>VZSE01008513.1:3974-26904 GCA_013398275.1 Promerops cafer | reverse complement strand
CAGCTCCTGCCCTCAGCGGGAGCCGCTCAGGCACCGCCACCGCCGCTCCCTGGGCGGGCGGCACAGCCACCCCCCGGCCCGGCCCGCGAAGGTCACCCGCTGCTCACCCGAAGCGCTGCCGGTGCTGAGGCACCACATGGGAGGGCGGGAGCGGGAAGGAGAGGAAGAAGNGGCGTGCCTGAGGCGGGCGCGGGCGGGACCCGGCGCTGCGGGGCCATGGCGGCCGCGGGCTCCGCTCCGGAGGCGCGTCCCGAAGGGCGGGAGCCCCTGCTGGGGTCCGCAGGGGCCGCGGCGGATGATGAGGAGGAGGAGGAGAGCAGGTAGGGGCTGGGTCCGCTGTGAGGCGGCGCCAGGAGGTGGGGCGCCGCCGCCGCGGGTGAGCCCGGAGTCCGGCCCGAGCCGCCGTCCCCGGTGCTCCGGAGCCCGGAGCCCGTGTCTCGGAGCGTCCCGGGCCCGGCTGCGGGAGCGGGCCGGGGGCTGCTTCCCTCTGCAGGGAAACACAAACCCGCTTGGGAAGTTCCTAAAAAACGCCAAGCAGGATTAATGTGGGGCAGAAGTCTGGGTGTGTAATAGCAGCCTTCATGTGTGGGCAGCAATTCGTTGCTTGAGGTTTTTTCCCCTTTCTGAGAGCAATACAAGTGTCTTGAACTTAAAATCGCAGATATGCCTAAGTCTAGGTACGACTTACATTGACAGCGTTTGTAAACTATGTTTAGACATCTGTGTATCTATAACCTGAGTCTACATCATCTGAATAGAGATTACTTTGTAACTTTGTAACTTCTCTTTTAATTTTTTTTGCAGCCCAGCAGTATCTTTTACACACAACTTTTACGTTGTATATTATTATTTTTCTCATCATAAGACCAGACTTGCTGTAGCTTTTAGTCAAATCAAGAGTCATTCAGGTTTGTGGTTCTTTTAGGGTTACAACTGTGAGGAAATGTCTGGGGTTTTATGGTTTAACACCCACTTTTTAAAGCTTTTATATGATCTGTGATGCTCCAAATTATCTATACAAAGAGTTTGCAGAATTGAAGACCTCCCTAGATGAAGATCTCTCTGTGTGACATTTGGTGTGTGATAGCATTTCTGTTACTTTGTTTGATTTGTCAATCTAGTATTTTTCCAGAGAAAAATAAATTCTTTATAATCTTTGCTGAGCGGAAATCCACTCCTGCTTAACAAGTTACACAATTGTATTGAGAGGTTGGTGAAAAATGTCTTCAGTGTCATGTGGGAGCAACTAGAAGAGGATCTGGTAATGATTTTTTTCTCCCTCTCACTTTTTGTTTTAAAACCAGGGATGTTGTGGAATCACAGGAACATTATAAGAGCAGGTGGCGATCCATCTGGATCATGTACCTGACAATGTTTCTCAGTAGTGTAGGTGAGTAAATACATGTGGAATTCGATGTTACTTGTTTAATTAATATACTTCGGTTTGAAAATGACAGGGCTTTCTAAATTCCAGCTACAGAGCTTCTTTAATGCTACTGTTCTAACCTCAAAAAAAGGTGCACTGTTTGAGTCTTCAAAAGAGAATATATGAATCTAGCCAAACAGGAAGTTACATATAATGAGATAAGTAATAAAACTGGTTTTACACAAAGTGATGTATTACATAAGTCTGTGGGTTTTGACTCCCTAATAGTTTGGTAGTGGCAAAAGGTTGGTGCAAAGTAAGGGTATTGCTCAGAACCAAACGAAACAAAAGTTGCACTTTTATCATCCAGAGTGAAACTTCTAGGGAATGAAAACAAAAATAACATGGAGTTCATAAGAGGTTAGATCTTTATGGGAATGTATGCTATTTCAGAACATGTATCAAAACTTGTTTTCTCCTACTGGACTTTGCATCTGCATTGCAGGACAAATTGAAATTTTGTTCCTAAATAACTCCCCCCAGAAACAAGAATGCTGTTGATTTTTGACCTGTGATGATCTTCTGTGGGCCTGGAAATTTTCTTGAAGTTGATAGGATACTTCAGTAACTCTTTTTTTGTTTTGCTTAAATAAAATCTCTTTGACTCATGAATACAGATACGTCACTATATCAAGGAATTCTTTTTACTTTGGGGACCTTGTTGTCTTACCATTGGGAGGACAACACAGGAGGTTTTTTGTTTAGTGTGTATGCACCCATAAAATGATCTTTTGAAAACAGTTCTCCTGATAGGAGAAATTACTACTCCTTAAAAAAGCAGGAAATGCACAGGTTTGTACTATAATACATTTAGAGGCAGAAGAATGAACTTGTAGTAACTGTTTCAGGAAAGAAATGGCAAATAAATTAACTTCAGTTTTTACTGTGTTACAGGTTTCTCAATTGTAATTATGTCTGTGTGGCCATATCTCCAAAAGGTTTGTAAATATGGGGGTTTTTAAAAATAATTAAGAACAGAAAACTCCTGCTCAGAAAGTAGGTAATACAAAACCTGGCATTTTATTTAGGAAAAGAAAAAGTAGAGGGAGGTGTGTGGCTTTAAGATACTTTTTTTCTGCAATCCACTTAGACAGCTATTATTATTTCTTGCAAATCTGTGTGGTTTTTTCCTGAATTGATAAAGGTACATCATAATCCAGAAATGTTTGGTTTTCCAACATCATGATTTCTTTGATGGCCAATCAATAGAAGTCTTGTTATTAAAACATAGTAGACAAGACTTGTCTGCATTTTGGGGAAAAAAAAAAAAAAGAAAAGAGGAAGCTGAAGGTAGAAGTTGCTCTGTAAATGTCACATTTTTGCACATAGATCTTGATATTCTTAACAGGGGATTGCCATTGTTCCTGTATAGTGATTTTCGTTTCTTTGGGGGTTTTTCACCTCTTAGATCTTAAAAGCAGCACAAAAATCTCTAAAATGTCAATTTAATCTGTGCTAGGATTTTAGTGCCCCTGGAACTGTATAAGGCAGTTTCAGATGCAAATTTGGAAGAATATAACCTGGACAGGGACCTAGAGGCATCATTGAAAGTGAGGCTGATGCTGAATTCTTGCAAAAGACAAGAAAATGCATTACCAGCCTTGTAAATCAGGACAGATTCAGGCATGTGCAGAGACAGTGGAAGTGACTCCTTGCTGCTGGCATGGAAAGTGCCTGCCATGCTGCTGAAGTTCTGTCTCTAGCCCAGAACATCAGCAGTGCTGTACAAAAACTCCTGGAGTTTGCTGCAAGTGAGCCATTCCCAAGCTTGGAAGCAAAGCAGATTTTATTGGTTTGGTGCATTGCTGGAGAGAGTGAGCCAAGGTTTATTAGCCCAGACAAAACATTACAGTACAGAGTCCTTGGTGTCCCAGGTACTAACTCTAAAAGGGTGTTGGTAATATAAAACACTCCAGTGCTTTACCCCCAGAACTGACTCGTGTGTTCCTGCAGATTGATCCCACAGCGGATGCGAGTTTCTTGGGCTGGATTATAGCTTCATACAGCATTGGCCAAATGGTTGCCTCTCCCCTCTTTGGCTTGTGGTCCAACTACAGGCCCAGGAGAGAACCCCTGGTCATTTCCACTGCTATTTCAGTAGCTGCTAATTGCCTCTATGCCTACGTCCACGTGCCCCATGCCCACAACAAGTACTACATGCTGACTGCCCGTGCTCTCGTGGGGTTTGGAGCAGGTAAACTCAGCAGGATTTACATTTCTGGAAATTACTATATTCTGTATCTAATGTAAGATGGTTAACATTATGTTTTAATACCAGATTTACCATTATGTGAATGATAACTTAATGCTTAACAAAGTAAAGGTTTGGCCCTTAGTGGTTTGTAACAAAATTGTGTAATTGTGCTGTTGTGTAAAAATACTGGAGGGAGTGCTGGCTTTTATTACCTTGCAAAATAAGAAACAAACCCCTAAAATAAACGTCACTCAACAGTTTAACAGTATGAACTTGATATTTACATGCACACCTGCTAGGTTTGGGTTTTTTTTGAAGGAAATGTGGCTGTAGTTCGATCGTATATTGCGGGTGCCACTTCTCTGACAGAAAGAACGAGTGCCATGGCCAATACCAGTGCCTGCCAAGCAGTTGGCTTCATATTAGGCCCAGGTAAAGCAAAATCTTCTTTCCTCACTTCTCTTATTAGGTTGAAAGTGGGCACTGGAAGCAGGAATCCTCAGCAGCTGCATGCAGGGGATTTTAAGGCATAGTTTGTCAATGATATCACAATTGAATAAATGGGGTCCACTAATCTATATTTCTGTAAGCCAATATAAATGAAACATTCTTGTTCAATTGCTCTGAAAAAATTTAAAATTTAATTTAACCCCCCCCTCCCCCCCCACTGTATCTTTTCTCTCTAGCTTGCCCTTAGCACCAGGGATGATCCAGTCCCAGGACCAAGGTTTTCCATTAGGAGCAAGAGGAAAAAAAAGAGTAAATTTTCTGTCTACCAAGAAAATTAACCATTGGTACACTCAGAATTCAGTTCTATAAGTGTCATGATGCTGTTAATACTGTTTATTTTATGTAATCAAGTACTTTCCTGGCTAGCTGAGATCCCACTGGTATCCATTTTGTTTATTTAGAGCAGGATTCTCAAAATGCAAAAAGTTTGACAGGTAAAATACTTAAATTTTACTTGGCGGTTAGAAAAACTTTTCTTATGTGTTCTGATGTTTTCTTAATGATTCTCAAGATTTTCACACTACATTGATGTTTTTAAGTTTTTCAGACATGTTTTACACTTATTGGGGAAGAAGGAGTAACGTGGAAATTCCTTTGTCTTCAGCTGAACATGTACACAGCACCAGTTTTATTTGGAGCTCTCTTAGGAGTTATTAATATTATTCTCATCTTTGCCATATTCAGGTAATCAAGTTAAAAAAAAACCTTATAAATACCCTACCTTGTTTTTGTGGGTGACTTGTAGCAAATAATACGCTGCTCAGCAGAAGGAGTAATAAACCTGAAATCTGGACTGCTGAAACTGTAAGTTGTTATTCATTTTTTCAGTGTTTCTACCTTCTTTAATACCTGTATTTTTCTGATGCTCGTAAATGAATCTTGGTGATGTTATGGTTAGAATGTAAATTGATTTAAAAAGTTAAAGATATTAGAGTATTAGGCTTGATGCAGTTTTAGTGTTGGTAGTTGCTGCCCATGTTTTTTCTCTAAGGAGAAATAAGGTTGGCTTTTCTATAGGGATCTCACTGTCTGTGTCTTTCCTTTAAGATTCTCAGGGGGCATTTTTATTCATTATCCCACTGGTGCAGATGCATATGGATATATTATATTCTCCCACTAGAATATTTCCTTTCTTGAACAGGTTGGTGTTCACTGCATTCAGGTGTCAGCTTTGTAGATGATGTTTAATGGAGCTGCAAATAATTACCATATAGATGATACCATTTGCAATTATTTCAATAGAAACTTGACTCAATAGTAGATCAAATAAATATGTGTATTAATGAAAAATGTTCTGCATTTCTAGGGAGCATCGAGTGGATGACATGGGACGGCTGTACAAAAGTATCAATTCTGATGGAGAAGGTACCAGTGTTTCCTTGAAAACTTACTCTGTGATTATAGTTTTGAAGTACTCTCTTATTACATAGAAGCATTTAGAAGTATTCTAAAGTGTGATGTAGTGGGAAGTTGGTGTGGAAAATAGGCTACATCTCTCCCTAGCTGGCAGAGAAATTGCTTCATTTGTCATGTTGTGTCTATAGTGCTGTCTGGTAGCAAAGAAGGAAAAAAAATAGAAATTGTATGTATGGATCCTTCCATATTTTCACCCTGAGAATTCTGCTGTGTTATTTTGATCTTTGAAGAGAATGTTTTGGTTTCCATTGTTCACATATTTCAAGAAGTTTGCTTATTTGTGCTGTCACTCAGGACTCATTGGGAAAACAGACCGTGTAACCAGTTAAGAAATAATTTTCTCTAATTGCCAGCAGAACTAAAATTTGAACAACTCCATTTTGATGTAAAAACTTTGACTGTCAAAGTATAACTGCCTGGCTGCCCACCACCTTGCATGCTAAATACTTAGAAGACTAAAGGAATCATTACCTTTTGTAATGTGTGATGGTATAAGAAAAAGCTCAGTGTGCAGTTCAGGTAATTCTTTTGTGTTGCTGCAGGAAGTGATGTTCTGGATCAGAACACAGAAGGAAGCATTGACCACGTTGCTGTGGTAGCACTCAACATTCTCTTCTTTGTCATCCTGTTTGTGTTTGCTGTCTTTGAAACGTAAGTTTGTCTATTTTTTCAAAATATTCAGACATGTAGAGTAATTAGAGTGGGGGTGTATGTAAAGGCTTTTCTGTTCCACTCATCTTCCTAACTTCCTAAGTAAAAGTCCAAAACCACAGGCAATCAAGTTGATGTGTACTGATAAGGTATTAAAGGTCAGTAATAACTAAAGTAATGAATTAAAGGTCAGCAATAACTAAAGATATGTACATTAAAGATATGTACTTTGTGGTATAGAAAACATTAATGTAAAAGCTTTTGAATGGAGACAAACCCATATCCTCAACTTTAAAAAGTTCAAAAAGTATTCGTTTCACTTGGGCTGCCTAAAATCTTCAGAGAAAACATGTTTTCAGTTGAGTATCTTGTTCTTTATTTTTTTAGTTTTGTGTGATTCTTAGTATGATTCTGATTATCTCCAAAAGCTTCAGTGTGTCTCTTATTTCAGTAATGATTAAAACAATTGTTTGATAGAGCTAATGCAGTTTTATTCTGAAATACACTGTTTTATATGACTGGGGTTTTTTAGCTTAAACAGGTATGTTATTTACTGCCAAATTTTCTGTAAAGTAAAACATAACATCATTATCTCAAGCTTAAGTGTACTTCATTTTTTTTTAACTTAGAAAATACTTTGAGGATATAAGATTTATTCTGCAAGTTTTTTGAGCTCCAGTGTAGTTTAAATTTATTTTACAGTATGGCTCTGTCATGAGTTGCATTATTTTTAGAACACTGAGGTTTTAGAGACTGGTTGGTTGCTAAAACTTTAAGAGTGTCAAAAGTTTATCATTTTTGTTCTCACAGGGTCTGATTTTTTTTTTCTGTCTCTATTGCCCTGGCTTGGCTTTCACTCCATCATCTTTTCATGAACTACCAGAAATAGATTAGTGATGCTTCAGAGTAAGGCTGGTGTAGTACACTGATGTTTGGGATGATACATGTATGGAAGAAGCTTTTTATGATTACTGTATTTTTGTTCTGTTATTTCAGTATAGCTACTCCACTGACGATGGATATGTATTCCTGGACCAGGAAAGAAGCTGTTTTTTATAATGGGATAATCCTTAGTGTGATTGGCATTGAATCAGTTACTGTTTTCATGGTGGTTAAAACACTATCAAAAAAGTAAGTTTTTGGGATTTCGTTACTTATGCTGGTTAAATGTGAAAAGCTTTATGGCAAGGCCAAATCTCTTACTTGGTAATGAGTCTGGGTTTACTATGACAATGAAATACTTCCAATTTTGGCATAGCCTTGATGTTGTGGTTGTTCTTTATTGTGTTAACATAACCCCCTCTTATTTAACTGTCTTTTACCCTTGAATCACAAGAAAAGCTGGTTTTAAGTTACTGTGATTTTGTAACTTTTCTTGCTGCTGTTTTGGTCAGATATCATTTCCACAAACTAATGGGCTATGTCATTAGCAGCTACCTAAATTTTACATTAATTAAATGATACATTTTACTGCAATTTCATTGTTTGGCAGGACTGGTGAGCGTGCCATACTCCATGCAGGCTTACTGATTGTCTTGGTTGGATTCTTTATCTTACTGCCTTGGGGGAAGAAACTACCAAATATCCAGTGGCAAGGTATAGTTCAAGTCTTACTAGACCACCTTTGTAGTGTTCTTCTGAAAGCCTTTCACTGCACTTTTGTTCTTAATGATGTGAATAACTTCTTTTTACAGAAATAAAGAACAACTCCATTCCCAGAACAGCCCCCAGTGAAATGTTAGCGCCTTTCTGGAGTTTGCCAGAGCTGCAGCTGCCATCCAACCACACAGCAGAACCCGTGGGCTGCCCTGTCACACAGTCCTGGTGCCTGAACACTCCCATGATCTACCTGGCCCAGTACATCAGCTCTGATGTGCTCATAGGGTTGGGCTATCCTGTTTGTAATGTCATGTCCTACACTTTATACTCAAAAGTCCTAGGACCAAAGCCTCAGGTAAGCACCAGCCCTAAATGGTTTATTTCATTTGCTCTGCAAGACTTGCACTCTCTTTATTAGAATGAGATAAAATTCCTTTTGTCATCAGCCAAATAATAATGTGTTTTAAGCAGGGCAGAACTTTGCAGGAGCTCCAATCTTTTTTAAAATCCAATGCATGTCTCTAGGGGAATTAAAGCAAGGCTTGTGCTATTTATGCAAATCTTACAGTGTGAAAATTTCACATTGACTGTTCTGGCAGAGTCCTTTTTGTAACTACCAATTACATATTTGGAATACCAGTATGGAATTATGTCTCTTACTAAGTTTATTTTATAAAGACTACAAATGCTACTAGACCCCCATTGTGGGTATTTTTTAGTAGTGAAACGCTATAGAAAACTTACATTATTGATTAACAAAAAATTTTGTTCCCCTTTTGCCCATTTTTTTCATGTTATATTTTGGTGAAAGAGACTTAATGCTTTGAGCCAGAAGGTGTTTTGTTAGAAAGCAGCAGAGTACCTATGAGCAGAGCCTAGGAATTAAAGCTTGGAGAGGCTGAGCAGTCCTCTTGGAAACAAAGTAATCAGTGTCTTAATGAGTTAAGAAAGATAAGTGGTTCTTTAAATATGTCTAAATTTTCTGGTTAGGCTAATGGGTTGGAATTAATGGCAAGCTAAATAATGCCTGTATCACTTACATAAGCTTTTGATCTGCTGTAGGGTGTCTACATGGGATGGTTGACTGCCTCTGGAAGTGGAGCACGGATCCTTGGGCCTGTTTTTGTGAGCCAAATCTACACTCACCTGGGGCCACGCTGGGCATTCAGCTTGATCTGTGGAGTAGTTGTGGTCTCTCTCTTACTCCTGGAGATAGTATACAAGAGACTAATTCCATTTTCTGTCAGATATGGGAGGATGCAGGAAGAGAGTTGTTAAATACGTATTTAAAAAAAAACCCAAACAGTAAAACCAAGCAGAAGTAATACTTAGTTTATTACTGCTTTTGTATGAGGAATACCTAAGCACTGACCTTGTTGGCTGTGTGCTAACCACTGTACACCTGTACTTACACATTGACAGAACATTTAACTTGATCATACCCCAATACCTGGTTACCCCTGCTGCAGTTGGCTTTTGTGTCCTGCTTTTCTAGCAGCAGAGGAAGGAATGTGATGGGTTAGAGCAATACAATGGCACGTTTGAAGTGTGTACAGTTTATATGATGTACATGTGCACTGAGTGCAGCTGTGAAGGTCACAGGTTATGTGCATCCTTTCCAGAAAGAAGTAAAAGAAATATTATCTTGATTCTGTGAATCAGGATTAGTAACTCTTTTGTAACTGTAAGATTAGTTGAGCTGCATGCACTTTGTATGGAGATAACACTACCTGAGCAAACCTGATGTTGGGTTTGTTGGCTTGTAAGTACTGGTTAATACATAATAATTCTGGAACCTGTTACATCTCCTCCAGGATTCCGAATGACAGGTGACAGAAGCACAGAGGAAGGTAGGTGCCCTCCACACAGGCAGTTGATGTGGGCTTTTGGTCTTTAAGTTGACCAAGAGCCATTGAAAATCAGTTTCAGCAGCTGTTACTTGAACTACAGTGAACCAAATGTGCAATTTTTCCTCTACTTTTTGCTGAATGCCTTTTTGTAGCAAGAAGGATAACCTGCAGTGTTGAAATATGCACAGCTTTTCTTAACTACAGGAAAAAAAAAGTCTAAGCACAATAGTTTACACTTTTGTGCTTGGTGAGAATGAAAGCACTGTGCTGAGCAGTGGTGGTCAATTGAGTGAAAGACAACTGGCTCCTGGGCACTCACTATTATCTGCAGACTTCTGTTTTTCTGATATTAGGGTACAAGAAACAGGAATTTACACTATTTTAGTCATTCAGACTTTATTTTAAAAAGTGAGACTGTAATTTTCCTTCATAATGGGGCCTGAGGTCATCTGTACGGGTTTGTTTAGCTGTTTTAATGTTACTGGGAAAAAAAAACCTCTGGAGTAACTCCAGTATGAGAGTTGTGGCTGCTGTCTAATGTCTCTACTATTTGAATTTAATAAATGTAATTATGTATTCCTATGTACTCAAGTGTTTAAACACTAAGAGACTACTGAATTAAAAGATGATTTTTTCAATACTGACTGAAGGGGATACAGAAGTTTTATTCTCATGGGCGTTCCTGCTACAGAATCACAAAAGGTTGTGAAAAAGGACTTCACTTCTCTAAGCTAATTCATAATAAGTGCTACTTGTGTATCATTCTTGATGTTCCTAGTGCTAAATTCTTTATTTGCAAGCTATTTCCTTGATTTGGACATGACAAAGCAACCGAAGTTCTGTCTTTTAAACAGCAGCTGAACAAGGAGAACTGGCTTGAATCAGTTCAGCTGAGCTGTGCTTGCACACAGCCAGCAACAGCTCCTCTGAAACTCTTCATCCTCCCCCCTCCAACACCATTTTGGACCCCACTCCATTTCAGATCTTTTCCTGCCTGATAAGGAAGTCATGGAGTATTTAAGTACAGATGCAAGCACCATCAGGAGTGTTAGCACACTTGATGCCAAATGTTAATGCTACTTCAGTTGCTGTAAGTATTACTCAGTGTGTAAAACAAGGTAAAACCATCTAAAGTTAATAACTCTTCTCCTTTAACCATTACTTGACCATGAAACAAAAAAATAGATCCAGACAATTACCACTGCATTTATTTTTTTTTCGTATAACATGCTTGTGTGCAGGGAAGTTTTAAGCTGCTGCTACAAAAAATAAAAACAGTTATAAAACATATACATATTTACATATATTACTTGTAAGACATAAAAATATAAGTTATTTACAAATACAAATACTTGAACAGCACAGATGCATTTTCCTTGATTGTTGGCACTGAGTAAGCAGTGGAGTAAGAAAAAAAATACAGCAGATCCAGATTATTTCCAAAGACTTAATGCAGTCAAGAACTAAGGTCCTCAAAGTTTTGCTTGAGCGAGTTTATCCATCACTTTAATGAAAAGTATGTTTTGTATGATAGTTCACACACAATTTGCTACACATAAAGACAGTAAAACCCTCCCCTTCCTAACTTTTTACCAGATTTTGGAAGAATCTCTGCATAAGCTGAGTAAGATCAGTCACTTTACTGGGAAATCAGTGAGTGAGTTTATTAAGCTCTTGTGCCATGACATCCGGTTTCCTTTAATCAGTGAGGACCAGCTGGATTGGTAAACATTACAAGAATAGAAGACAGACAGTGCAGCTTCTCTTTGATGTATTCTGGCAACTTATCATCTTCTCCATACCTAGAGTGGCAAAGTAGCATTGAAAAATTGAGATGCTTAAATAATTTGTTTTATATCATGACAATATAGTTATTTCAAAATACTACTTTCCTCAACCTCTCTGTTTTTAATACTACACATGAATAGTGGCTGTACTCTAGAGACCAAATAGATGCATTCCCAGCTTGTTTTATTCATTTGTCCAGGTAACAAATGAGTATTTGTTGTCAGTTCATTTATTTGTTATCAGTTAGCTATGGGTGCTTCTCTTTATTTAATAAGCTTACATAAGCTAACCAACTGTGAAGTAAAAGCAATTAAGGTTTAAAATTTACAAACCAAAGTCAATAGCAGCTATGAAGTTACCAACAGCCTTGTACTGAGTTACCTGGATGTTTTTATGGCAGGAACAGACTCACCTGGTTGTCTGCCCATCTGGAGAAGTGTAAGTGATGGAAGAGACACCTGCTTGGGCTACCAGCTGGGATCCATCATTGAACTGAACCCATACAGCTCCACTGGTCAGCTGATGAGAGAGGTTACATTGTGGTTTGAGCATATGAAATACAAAATTACTAACCTAGAACTTTTCTAATAATGGAAGCTGAAAGCTTTTCAAAATTGCTGAAGGGACTTAGGTATTTTGGTCAGTCTTTTAAAGATTGCCTGGATATTACTTTGGAGGAAGTAGTCTCATGCTGACTTCCTCAGGTTTCAGATGCTTGCCTTTAGTTATCCTTGTCAATGTCAGATAAATAAAGAATTACCTTTAGCTTAACCACTCCTAAAAAAATTTTATGAAGGGCCAAACACTCAAAAGAGGCCCATTTGTGAGAGTTCACAATTCACAGCTATACACAATTTAAAGTTTATATATATAAAGAGACTTTTTCTGTTAGGACAGGAAGCTTACTTTATCTGGATTGCCAAGAACAAGGTTTTTAAACCTAAAGCTTATCCAACAGAAAAGCAGAGGGAAAATGCCTTTGCAAGGAAACAGCTTTTCCTGCTGTAGAGGAAGATACATTTCTCTTGGACAGATCTGGTACGTAGCTATTAAAAACTTTGTCATGACACCTTTGCATCTATATTAGTGAACAGAGAAGTTAAACAGTTTCAGGTTTTTACTAGAGTCAAATTTAAATGACAAAGGACACTGAAATAGGCAATAATAGCCACAGGAAAACTGTGGTAACAGAGATACTGAACCATTATTTTGGTTTCTTCTACTTATGTAGTGCACCGTGGTTTTTATCTAAGATACTTATTTAAAAGTATCTTTCTGCATACAAATTTTAGACTTAAGCTGTAGTGCACAACTGAATATTCTTCACAAATCAAGTTTAAAGTTAATGACTTAAAAACACGTATCTCAAATTAGTAGGAAAAAAAGAATAGACATGCCTCTAATTTCTCACCTGAGAAGCCCAACCAACATTTTTCACAAAGACAGATTTGACCAGTTGGGCTGAATTTGGACTGCACTCTGTTTGATGAACAGAGGAGCACATCTGTTCAACAGTGTTAGTCAGAAACGTAGGCTTTTCACAGGACACCACCTAAAACCCAGAGATGCACAGAATTAACAGAATTAACAGCCTCAGCATTAATCCTCCTGATGAGCTGTAGTGGTCAATTGCCACCTGTTCATGTGTACAGACAGGTTTAGCCTCTATGCTTCATTTAACAGCATTACAGTATAAAAACCCTACAGGGACACAACTTTTTGTTGTCAGTTCACTTCAGTCAGGTGGAAATGGTCAGGTTCTGTTCTAGGGACATGAACTACACAATCAAACAGATGCAGAGCCAACAAATGTAGATTGATGTATATTCAACAAAGCTCACAATACAAACTTGGTGTGCCAAGACCCCAGGAGAATTCAGTCAGCTGAGGAAGTTTAATCAGGAACCAAAGCTTGGTGGGCCTTTTAAACAAACCAGATGAAATTGCTCACAAAGCCTTACTGGCCACATGTATATTCTCACCCTTATTTTATATACACACCAAACAATTATTTCAGAACAACAGCATCAAGTGCCAACACCCTTTTTGACACCATTTGTTATACAGCACCAAGGGCACATCAGAGCTCTCAAGACTATGCTAACACGAGTAAGCCAGTTTCAAACTCTGCTCCCAGGAGGCATTTGTAGTAAAGTTTTGAAGCATTCTGATTTTTCAGATGCTCTTAAATCCAGCTATCAAAGCTGGATGTTAGCTTTGAAATCAAAGCTAACATTTCTAGTCAGTATGCTCACAAATGGCTAATAAAAGCCTATGCCCATACAGATGTAATTCCATTAATTCAAGTGAAACAGCACTATGGGAGACTGGTCTCCATGGTGCATCCTTCTGTACTTACAGGAGCACAGATTGGAGTCTGAACTGGAGTAGAACTGGCAGCTTGATTTCTATCCAATGCCACAACTTCTTTTAAATAGTTTGTCTTGTCCAACAGTGGAGGTGCTACAGCATGTGGTGATTCAGTATTACCAGGTTTTCTGGAAAAATAATGAAAAAAACGGGGAAAAGGTCTGTCCAAAAGGGATTAAAGAAACAAGTGAGGAGACATAGCTCTTCCTTCATTTTACCATAGACCATCCAAAGCACCTGATGGCAGGAGTCTTCTGCAGAACTGTTTTTCAGTTCAAATACATAAGTATGCAATAAATATTCAATAAATACATAAATATTCAAATACATCAGTATTTTGAACAGAAACATATTACCTTCCAACAATTATTGGAAAAAATGGAGCACTTCCACTCCTTTTCTCTTCTTCCAAAACAGCACATTCCAGTGCAAGGCATATACGATGTCCCTGAAATGAGGAGTTTATTAAAGTTTTAAATTGAGAACTATATAACTATTTCATACATGTTTTGTGTGCAAGTGAGCCCAAACAAGGAAATTTCAAAGGTACTGAATTTTTCAAGTTGTATAAAGCAGCTTCATCTGTTGTGTTTAATCCTTTCACCAGACAGGCAAACCTGCTTTACACACTAGTGAGAATTTCCCCTCAGTCTTGCTTGTGAGGGATTGTAACCATTACCTCTACTTTGATATTTGCTCTTCCAGAAAACACCATTCTCCCTCCTTAATAGTGTCAGGAAAAACGTGGAAAGCAACACAGGAAGCACATGTGTGAAAAGGAAGCTGAATTTTCAGGAAGTTGCTTTGCACTGGAAAAGGTCTGTGTCAAACACCTTACCTCATTTGCATGATCCATATAAACCTGGATTTCCTTCTTCAGCCCTGCTTCGCTTTCTCCTTTCAAAGTGAAGGATTTCCCTGACTTTTCAATCACACGAGTTATACCAGCTGTCTTATGGATCTTTGCTCCTGCAAGAAAATGTGAACATTTCAGTGTGAGCTGTATAAAATACCAGGTAAACCATGGAAGGCTTGGAGCAGGGACATGCCTCCTACTAACAGGTAAACCTAGGCAGGTTTACTATCAAAGGGAGATGTAAAGAAGAGCTCATGAATAAAACCAAAGTGTATTCAAATAACAGTTTTGCAACATGTACCTCCTGAAGATGTCAGTAAGGAATTAAAGAATCAACTAATCTACAAGTGCTAGAATACAGGCAGAGTGTCCAAAAAACTGCTTATAGTGTACTATTTCCCTCAAACTGGAGTGGTGGTTGTTTAGTGTTAGGCAATATTTTAGTGCAGCCCTAAAATCATGATATTACCAATTTGCATTACTGCAAAAATGAATACATACCATCATAAAAACAAATTTCAACATCTGCAGGGGGTGAATTCTCCATCAACATGCACTTGGCATATCTTGTATAAAATGTCACTTTGGGGGTTTTTGTTCTCACCAGCTGCACAAACTTAGCTGCATACTGGTATTTTTTCCAGTACTTTTCTAAAAAATAAAATTTAAGAATTTTAGTATTTAGCAGATTAAACACTGTGCACCAGCTTGAAGAGAAGTAATTTAAATTATGTATTTGATAGCTGAAGGTTGTGAGTAATATTTAAGTACTTGACAGGTATGTTTAGAGAAACTGACTTATTTCCACCAACAGCTCCCAGTATGAATGAGCAAAAGATTAAAAGAGCTTTAATTCTAGTACACTACATTGTAAAGGGGAGACTCCTTAAAGCTTCCATATAAAAAGAATCAAAACCTGTGGGTTACACTTCCTTGTGAAGTTTCAAAACACTTTCCAGTTAAACTGTAGTTTGAATCTAATTCTGAAAGGAGTTTTACTTCAGAGTTATCTGAAAAGTAATAGATAAAAGCTATAAAGTCGCAAGATTCACTTAAAATATCAATTAATCATCATAATTTTCAAATAAATTTCAGGTTACCTGGCAAGTTGTCAAAATTATATGTGCAGATGCCTTCAGGAGGAGCTGGAGGTCTGTCATCAAGAAGGAAACCTCTTCCTTCATTTGGATGATAAACTGCAATCTACAAAAAGGGAACAAAAATTGTGTGTAGCTGCAACTTACTACAGCACTCTGCACTTCTAACAGGTATGGAAATAACTCACATTTTAATGAATTACTATGTTTTACCATGAAAGCTCTATTCTTCTAAGCAATTATTTAACAGCAGCACTTTTTCACCAATACTTCACCTATTCCAAAAGTCAAGTCCAGTTTTTCTCTGAAATAATTGCTTGCTCCCTATATGGCTTTATTATGGAGGGGCAGAGTTTACAGCTGTGCATATATAAACAGTGGATTTCAAAAGAAATAATCACTTAAAAAGAAAAAAACAGCTCTGAATGAACTCTAGGCGCTTCATAAAACAGTGAAGAAATCAAAAATATACTCACCACATTTCCATCACAAGATATTCTGAGAACTTCTTTCACAAGTTCCTGTGAGCGGTGTTCTTTCAGAAACTCCATACACACTTCCCCAGTATCTAGAATGCTCACCTAAGATATATTAAATGTAAAGTTAAACAAAAAGACCTTTCCTTTTTGCAACAGGTAAGATACCACTTTTTTTCCACAAATGCTTTAATAAATGTTTTTCTTTTTCCCTAAATGCACTTCAAACTGATAAATGCTTCCTACAGTAACTTTTGTTGTTAGTGCTATTTTTTTAAAAGCAGAGCACTTCAAGATGACTGAAGGGTATCAGCCTGGTAGCTGAGGGTGAGGCTTCTCAAGTGACAAATCAAACACAGGTCTGCTCTATTATGCTTTAAGTATTCTCTATACAAAAACTAAGATGCATAAACTTAATATGATTTTAAATTAAATTATTCTAGACTAAGTCTCCTAAATACATATGTTTCTATTTTACCAAGTGATTTTTAAGACACAGTCACACATATTAAGTGCTTCAGTTGTTCCCATTTTTAGAACTGATACTTACCACTGCATTTTTGGTTTTTTGCCTGATGGGTTT
Organism: Promerops cafer; assembly: GCA_013398275.1. Lineage (NCBI taxonomy): Eukaryota > Metazoa > Chordata > Aves > Passeriformes > Nectariniidae > Promerops > Promerops cafer. The sequence goes on along the minus strand of VZSE01008513.1, from coordinate 10,088 downwards.
CAGCCTGTGAGCAGTGAGAGGTGACACAACACTTCGCAGTGTAGGTTTCTGGTGTGCTGATGGTTCTTGGCCCCAAATTTGGTTTTGTTCTGGAGTTGGCCAAAGGCCACATGTAGGAGATGGCTGAATTTTCTCGTTTTTGCAGAGAACTCCAGGGATGCATTGCTTTGGGTTTCTCTGGTTTAAAGAATGTGGACAGTCACCAGATGCATTGTGATTCCTTATATCTTTTAAGGTGTTCCATGCATTTCTTGGTGCATCCTGCTGCACATCCAGATGGTACTGAAAACCTCCATGTGCGTTACTCTGGCCAGTCAGGTCTGCAGGTGGTCTCAGAGGAACTGAAAGCATCACAAAGGGACATTGGAGATTCAAAGAGTCATAGCCAGAAGGAAAAAATTCTAGTACAGCTTTAAAAGCTTTTTAAGGGATTGTCTTACAAGGCTTATCTAAGGGGAGAATGGGATTTCTTTAATCTTCAGTCCAAATCATCAGGCCTTTTAGTACCATCAATACCAGTGCTAACAATATTCCAGTGCTACTTAAAATAAGCTGTTCCTATATTTTAGTTACAATGGTCTTCAGTTTTTATACATGAAATAATTTTAAAGAATAATTTATAAACAAAATAATAAGACTTCAAATAGATTCCTACATATGAATTCATTTAATCTGTTGGAAAACAGCTTATTTACCATTCAGATAACCACTAGTAGCAAATTTCATATAACTTCCAGTTTATCTAACTAGTGTTTTACCATCTACCAGAGTTTTTAGTACTCGAAGTGTTAAATGCATACTCCAGATCCCTTATTTTTAAAATCCTTGTATTTATTTCTTTTAAACACCTGTTTTTATATTTAACCTTCTTATAACTCCTTCCCTAGTTTTGATATTTAAGCCCTTGATCAACTTTCACCTCACCCACACCACTATTGTGCTCCTTCTGCTGTGTGGCTGAACAGTTGAGAAGGGACCAAAAATTACATAGGATTATTCAGACCATATGTTCTCTGATTCCAATTCCCTGTAGACAGGAAGGGGTCCAGTAATATCCAACCAAAAAAGGCCAGAATGGATTTATGGTTTATTCTTATGATTAAATTACTTTATTTGCAAATGATGTAATATGATGCACAACAAAGAACACCTCCTTCCCTTCTGTGTCTTTGTCATTTCCTCCACCCATCCTTCTGCAGCCTTATTATCTTTCTCATTCATTGAGGTCCCATATTCTCTTATTTAGTTGTATTTGCACAACTCAATTAACATGGCTTTCAAGTCACCTGCTTATATTTTGTCATATAGTTACACTGACACATTTACACAACTGAGTAATTATGTCAGGGTCTAAAATTCTGATTTCCTCTTCATTTTTGGTTTTTTGGTATTTTTTTGCTAAAATAGTAGTAGAAAATAACAAGCTTCTTTTAGGAAACTGTATTCAAATTCAATGTACAAAGAAATTTAAAAAATTGAAAAATCCCACTGAAATTATTACAAGTCACTAACTTGAGTGCAAAAGTACACAAGTGATGAGTAACACACCATTTGTTTGCATGCTTCCGAGCCACTGCTGCATTGTCTCAGCCTGGGACTTCTGCTCTAACAACCCAACCTGGGGCTTCACTGGGCACAGATAATTTGAGCTACAAAATAAAAGTTACACACATAATCAAGATTGCATCAAAGACACTTGTACAACAAAAGTTATAATGCTACAGCTGCAGAAACCACAACACTTAGAACGTTTAGGAAATGCAGGTGGCATTTTGTAGCTCTAGGCAGCATAGAACATGCTTCTTTTTCATGGGGTAAAGAACAGGAAAAAAAATAGTTTCCAAAAGGAATGAAAAGTTATGATAATGCTGCCAGCAGTAGCTGTTCTTACATCTAGCTCTTAATTCACAGCCTTGGAGAAGACCCAGTGATGACATGACACACCTGAACCCCGTGTATCTCACTCAGCATAACAAACATGCAGCTGAAAGATGCCAATCCTACCACCCAAAATAATTTGAATTTATACAAAATACAGTCAATCCCAAAAATTATAAAGATTTTTTACCAGCTTTTTAGATGATGACATATATGTAGCCACAGGTGAACTCAAGATATAATCCATGTGTTGAAGTATAAAGAATACACACAAAACCAGTTACTGCAGTGTCACTGATCTGTTGTAAATTCACACTAAGCTCCTGTGAGGTTTTTTATCTCTATAGCCTGAACCTGTCTGCACTTTCTTGTAGTGATGATGACTACTTCATCATTGGCAAGGGCACACTTATCACCAAAACCACCCCAAAACCACAGAATATAAACCATCTAACTCAAGTCTTAGGACCTTGCATTTAAGATTGCTGTGCAAGCTAACTACAGGTGTAAGAGGCTTTGCTATAATCAACTATGTAAAAAAAGTTGTAACCATTAAGTTGATCCCCACACTCACATTAATATTCTCTCATGTTTACATTCAGCATGGCTTTATGAATTCATGGGGAACAAAAGCATTACAGTAACATTTGCATAAATTTTTGATTCATCAAACATTTCTCAAACTAGAAAGAATGCACATGCCCACTGAACTTTGCTTATGTCAACCACTTGAGAACAGTCAAGAAAAACTTCCTACTCCATTTACTTTTTTACAGGCAAAAGTGCTTGTTTGTCTTTTCCTTGAACTGATTTGCAAAGAGAAAACATAGGAAATTATGCCAGTTCTTAATGTGGAGAGAAATGCAGGGACTAAGATACGGAAGTCTTTATATTAAAACAGAAAATGATTCTTTTGATATTCTGCTCATGGAATGCCTATAGAAAAGAAGCCAGGATTTTCACAAAGAAGCTACAAGTAAGTACAGAATTCAATTTCAGATAATTATCTGTGATTGACACTTTCCTTTCTGGTACACGACCTTTATAATCTATTGCCTAATCTTTACTACATTTTATCCTCTCTAAGCATAAGAAAAAAAATCACCTCAAGAGATCAGCAAGTGAAAATGTTGATAATTGCACTTTGAATGCCTTCTCCCCTCATCTGACTCTTCTACAAAGAAGAATTAGCAGGGCTCTCTACTACAATTACTGGGGGGAAAGAAATAATCAACTTGCTGCAAGTGAAAAGAAGACAGTAACAGAGCTCTAAATTTCATCTGAATAAAAAATTGATTCTTACTGTGGTTGATCTTTTACAGGTGGAGATATCTGCTCTTCAAAAGAACCAGAAGTACTAGAAGTCTTCTCCTTAAATATTTCTCCTATATCAGTATAGCTGTTGGCAGGTGAGAAGTATTCTGTGTTTTCCCTTGTTCCTATTTTAGGCTTGGAAAGCACTTCCAGAGAGTGGCATCGATCCACGATGTTGGATATGCCTTGGGTCTGGCTGTGGGAAGTGCCAGACCTGTCTGAGGAGTGGGCTCTTCGGAGGTAGCGGGAATGTGGCCTCTCCTCACCAGGCTGTGTGGTTCTCCCCCTGCCACTTACACCAGTTTCCTTTCCCTGAATTCCCCACTGTCGGAAAGAACCGCTTCCGTCTTCCACCGAATTATTACTGGAATTCTTGTTTGTAGGAAAAAAAGTAATTTTATTTGGGAGTGGCTGCCCAACTAACAGCTTCTTCTTTTCCTTCAAGCAACCGCTGGTACTGATGCTGGAAGAGCCCGTGAAGGTTGTAGAGATGGTGGCATTTCCACTGTCCATGGAATCTTCTGAGGTTCCCAAATCCCTGCTCCGTGCAGAGCTACCCCTGGACATAAAAGGATGATCCAACACTGAGGACAGACTCAAGCGATCCGCCGGGTTTTTGCGCAGTAACCTGTGAATGAGGTCCTGCGCCTCTCTCGACAAGAAGGCTGGCATTTCATAATCTGCCAACACCACTTTATTCAGCGTGTTCCTGACCGTGTCCGTGTCAAAAGGCGGCTTTCCGATGAGGAGAGTGTAAAACATACAGCCCAGAGACCACACGTCCGACTCCAGCCCGTGCGGGCTCCTCGTGGCTATCTCCGGAGAAATGTAATTCGGAGTTCCACACATGGTGTAATGCTTCTCGTGAGGCATCTTCAGCTGAGTCGCCAAGCCAAAATCAGCAATCTTGACATTCATGCTACTGGTGAGTAAGATATTGGAGAGGGTGAGGTCCCGGTGCAATATTCCGTGGGAATGGAGGTACAGCATACCCGTGATAATCTGGTGCAAGAAGTGTCGCGCTGTCAAAACAAAACCAGATGTTGCAGTCTTATACTTGAAATCATTGCTCTGAAGATAACTCAGCTTTAAGTCTGCTATTTGTCTTGCTTCTATTTTTTTCTTATTTTTAATTTAATTGTTTAGGTGTCAGACTAGTGAAATTGGAATTGACTTTCTGCTTTCTACTTTAAGCAAAATGGCACAACTTCGTTCTAAGTTCATGAAAACTTCTGTAACACGGGAAACAGGACTGGAAATATTTTCAATTGGCCCAAACTTTCTAAAACTAGGTTCTTAAGAATTAAAGCTAAGTTGCTCATCACTTTTGGAAACAGATACAAGTTAAGCTAATGATGCCTGTATAGCAATACCCCATTAATCCAGTCCTGTGGCCTGGGTCCCAAAAAATCCTTATCTACAGCAGTATTGTGGAATTAAATTAGAAACTGATAGAGAAGCAGGTAAGCGGGAAGAACTGAGCAAGAAGTGAGCAGTGAGGTGAGTCTGGAAGCAGTAAAGGCAGAAGTTGCCAGTTTTCCTGTTCTTCTTCTTCTTTCCTCTTCCCAGTCCTGATCCACATTTCAACACAATTCTAAGTACAAAGGTAAGCTCTACCTTCCATCTGTCTCTGCCTTCTGAGATCACCATCTTTTTATACTCCAAATAGCACAAACAGAAACAAATGTACACAGAAATGCAAGTGAATATATGCACAATAAAAAATAGTCTCTAGATTATCACTTACCACAAGATTTTAAGATATAGAAATTGTGATGGCAGCTTTAAATACTCTTCCTCTAGAATTAAATCTTTATTGAGTGAGCCAAAACATTAATGCAGAGGGCTCCACAGATCAAAAAAATCTCACCTTCATCTTCTGAAAAGGGTTTCTTTCTGTTCTTTATGTATCTGCTCATTTCACCATTGTGACATATCTCAAGTATCAAGTATACATAGTTGCTATCTTCAAAATAGTTATAAAGCTGGAACATAAAACAAGGGAAAAATGAAATTCCATTTTGTAGACTATGCAGCAAGTCACATAGACAGCCCTCTCTACAAACCCCCACGGTTCTTACCTCGAGTATAGATGGATGCTTTAGCTGACAATGTATTTTCACCTCATTCTGAACCCTCTGTACCATTCCAACTTTGTGCATGGCTTTTTTGTCTATCTGTAAGTGGATCACAGCGTAGCTTAGATGTTCAGTGCATATTTCCCTAACAATTTTTAAGTATAAGCAAGTTTTCACGTAGTTTAACTTAATATACAAATTTAATGAACAAGGATAATAATAATAGATAATTGGAGGAACACCACAACTGAAAGCAGACAAGTGTTAACATTATCAATACTAACACTTACTAATTTTTTTCCTGAAATAGTTAAGCAGAGAAACTTAAATCTGATTTTGCTATGCAGATAAGCTAAATATGTCAACACTAAAAAGCATTTATATTAATTACCAAGTCTACTTGGTTGTGGTGCATCTTTCAGGATCGAGTCGCAATCTTAATGTCCGTTATTTACAAACATTCAACTCAAGCATCAGTGCCCAACTGCATAACCCCAACCTGTTGCAACTTTGCATTTGGTCTCTAGGGAGACGGATACTTCCTGCCTTACCATTTTGATAGCCACTTCCAGGCCGGTTTTCAGGGATACTGCTCTGTAGACCCCTGCGAAGGAGCCCTTCCCCAGGAGGTTCCCCACCTTGAAATCCTGCAAGGCGAACAGACCAGCCTTGTTAGCCCGGGGCTTTGTCAGTCCGGCTTCGCAGCGCCTCTCCCGATGCGGACCCTCCCACCAGAGGTGGGGAGCCCACACACCCCCGAGATGCGGGCAAACCCCGAGGCGGCCCGGGGGTACCTGGAGGGAGCTCTCCAGGGCCCGGCGGCAGGGCCCGGCAGGGCCGCACA
>VZSE01008507.1:0-13206 GCA_013398275.1 Promerops cafer | reverse complement strand
GAAGGAACCCCTTCTCCCTGGAAGAGAGTACCTTTCTCCCACCCCCGGCAATGACCTGAAGTGGTATAGAATAATTGCCAGGTCCCAGCCATGCCCCCTCCAACTGCTCCCTCCAGCTCAGGACCAAAGCCATGCTTACTTGACCAGAAGGAACCCCTTCTCCCTGGAAGAGAGTACCTTTCTCCCACCCCCGGCAATGACCTGAAGTGGTATAGAATAATTGCCAGGTCCCAGCCATGCCCCCTCCAACTGCTCCCTCCAGCTCAGGACCAAAGCCATGCTTACTTGACCAGAAGGAACCCCTTCTCCCTGGAAGAGAGTACCTTTCTCCCACCCCCGGCAATGACCTGAAGTGGTATAGAATAATTGCCAGGTCCCAGCCATGCCCCCTCCAACTGCTCCCTCCAGCTCAGGACCAAAGCCATGCTTACTTGACCAGAAGGAACCCCTTCTCCCTGGAAGAGAGTACCTTTCTCCCACCCCCGGCAATGACCTGAAGTGGTATAGAATAATTGCCAGGTCCCAGCCATGCCCCCTCCAACTGCTCCCTCCAGCTCAGGACCAAAGCCATGCTTACTTGACCAGAAGGAACCCCTTCTCCCTGGAAGAGAGTACCTTTCTCCCACCCCCGGCAATGACCTGAGGTGGTATAGAATAATCGACAGGTCCCAGCCATGCCCCCTCCTGGCTACTCTAAAAGTTAACCCTGTCCTGGCTGGAACCAGGACATTATTCACCCCTTATTCTATACCATTTACATGATACCCAGATCCTACACCTTCTAACTATATATATATATGAAAAGGTATCATTTCCATAGTCAGTGGCTGTCCCTCCAAGATGTCTGTTGAGTTCATTTAGTCCATGACTGTGGGTTCTATCCATCCTAGATGTCTTCCAGGCAGGAGGGCTGGTGTGCTGTCAGCTGGTTGCTGCATCAGGACCTCACATCTGGTGTACCTTGAGCAGTTCATCCTCATTGTCCATGGTAGTTATGGCATGCAGTGGCAATGTCATTCAGCAACCATTATACAATTCAAAATTATAGATGTTTCTCATCCAAAAATCAAATCCCCTTGAGATAAACATTGTGGTTTGGTGTCCCTCTGTATTCCCCACTGTTGCAGTTTTAAGCCCAGCTGAAAATTAGCACCACACAGCTGCTCTCTGAGTACCCACTCTCCACCCCCAAAACCCTGGTGGAATGGGGAGGAGAACTGAAGTAAAACTTGTATGTTGAGATAAGAATAGTTTAATAATTGAAAACAAAGTACAATAATAATGGTAAATTATAATGATAATGACAATAAAAAGGGAAAAACAAGTGATGCACAATACAGCTGCTCACTGCCTGCTGACCTCCCATTTCCCAACCCAGACCAGCCACCCTTCTGGGTAACTCCCCCCAGTTTATATGCTGGACATGATGTTCTATGGTGTGGAATATCCCTTTGGTCAGTTCAGGTCACCTGTCCCAGCTATGCTCCCTCCCAGTTTCTTTTGCCTGCCTCCTCACAGGTAGAGCAGGAGACAAGGAAAAAAAGTCCTTGACTTAGAATAAACATGCCTTTGCAAAAACCATCAGTGTGTTATCAACACCATTCTCATTCCAGATCCAAAACACAGCACTGTAACAGCTACTGAGAAGAAAATAACTCTGTCAGCTGAAATCAGGACACCCACCAAGTGCACCCAGGTCCTTGAGCAAAAACAATCCCATGGATGGGTTTGCCTTTTTCTTGAGGCAGGACTAATACAAACTGTCTTCCCTAACACATTCTTCATATCCAACACGGGGACTTTATCCCCTCCTACAGTACATGGATGTTTTGATTGGGTAGGGCCAGCTCCATTAGTAGAACCTCTGGTGTTAACTAACCAGGTGGCCTTCACTAAATGTAGATCCCAATGTTTGAAGGTCCCTATGCCCATTGCTTTCAATGTGGTTTTTAACAGTCCATAGTACTGTTCAATTTTCCCAGCAGCTGGTGCATGATAGGGAATATGGTACACCCACTCAACCCTCTGCTCTCTGGTCCAGGTGTCTATGAGGATATTTTTGAAATGAGTCCCATTGTCCGACTCAGTTCTTTCTGAGGTGCCATGTCACCACAGGACTTGCTTTTCAAGGCCCAAGATGGTGTTCTGGGCAGTGATATGAGGCACAGGTTACATGTCCAGCCATCCAGTGGTTGTTTCCACCATTCTAAGCGCCTAGTGCTTGCCTTGGCGGGTTTGCAGCAGTGTGATGTAATCAAACTGATAGACCTCCCCATATTTATATTTTGACCATTGTCCCCCATACCACAGAGGATTTACCCACTTGGCCTGCTTGACTGCAGCACATGTTTCACAGTTATGGATAACCTGTGAGATGGTGTCCATGGTTAAGTCTACCCCTTGATCATGAGCCCATCTGTATATTGCATCTCTTCCCTGATGACCTGAGGCCTCATGGGCCCACCGAGCATACTCGATCCACTTGTCCATTGTTGAGCTATTCTTCAGTAGCCCGACTCAGGTACATGAGCATCTACATGATATACTTTTACAGCAAATTTCTCTACCCAGGCAGTGATGTCTTGCCACAATTCAATAGTCCAGATGTGTTTCCCTCTGCACTACCAATTGGCCTTTTTCCATCTGTCCAGCCACCCCCACAAAGCATTTGCCACCATCCACGAGTCAGTGTAGAGGCAGAGCATTTCCAATTTCTCCTGTTGAGTGATATCTAAAGCCAGCTGGATGGCTTTCAGCTTTGCAATCTGACTTGATCCACCTTGTCCCTCAATAGCTTCTGCAACTCATAATTTGGGAGTCCATATGGTTGCTTTCCATTTTAGATGTATCCCCACTATACAGCAGGAACCATCAGTGAAGAGACTATCGCTTTTCATTTTCTGGTAGCTGATTGTATGGTGGGGCGTCTTTAGTACATGTCACTTTTTCCTCCTCCTCTGATGATGACAGTCCAAAATTTTCACCTTCAGGACAATTTATGACTTCCAAGATCCCTGGGCAATTCTGTGATCAGCACAACCCGCTTATTCCACATATCATGAGTGGCATGATGTGTGGAAGGGACTTTCCCTTTGAACATCCAGCCCAGCATTGGCAGTCAGGGTGCCAGAAGGAGCTGTGCTTCAGTGCCAATCACTTCTGAGGCAGCTCGAACCCCTTAATAAACTGTCAGTATCTCTTTTTCCGTTGAGGTATAAAAGACCTCAGATCCTTTCTGTCCCCAATTCCAGAATCCCAGAAATTCTCCTTGAGTCTCCGCAGGTACTTTTTGCCAGAGACTCCAGGAAGGATCATCCTCCCCAATTGCAGCATAAAGCACATTCTTCTCATCTTGTCATTGCCTGGCTGGCCCAAGGGCTACTGCATGAACAATCTCCTGATTAATTTGTTCAAAAGAACCCCACTTAAAATCATCCTTCTTCCAGGTCACATGATAGAGAGGATTTACAATCTGACTGTAATCTGGAAGATGCATTCTCCAAAAACCCACAGCACCTGGGAAAGCCTGTTTCCTTCTTGCTGGTCAGTGGAGACATAGCTGCTATTTTGTTGACCATGTCCATTGGAATCTGACAATGTCCATCTTGCCATTTTACTCCTAAAAACTTAATTTCTTGAGCAGGTCCCTTGACTTCAGTTTGTTTGATGGCAAAACTGGTCTTCAGGAGGATGTGGATTATCTTCTCCCCTTTCTCAAAAACTTCCTCTGCTGTGTTGCCCCACACAATGATGTCATTGATGTACTGCAAGTGTTCTGGAGCTTCACCCTTTTCCAGTGCAGCCTGGATCAGTCCATGGCAGATGGTGGGACTGTGTTTTCACCCCTGGGGCAGTCGGTTCTAGGTGTACTGGATGTCCCTCCAAGTGAAGGCAAACTGTGGCCTGCACTCTGCTGCCAAAGGAATGGAGAAAAATTCATCAGCAATCTCGATGGTGGCACCATTTTACTGCCTTGGACTCCAGATTGTACTGAAGTTCCAGCATGTCTGGCATGGCAGCACTCAGTGATGGTGTGACTTTGTTCAGTCCACGATAGTCCACTTTCAGTCTCCACTCTCCATTTGACTTACTCACTGGCCATATAGAACTATTAAACTGTGAGCGAGTCTTGCTGACCAATACCCGGCTCTCCAGTTCACAAATCATCTCATGTATGAGGGTCACGGAGTTCCAGTTGGTGCAGTATTGTTGATGGTGCACTGTTGTGGTAGCTATCAGTACTTGTTGTTCTTCTATGCTCAGCAGTCCCACAGCAGAAGGGTCCTCTGAAAGACCAGGCAAGATATTCAGCTGTCTAATTTCCTTGGTCTCCAGAGCAGCTATCCCAAAAGCTCAATGATGCCCTTTAGGGTCCTTGAAATACCCTTTCCTGAGGTAATCTATGTGAAAGATACACGGGGCAATGGGGTGTTTTTGTCATTTGTCCTCAGTCAGTCTCCCTTCAGCTTCCAGTAGTCAGCTGTTGGGATCCCCCTGTCACCGCAGAAATGGAGATGGATTCTGCCCCTACATATCTCAATGGCATCAGGGTACATTGTACACCAGTGTCAACTAAAGCTTTATACTCTTGTGGGCCTGATGTGCCAGGGCATGGAATCCATACAGTCCAATAAATCCAACTGTCCCTTTCCTCCACCTGGTTGGAGGCAGGGCCTCTCTAGTTCTGGTCATAGTACTCATTGTTCACTTCTTGTAAATATGAACTGAAGGTTCCTTTGAGAGGATCAGAAGTAACATGAGCCCTTCTATTCTGTCTGAGGACTTGCTCACTAGAAACTGGAGCGGCATTTATTCTTGAAGAATTTCCTGGGGTGATTGTTCTTCGTCTCAACTCATGCTCCTAGGGCAGAAGTGGATTTTCTATCCCATTTCCTCATGTCGTCTCCATGATTATGCAGGTAAAACCACAGGTTACCTCGTGGTGTGCACCGTCTGTCTCGAGCAGGAAGCTCTTGCTTCCAATAGCAGAGATTGATCTGTACTGGCAGGGCATGGGGCATTTCCTCTCTAGTTTGCTCAAGTCTTTTGAGTCTGTCTGCAGTCTTGGACAGTCTTTCCACAGCTGAGGTGCAGGTTGATAGGGAGGAAAAAAGATGATCATCATATTGCTGGAGTCAGGTAGTCAGCTGAAGCACTGTTTGTTTTCCTTTCATTGACATCAATGCCAATGAGCTGGCGTACAATGATGACACGCTCTGTACAAACTTCTGCCACATGGATTGTGTACACTGGACTTCATCTGGATCTACAGGGGACTGCTCGGTATTTGAATCCCTATAGATTTCCTCCAGCATACCTAATTTTCTCAGGTACTGGATACCTTTCTCCATGGCATTCCACCTGCTTGGGTGCACTACTAGATCATCCTTGAGAGAATACCTTTCCCTCACACTTGACAGGAGTGTTGGGGGTTAGGTTTCTTTCCTTTTGTTCCTTTTAATTTACAGAATTTTTTTTCCCATAAGTTGCTACGAAACACTAGCGACTGGGTACTTAAGAAAAACAAAAGAAATGGCCAAGCTCAGGGGAGGAGGGCATCTGGTTGCACTTCTCTTATCTGGGAGTTTCTCTCTGAGGGGTTAGAGCTACCGCGAGAATTGGCCTGATAAAAGACGGGGCCAGGGCAGCTGCTGGCTCTCTTTCTCTTGGCTTCAGAGGAGGACAGTCGGAGCTGCTGCTTGGGGAAGGGAATTCGCTGCTGCTGCTGGAACCCAGCCCAGAGCTGCTTCTTCTGCCATGGGGTGAGCCTCTACTCGTGAGACCAGCCACTGAACTGGGACCTTATTAACACCTACCCCACTAAAAGAAAGGGACCTTTCACCATCTGCTCAGGTGCCCAGGATCCTGAGCTCACCTATCCCTGCCCTGCTGGGAGCCAGGCCACCGTTGCCCTGCCCCCGCCGTTTCTTCAGCACTGCTCCAAGTTCTTGCTGCACTGTAGCTCCGCACCCCCTGCCTGCTGAGACGTCCTGCCGTCCCAGCTTGCTGCTTCTGAGAGTGCTGCTGGGGCACTGAGATCAGCTGCCCCAGGGGGTTTGTGAAGCAAAGCCTCTCTTTCATCCCTTCCCATCTCAGTCAAGCCACCATTACCATGTGCTCCCAAAGCTCATGCTACAGCACCCTCTGCAGCCGTGAGGGAATCATCACACCTGCCCTGCCCACCGGAGCCACCAGCACCCCTGCCAGCTGTGACCATCACTACACCAAAGGGTAAAGTGCTTGCAGCTGAGAAAGCTGTTACTGGGTTTGTGGTTCTGTTTGTTGTTAATGCCATAGTTGTTCTTGTTTGTTTCCCTTATTATACATACTAGTAAAGAACTGTTATTCCTATCCTCATATCTTTGCCTGAGAGCCCCTTAATTTCAAAATTATAATAATTCGGAGGGAAGTGGGTTACATTTTCCATTCCAAGGGAGGCTCCTGCCTTCCTTAGCACTCTTGTCTTTCAAACCCAGACAAGGAGTCACCTCCAGAGGCTGAGAGTTTCTGTCCTCTTCCCAATCCCCTTGTCAGTGCCTACACTCTGAAATAGGGATCCCAGTTGCTTGGCTTTACCACCATCTAGTTTCATATTGTGGGCTTTGATATCCCAGCATCAACGCAGCCAGGTCCCCAGGGGCTCATTCAACTGGCAGCTGAAATCTTTTTGCATATCTTGCAGCTCACCTGGGGATAGAGATTGGGTGATTATCTCTGGCCCTGCCTCTTCCTCTTATTCTGAGGGCCCTGCTTCCTCTTCATCCCTCACTAAGTGAACTGATTTGGTCTTTGATTTTTTGTTCTGTGTAGGGGTGACTGCTACTGCCACAGGTTGTTCCTCTGGTTCAGCTGCAGTTTGAGTGGCCATGGTGCCTGTTGGTCTGCGCTCCCTTCTCCTCCCCCTGAGGGTGCTGTCTAGTAACAAGCAGTGTGTGATAACTAGTAGCCAGGTCCCAGTATGTTGCATAACTTTGTGTCTCTCTGGAGTTGCCACAGCAATTTTCATTCACATATTTTATCACTTTAACAATGTCCTGTACTTGTTCAGGAGTGAAATTCCAAACCACTGGAGGAAAGAAGTCCTCCAAATACTGGCCCACGTCCTCCCACATTTCATGCCACTCATTACTATCTACCTTTGGGGCAGATCTCTGAATAACCTTCCTAGAAATCTCTGTTCTGACACTATAACACAGTGTGGATCGCATCGAGGAGACCTGGAAGACTTAGCAAGAAGAACATGCTTTCCTTAACATCCAAAGGAAATTCAAAATTCTTAAAAGCTGTTGTACCAGGCCTGAAGGAGGAAACGGGCGTGAAAAGCTGGGGAAAATAATCCTCCCCTGTTCTTCCCACAGGCTGGGTGCGATTATTAATAGACTCCCAGAGGTAGCCCCTGGCAATGACATGAGGTGGTATAGAATAACCTCCAGGTCCTAGCCATGCCCCCTCCTGGCTACTGCAAAAAATAACCTTGTCCTGGTCGGAACCAGGACACATGCTAATGTCTAGATTCTTATTAGATATTCACATTCACTTTATAATTTGCATTTCAGGCATGATCCTCATTGAAACTGATGTTCAGGTTATGTTCTTTCAGCACTGCATACAGTAGATGTATAATATGCATGTACAATATACATTTACTACATGAAACAAACTCCCATTAAAGTAGTGACTTAAAACTTGATGATGATGATGATGATGATGACCTAAAATGCAAGTGAGACCTCATGGCCTGTAATTGTATCAGGGCATTATTGCACTGGGCAGCATATGCAGAGCCAGAGAAGCCCTGAGGGGGTTCCAGAAAGATGAGTTAAAAGCACAGATTGTTACACCCATTTAACACAGACAATCTAGAGAAGGACCAAATTATAAAGAGAAGGATTTATTTTATCTAGCTTAGACATGCAAGTGTCTACTGATTCCAGACTCCATCTATAGCTAATAGAACAGCATTTCAAGAGAGTTCTCTAAGAAAGACCCTGAGTCACTGTCTCAAATATGACATGACTTTAGGATATGCAAAGTTATGTCCTTTTAAATCCAACCAATGCCACCCAGAAACTCTCTGGCAGAGCTGAGACTTCTGTCCATGTAACTCATTCCCTAGTCCACTGCTTTAGTAAAGAGAGAGAAACAAAAATATCAATTTTTCTTAGCAATGCTACCTATCTTCTCAGTAACAGAAAAATATTTTATTAAACAACATACTGAGTTTTAAGGCTTTCCCTGAAAATGAAAAGTAGGTTTCCCTTACATGATAATTCAAAGTAAAATAAACAAGTCACTGGCATTTAAAAGAATCATAGAATCATTAAGGTTGGAAAAAACCTGCAAGATCATCAACTCAAAGCTTTGACCTAATATCACCATGCCCACTAAATCATACCACGAACATCATGTCCACTCTTTTTTTGAATACCTTCAGGGATGGTGACTCTACCATCTCCCTGGGCAGCCGGTTCCAATGCTTAACCGCTCTTTCAGTGAATAAATTTTTCCTAATATCCAACCTGAACCTTCCCTGATGCAACTTGAGGCTATTTCCTCATCTTATCTCTGGTTACCTGGGGGAAGAGGTCAACCTACACCTCACTACAAGATCCTTCAGGTAGTTTTAGATGGAAATAAGGTCACCCCTGAGCTTCCTTTTCTCCAGACTGAACAACCCTAGCACCCTCAGCCACTCCTCATAGGACTTACTCTCTAAACCCTTTACCAGCTCTGTTGCCCTTCTCTGGGGACACTCCAGCACCTCAATATCTTTCCTGGAGCAAGGGGCCCAGAACTGAACACAGTACTCGAGGTGTGGCCACACCAGTGCCAAGTACAGAGGGACAATCACTCCCCTCGTCCTGCTGGCCACACTATTACTAATACAAGCCAGGATGCCATTGGCCTTCTTGGCCACCTGGGCATACTGCTGGCTCATGCTCAGCTGCTGTCAACCAGCACTCCCAGTTCCTTTTCTGCTGGGCAGCTTTCCAGCAACTCTTTCCCAGGCCTGAAGCACTACAGGGGCTTGTTGTTACCCAAGTGCATAACTCGGCACTTGGCCTTGTTGAACCTCATACCTGGAAGAGACGGGTGCATGAGTGAATAGAAGTTATAACCAGCCAGGCTGCATCAGGGCTGGTGAAGACATTTTGAAGAGTGAGGGTGATGTGATTGTTTGAGCAAAAGCTGATGTAGGTTCTACCTCATGATATCTCCAGGCAAGGTTGTGACCTTATGAAAAGTGCATTGAGCCAGGAAATTTCTGAGCATGATTCAGAGTGTAGATGGGCAAAATTGTGTCATCAGCTTGGATAACCCAGATGAAAGATCAGATAAATTGTTCTGTCTGCAGCAGACCTGGATGCTCAGATCATGCTCTGGGCAGCTTGTTCCCATGCCTTCTCCACCCCTGAGGTTTCAGGAGGTCGCTCCCTTGGCTCTCTCAGTTTAGCTGTTCATCCAAAAGGTCCCTAGCTCTGTTGCAGAACATATGTGAGATGTGCCTTAGGACCCACTTAGATCATGAGAAAGCCAGCAAAACTGGACTGGCAGCAATCCCTGTCCAGAAGGACATAGATTGGTAGCAGTAGCTCTTTCCTCATATCTGATTCAAACAAAAAAGTTTGTCTTTATGTCCTCTCAGGTCTCTGCTGGCCTTAAGAGCTATGGATCTGAGAATTATTCAGAATTTACTAAAGGGCCTGTGTAGCATCTTTTGTACTGCAGGTAAACAGCCACGAAGTATTCCTGTGAATCTTCTTCCAAAGTTAATGGCTCTGGTTATGAGCCTGGTTTCTTGAATCCTACCTGAAAAAGAATCAGTCATGCTCT
This sequence comes from Promerops cafer, assembly GCA_013398275.1. NCBI lineage: Eukaryota > Metazoa > Chordata > Aves > Passeriformes > Nectariniidae > Promerops > Promerops cafer. The sequence continues at coordinate 3,372 of VZSE01008507.1, read as the reverse complement.
TGAAGCAGCTTCTTGCAGCCTTGCTATAGATGAATCTTGCTCTGGTTGTGCTATCATTCTCTTGTGTTGTTTTGATAAGTTTCTGAATTTTTTTTTAACTTTTAGAGTTCCCTATTGTACATATCTAGTGTGACCAACTCTTACCCAGAGCTTGAATTGGTAGGGTCAAATAAAGAACTGTGGGGTAAAACCTGTATCAGCTCAGAACCTGTACCCATAAAGCTGCTTTTTTTCATCTGTTGCTGAAAAACTTGCTACTCATGTGGGAAAGGATTTCAGATTTGAGTCAGGTCACTTTACCATCATAACATGAGAGTGAGGGTCCAAAGTGACTCAGAGTCCCCAGGCAGGTGCAAAGGAGAGTCACTTTATTGCAAAAACCAGGCCTTTTTAAGCAGTTAGGCCTTTATCAGTTACATAGTTTTAAAGCATAACAAACATAATTCAACCAACCACCATACACCACGATGTGAACATGCGATGGTTATATAACTTGTTTTTCTACCTCTAATTCAGCTGAGTCACTTTCCCATAGTCCTTTTCTACTTAGCTGAAGTAACAGGCATGAGCCATGATTTTACAAGGCCTTCCTTTTGTAAGGTTTTACCTATATGTAACATCTCCCCCTTGCTTTGCTTTTTGTGTGAAGGGTTCATGTACCCTAGTGCCAAAACAGTCTGCACCTGTAAGGCCATGATCTTATTAAGACTATTACTGATCATCTGCTGGATACAAGATAAGATACATGGAATACAAATCACAATTAATAATAACCCATCAAAACCAACCATGTCACTGACAAAGAGACTCGCAGCATAGGAAAAGGAAAAGATAGTGTCCAGTGTTGCCAAGAAGTGGAAGTAAATGGCTACTGTTCCAAAGTTCATATGGCTGGAGATCAGGAGCCATGCTGTTTAGGCAGGAGGGAGTCCATTAGCTGGAAATGCTGACTTTGACATTTGTGAATGTCCTTCTGGAAGCATGGAACAGGGAGTAACTGAAGAACATCAGCAGGAACAAAATAACATGATGGTGGGTGCAGTGGGACACAACGCCTCTGCTGGCAGGCTGCCTCTGTAAGCCTCCAGACACAGTCATGTTCCTGGCGGTCCTATCCCTGCTCCTGCCTTGGCTACGAAGGCTGGATGGTGATCAGGTCATTCCTCCTCTCACTGGGCCTCATCTTCTCGGAGACAATCGACATTTGTCCAGACGATCAGGTAACCACTCTGGACCTGCTGGTGATGAAACATGCATACCTTCTCCCCTAGGTTAGTAAATCAGCTAGGCCTTGCCATTGCACACCCAATTGTGGATCCTTACATAAAAACTTTCAGTAATTGGTTCCACACATGCAAATCTTCAGAGCAGTATCACTCTGCCAGGGATCAAAATTGATGACCTGCTTTCAAAATTTTTAGTGCAAATATTGCATTATCTAAATGTTCTTGAGAAGCCATATTCCCCTTTCTTTGTTTTTTCGACAACATGCGCATCTTTCACTATGAACATGAAGGGAACATAAAAGTAAAACAATACATGTGGCAAAGCAATAAACTCACACTGAGCAGAAATAAGCAAGGTAATACACGTAATCATTAGCACATGAGAGATAGGATGGTGATTTAGAACGATACATCGTCAATTCCCTAAATACTGTACAATCACCCAGAGTCTGCAATAGCTGGTGAGCCCTGTTTCACAATGAGGACCTGGAGAACCATTCCCGGGAAAGGTTTCCAAGTTTACCTCAAAAGGGGATCCAGCCCATATAAGCCCAAATAAGCAAGTCAAAGTGACCTGATTACATTTTTAGTGCAGAAACACCTGGGTGTGTTGGCATACATCCAACCAGCTAGGGCCAGAGCTTGGCCAGAGCCAAGGCCTTAACTGGAAAGGGTCTCCTTAACATATCCTATAAACAAGCCTCTAGTAATAGCAGTTGGGAAAGTTCCTTAAAATTATACATGTCTTGCAGATAGCTACACAATGGTATGTGAAAGTTTGTAAAGCAGATGGCTTTGTCATTTATCTTTAGCTAAGTAGTCAATGGTACCATTAACAAACTGCAAACAACCAAAGGAATGCATATGTGTAACCTCAAATATCTTATGGATAATGCCCGTTATAAAAAGTCAGTGAATTCATGCTATGACATTACCAACATATTCAGAATCATTAATACAGCAACAGTAATTGTCCTAAGAAGTCAAGATAATATTATTCCATGCATCCATGCATATATGACATTAAAGTAGAATAAAAGCAAGAAAGAAAGCACTAAACAGCTTACAATTAATAACAGCCATAATTTAGAATTGTTACTCATTCTTCTGTGCTACCTATGGAAGATAAAACAGCAGAGATTGTTATAAATAATTATGTTAATTGACCAGTGCAGAACATTTATACCCATAGGATCTTCGATGAAATTAAAGATCTTATAAACCGCCTCTTCACATATTTTTACACAACTTATAATTTTATATCCTTAAACAGTTGGCTACCAAATTCTTCACCATAATTATTTCAGTCGATTCCATCTTATCTCTATAACAAAACTGTATCTTATAATTTAAATGAGCAGATTTCAATATAACTTAAACTTCACTGAAACTTAACATCACTTAAATGTAACAGAAAGTACACCTAACAGAACATAAAGTTAACATTACCAAAACTGAACAGAAATTGATCTTAATAGAACTTAACAGAACTTAGACTGAGCAGCACTTAAACTTAACCTCGCTTAAACTTAATACACACTTGACAGAAATTAATCCTAACAGAAATTAACTTAACAGGATGTAAACCTTACATCACTTAAACTTAACAACATCTAAACTTAACAGAACTGAACCTTAACATCACTTAAACTGTACAGAATTGAAACATAACAGAACTGAAAATTAACATCACTTAAATTTAACAAAAGTAAACTCAGAGTTGAGCGTGTTCCTTTAAACGTTCCATGTTATTGTGGGGTTGGGTGTCGGAGATAGGACACACAACTCAACACCGGTCGGTCATCAGCAAACAGCATGTTTTATTGCTCAGAGCTTTCTTTTATAGGGAGTTCAAAAGTCCCAGGTCTAGACAGATCATTGGTCTGATCTTTTACACCCCCCAGATCCTGGACCAGTGATATGCCTGCAGCTTAGGATGGAACGTATTTGGTTGAAGTTCCTGTCAGTCAACCCAGGGGCATTTTATGGAGCCGGCTGGGTAGCTGAATTAATTGCCCAGTACAAGCCAGCTTGTACTGTGATATAATGCGGCAACAGTTCCAGATACAACAGAATTTAACTTATTTTACCTCCATCGTTACAAGGAAGCTACCGAAAACTTATCCTACAACAGTTAAACATCAAT
>VZSE01008502.1:878837-1002207 GCA_013398275.1 Promerops cafer | reverse complement strand
CGCGCTCCGGCCGGCCAGGCTGAGCGGCGGGGGGCGGCGGTGGAATCGCGGGGCTCGGGGCTGCCGGGCGTGCGGGGCGGGAGCGGGGCGCAGCTGAAGTTTTCCCGGAGTGCCCTGGCGCCCGCCGGGAAGGCGGTTCCAGCTGTGGGAGTGTGTGTGCCCGTGTCCCCTCCATTCGTCCCCCCGGCCGGCCCGCGGCTGTGCGGGAGGTGACGGGGAGCTGTAGAAATGAAGGCAGAGCTGGCAGCGGCGGCAGCTGCAGCGGCAGAAATGTTGAGTGGCTCGTAATTGCACGACCGCAGGGAAAATTTGGGCAGGAGACCCGACGGGTTTCACTAGCAAGGGCACCGCTCTTCAGCATTACTGTCTAGAGTCAAAGAACGGTTTGGGTTGGAAGAGACCTTGAAGATCATCTCGTTCCAGCCCCGTGTCGTGAGCAGGGACACCTTCCACTAGACCAGGCTGCTCAGAGCCCCGTCCAACGTGGCCTTGAACACTGCCAGAAATGGGGCATGCACAGCTTCTCTGGGCAGCCTGTGCCACTGCCTCACCACCTTCACAGTAAAGAATTTTTTCTTACTATCTAATCTAAACCTAACTCTCTTTCAGCTTGAAGCTATTCAGCCTTGTCCTGTTACTACATGCTCTTTTAAATAGTCTCTCTTCATCTTTCCTGAAGGCTGCTTTCAGGTAGTGAAAAGCTGCCATTAGGCCACCCTGAAGCCTTCTCTTTTCCAAGCTGAACAATCCCAACTCTCTCAGCCTTGCCTTGTAGGAGAGGTGCTCCATCCTCTGGGCAACTTGGTGGCCTCCTCTGGACTGACTCCTGCAGATCGCTGTCCTTCCTGTGCTGGGGTCCCCAGAGCTGACCACATCTTACTGTGCTGTTACTCTAGTAGCCCTGGAGGAGCTCTGGAAAGTACTCCAGTGCCAGGCTGGCCACTGCACTCAGAGATAATTCTAAGAGTGGAAAAGGTTGAGATGTGGCTGTAGAGAAGCAACGTTTTTTTTGCTGAAATGAACATGGCTAGGGGTTTCAAAAGAGTTTGCATTTGGCAACACTATTTAGTAAGCCTGTAGGAGAAAAAAGCCTTCATTGTTTGACTTTCAAGTATTTGTTATGGAAAGATAACATCCAGTAGTTTCAACATGAAACCATCACAGTATCAAGAGTGAAGTGCCTGTGCACCCATGGTATCAAGTTTAGTGTGGAGGTTTGTTTTGTTTTGGGGTTTTTTGTCATTTTGTTTTCTCTCAGTGTCAAGAAAAGTCCTGTAGCTGACTCAATATTGGTGCACCTCTACTCTGAATTCTGAAGTGACTGTCCCTCTCGACCAAACAAAGCAGCACGGGGAGGATTCCTGCTGTAAAGACTGGATAGGAGCCACTCAAAAACTTTGAAAGGTTTTTTTGTAACCTTTATGGACCTCTGCTTAAAACTCACAGAAAGTTTATGGGAGAAGCCCACATTTCTGTGAGCACTTAAGATCCTGTTATGTTTCTTACTGTCATTTACTACACAATGATCTTGCACAGTCACAGTCACCATGGGCCACAGATTACAGTACCTCCTAACTGTCATCATCTATTTTCTCTTTTACTTGCTTCTGTAATCTTTAGCATAGTAGCAGTATTTTGTTTCAGAATAAGAAAGATAATTATATTTTAAAAACCCATAGATTTAAACAAATTAGGTTGATGTAGAGCAATGTGAATCTCATTCACTTCTAACCAAGACATTTAACATAAACAAATAGAAGGGGGAAATAAAATTGTAAATTAACACTGCCTGTTGGGTCTGCTTAAAACTTACATTAGCAATTGGATGCAAAGGCATCTGATGTAAGTTTGTTATCACGCTGCCTGAGATACCATTATTTGGTGTCTGAAATTATATTCAGAAAACCCCACTGGGCAAATAAAACTGAGCAGCAGCAACAACAACAATAATTATTTTTTAATAATACTAAGGCAAAGTTTTCATACCTTGGCTGAGGAGTACTGGTGGTGCTGCTGACGTAAGCTTTCTGTTCATATAAGCCAAATTAAAGATTTTCTGTCAAAAACTGCCCCCCTCCCCCCATTATACATACCTAACTGAAATTGCAGTCATGAAAGTGGAGAGCAGTAGTTCTCTGAGGTAATAAAAAAATGTAAAATATATTGACTTAAGTGTCAGAGGTGTGGAAATATTGACGCAGTAGTTCTAGAGGTGTGCTGATTAAGCAAATGTGCTTTACATAGAAAGATAAAATCATTTACTGTTAAGTTTGAAGCCGCTATCAGGGCTTCCTGTGATTTGAACTCCAGTGTGGAGGTGTTTGATCTAGTGAGGTATTGTGCTGTCAGTATTGATTGCTCAGTAAGCAGAAAAGATTTCTCTGAAGTTCCTGTCAGATAGGTAGCAGACACGAGCCTTTTGGATAGGGGTGTGCTTTTATGTAGATAAAGTCATGACCAGGTGCTAATGTCAAACTAAATGAAATCAGAGTCAAAAGCCATGTTACTTTCAATAGTTTTTGCTCTTCTGTATGTGTGTGATTTGACAGTTGGAAGAGCAAACGAAACTGCATTTCATTAGAACCATTTTAATCATATTCAGTTGTAAATGTTACTCTTCATCATAGGTAGTTCAAGTGTAGACCCTTTTCATGACTGCATTTCTCCTGCTAGTCCTTATAAAACTAGAATGGGATGTTGACACGTGTTTTTGTTTCTAAGCAAGTAAAAATCAATGGGAATTAGCAAATTGTGAATATAAATCTCCTTAGGCAGCTATCTTGAAGGGCCTAAATAATTTTAAATCTGGCTCCACATCGTTAGATCTAGATTTATTCTGGATAATTATTTTATATTTTTTTTCAAAGTGGGAGAAAAGTACCTTGGACTCCTGGGGCATTCAAGGCTTACTTTAGCATCATCACATGTTGTTGACTAGAGGAAAATGCCTATTGTTAGAGTAATTGAAATACTTTTTGATTTGAGTTAGAGTTTGAGCTAATTCATTGTTCATGTGTAGTAGCACATTTCAGGTTGCTTTTTATGTCAGCACTGACAAAATTGCCATTCGCATTTATGAAAAATGAATTTATGAGACTGTACTGTTGTATTATGTTCTGTGTGGGAACTGAAATTAGAGTGCAGGAAGCTATAGTTGTAGCAGTAATTTTTTTAAAAATTTCCTTCTGAAGTTGATAAGATTTTTATCAAGTATACATTGAATTCAGTACAAGTTTTTGCTTGACTATTGGCTTCATAAATCTTTTTCTGAGGCAACCTTGTTAGAAAGAATTAATAAAACCAAACAAGTTGCTTTGAAAAACGAGGCTAGTACTTCAACATTCTTCAGCTCATAAGGTAGCTTTGTAGACAGAGGTATTTATTTTTTTGAAACAAGGAGAGGGAAATTCCTTGGAGGCAGGAATATACATTATAAATATGTATTTTTGTGTGCACACAGGTTTTTGAATTATGAACCTTTAACATTGCAACAAGAAGAAAAGTTTTCAGACTTCACTTAGGACAGAGCTAAGCACGTGTGTGTAGCATCAGCCATACAATTTGCTTCTATGCCATCTTTCTTTCTGGACATAGTTGTGTTGTTTCATGATATTATCCTATACTGAATGTGGTTTGAACAAAAAATTGCTCTTTCCCACTTAAATATTCATAGTTTGTGTTACTACTGGATGACTCATTTAATAAAACAGCTGAAGTGCATTTTTTAAAACGAGGTTCTTTCAGCAAATGTTGTACTAGGCGCAGTTGAGGCATGCTGTGTTTTCTGGGAAGCTGAAAAAAGCAGCTGTTCCATCAGCCAGCTTTTAGTTATAAAGAGAATTAAGCAGCTCGAGTGCAGTGAAAATGTAACAAATACAACTCAAAAGAATTTAAGTCAAGTAAACAGGATGGGAAAAAAGGATTCTGCTGCCTTTATGTACTTAAATAATACTGTTTAATAAAGAACTATTTCCATGCGAGATTACAATGCTTCTTGAAAAAATAAGGAAGGTCTCCTGGTGTAGAGAACTGAGTGGGATGTGCTCTAACAAAAGATTAGGACAGCATGACCAATGTGAAACCTGTTGGATGTTGGCCAAGAGAAAAAAAGCAACATCTGTATCATATGGTTAGTGAACAGCATTGACAGAAGAGAAAAGAAAAATACTTGAAGGATAATGAAACTTTATATGTATAATTATATAGCAATAATAGCTGGCTTATAATAGTTAATAGCTTGCACATTAACTTTTAAAAGGATCAGTTTTCATTTGGGAAGGGAAGGGTGCAGGTGTTTTTGTGTTTTGAACGTTAACTTGTACGGGGAAAACTATTGCAGCTTGTAGCCATTTCCCTTTGCATGTCATTTCCTGCTCGTGTCTTCAAGGAGCAAACCCAGTGTGGGGGACTGGTGACCAAGTGAAGTATTATAGCTTAACAGAGTGAGTGCAAACAGGTTTTTCCACTTGCTTCTCAAAATTGCTGCCAGACGTCAGCTGTGCTTATGCCAGATTAACTCATTGGACAAACAGTGTGAAGAAGATGCATTAACTATTGATTCATGGTCTTTCATACCTTGCTTAAGGTGTGATAGCTTAGGGTGTCTGTGCAGCAAGTTCTCCTGAAAAAACTGGGGGGAACTAACGCTGGTGTTTCCAAACAGAATATGGCAGAAGAATAATCTGTTTCTGCCTAATTTCCAACATTTAATGTAGTTTTTTTAGGGTTCTGTAAGTGGATCAATTTATAGATCAATTTTATTTGCAAAAAAAATTTAAAGAAATGGAAAAAGCCCATGGAATGGAACATTTCCTTTTTAAACTGTGATAAATGGACAGGTATTTTGCTGTTTCAGAGAGGTGAAAACAGATTCAAGATGCTAGATGACTGGAGCAGGCTGATGAGGGAATACTTTACATCTCATTCTAGTACCGAGGGTGGAATATTCTTAGGAAAACAAATATCAGATATATTTTATCTATTTTTATATATATATATAATCTATTTCCTGTTTGGTTGTTTTTTTTTAAATTCAGTACTGCCTGTGAAGATTGTTCATTTCTCCAGTCTACAGCATAAAAATAGGAAGTCATATTATGGTCATGACTGTAGAGAACATTACTGTTATCCTGCACATCTGCACTGTGTCTCATACAAGTTTAATTACTTCCCTATCAGATAGAGCAGGCATATGTGAAATTTGTGAATAGGTGGGTTTATTGTGTGTTATGTGAGTCCAGATTTATGTTTTCATTGCCCATCATGGTACACATGGGTTTGGCAAGTGCAAATGTGCGATGTGACATTTACAGTGTTGTGCTGTTGCATCATAACCATCCACTGAGCTTCTACATGTGCAGACAACTGCATCCTGATATCACTGTATCGTTTTGCCTATCTCACTTTTAGAAACTTTGACATGGGGTGTTACTCCTTTAAAAATACTTGTGCTTTTCTGGGAAGGTGATGGAGATGTCAGTACCTGCATGATGGTGTTTTCTGGGCAATGGGTGCTACATTAATGAAAAGTAATTTTTGGGTTTGTATTATAATACCTGGCAGCTGTATAAAATAGGTGTTTAGCAGCTTATGTTACTGTTGCTAGAACAAACTAGAAGTAGCATTTTGTAGTTACCTCTCAAAGCATGTAGCTCTTTATAATTCAGACTTTCAATCCTGTTTCATTGACTTTGATAGGAATTTGTGATTAACAACTAATCAAGATTGCTGGCAGCCAGCCTTCAGCTTTTCTTTTCCAGTTGTATTTTTCTGTTCATGCAAGAACATTGGGGGCTCTGTTTTCTGCTGACTGTCTCATTCTTTTGGCTCTCACTCTGTTTTTTGAAATACTTGGAGAAGTTATTTTTCCTTTTCCCTGAAAGCTTAGGATATTGGCTTTGTTTATAAACTACAGTATTTGTCAGTTCTAGAGCACTACTTTTATGATTAGTTCTCTTTATATACTACAAGTGGAAATGTTTGTTTATCCCTCTGTAAAGATAAGATTGATTTCTGATACCAGCAGATTACAGTTGTGCTACCTTTACATCTAGGTGGGCTACCTGTCTTTGACTAAAATCACTTAATTTCCAGATGACAATTGTAACATCAACTCTCTCCATCTGTCTTTGAGAAAGTAGTCAGCTGGGCAGATCAATAACAGTTTATATTTCTATTAAAGCTTATAGAAGTAGGAAGAATAGTAATAATAGTAGTAGTAATAATAATAATATGCCACATGGCAGGGCAGGAGGGTGTATGCAGTGCATTATGTACTGCTGATGGCAGTGAGCAAACTGACACTGCTCCTTTTCTGCAGCACCCTCTGTGATTGCTCACTTGGTGGCTCTAGTACAGAAGAAGGCCACATTCCTGGGTCAGACACTCTAAATGCCTGGGAAGGGATGGGTGTCCAGGAATGGGTTTTCAAAAGTCCAGAACTCTTAAAAGCAGCTGGTAGCGGGCTGAGAGTGGAATGAACTCACTTGGTGGAACAAAAAGGGGATCCCCCACTTTTCTTCTCATCCAGTCTTTTCTCACTTCTCGCTACAGTTGTGGAATTTGAGAATTGTGCTGAGTTTTTCTGGCCGGTGATTAATGTTAGATTTTGCAATGGGCCTGGTTTCTCTCTTCTAATACACGTCAGAGTAGAAGGTGCTCAGTGACTCAGGTGTGACTGGCACTCTAAAGGTTGACTCATGTCTTAGTCATGTGCTTTCCTTAAGGAAATTTTGGTGAGTATAGGCTTGGACTAGTAGATACCTAAATACAGTAACTCTGTCTTCACTAGGTAATTGCTTTTTATTCTAATAAATATATTTCCAATTTACTTGTTACATCATGGTTGGGTTCCTCAAAATACTGTGGGAAATGCTGTGTTAGGCATAGTTGTCTGCAAAGTCAGCTGTGATGATAGAGAGATTGTTTACTTACCCATTTTGGACTCCTCTGCTTTTAATTCTTCCTGGTATGTGTGAAATTTTTTAGCTTGTTTTATCAAAAAAGCTACAGTAAAAACACCCACTGCAGAACCTGAACCAAAACTGCCTGATGAAGTCTTCTGAGCAGCCTATTACATGAAATAGATAGGAAGAACATACTGTGATATCATCCAGTCTTTCCCATTATGTATGACAGCATGTAATTACAAAGGTTAAAAAAACCCCATTGCCCATGAGCACAAATTCCAAAGAATGTCAGCAGAGCCAGTGGCACTTAGTTTGATTAGGCCTTTTGATAGATCAACTCTGCTGACTACTGCAGAGATAGTTAAGGATGGATGATACAGCTCCAGTTGCCCATCCCAAATCTGGAGGTGATTAGTGCTCCCTCATATGGTGTTTGGCAGACCAACATGGTTACTTATGCCTCAGTTGTTTCAGCCCAGCATGGACATTTTATATATCAGTGTTCTCAGGAGCAAGGAAAATGTCTGAAAAATCTAAGTGTGCCCCTCTTCAACCTAAACTGGCAATCCTTGTCTCCACCATTGTTTATGTTACTAGAAGTTGTAGGTCAGGAGCTTTAAGAGATGTCTTTAAAATGGATCAAAGACCAGGTGTCATTGTTGAAAGTGTTGGCTTTAGCACTTGCTGTAGGCAAAGAATGAGTCAATGGCAGACCTGTGGGAAGCACTTGAGTTTCTGGCTTTCTGTGCTTCTCTGTCATCACCTGTTGGGCTTGAGCATGCTCATTTCATAGCCACATAATGATTTTCTAAAGCACTGTTTACACACCTTGCATAACTAGAGCAGTGTATAATAATATTAAATTACTTTCATTACTATAATTTTGTATATATAGAAATATTTTGGTTGGAAAAATATCCATCTATCAGGATCCAGATTTTTAGTATTATCAGAAGGCTACACTGTTTAAAAATGAATACTTCAAACATATGTAACCTTTTAAAAAATGTTTCGCAAAATGTTGAGAATGTATATAATTATTATATACTTGATAAGTATTTTGGGGTTTATTAGTTTTGTTTCACATGCATTTCCTAGACTTGAAGCATGCTTACGTCCTTTCACTTAGAAATTACTAGACAGCCCCATTCATACTCTGCAAGAACTTCAACGAGGTGGGTTCTTGTTTTACCTGTAGTACCAAGAACTACTCTGAGTCTTGACATCTACATCATGATTAGGAGACTTGAAGACCTAGTATTTGTTAGTTATTATCATCACCTCCTGTGATTAAATCCTGTTGACATTACAAACCTATGCACAGCATTTACACAACAATATTCTGTAAATAAAAGCAGCCAACATACCAGGACTTTGTCATTTTTAAAAGCAGTGGTGAGTAACTAACCCTTTCACTCATCAGCTTTGTTAAGTCCCTGCAAGCCAACAGCTTGTGTAGAGGTGTAGAAATTAACTTACCAGTTCCAGCAAATCAGTCTGGGTCTGGTTTCTTTGCTTGTTTTAAGGGCATAACTTAGGCAAGGCTAGTTAGACTTGTGAATCTGACAGTAGTGCTGACATCCAATTTCAAATGCTCAATGGGGCAGCAGCAATAGCTCCTGGTAGCCCATCTGGTAAAGATCAGATATTAGTTACTTTTTAAAATGCAAGTATTTGCAGAGCATAATCCATTTAGGCTCCTTTTGCTGAAGATGTGATTAAGAAAAAACAGTTATAGAAAATTCTTGTAGTTCTTGAGCTTTTGACATAAAGAACAATAGATAGCTAGGTGGATATACTTTTATCTCCAGCTATTTCCTCATTCCCAACAAAAGAAATATCTCAACACATCTTGAATGCATCTTTTTTTTTTTTTTTATGTGAGTGCTTTTATTTTCCTAGCAGTTGAATAAGAGGGAATAAAGGGTGTCAACAGTGCTTAATATTAAGTATGTACCACTATCAACATTTATTGCCATAGTAAAGGGCAGCTTAACCCAAGCAAAAGCAATGCATCTCCGTCAAGTACCAGACCATGTAGTCAGGAAGACTGGCACTGACACCATAATTAGTTTGTCCCTCTCACCCCTCCCCCTAAAAAGAGATTTGTTGGTGGTAGACATAAGTACTTTTGACAGAATTCCTCTCATGACTTGCTTAGGCACTTGTACAGAAATTCTTCTTGTAGCAGGTATACTTTTGATTTGACTGCACATTTCTTCAACATTATGTCTTTTTCTTTGACATATCTAAGCTAATTTTGACAGTCTTTGACTGGCAACATTCACCTTCTAGGAGGTGATTTCTATTACCAATGTATACTGGAGTTTGCTCAAACTTCTTATATTCTTATATATCTATTCCACAGATAGTGGAGTGTCTCAGTCTGAACCGGCCAGATTGTCTCAAGAGCCTGACTTTGCTGTCAGATGCTGGATTACCGTCATTACTTTTTTTAGCTGGATTCCCTGTACTCACTCTGTCTAATTATTCCATTTTACCAGCTTTTGAATGGATTATTTTCAACCAAGTTTGATAGAGGGGAAGAAGACAAAGGTCAAGAACTCAAACTGTTCAGTGCTTGTGAAATTATGTGTGAGTTAGGTCCACCTAAGACACTAAAGAAAGGGTGAGAGAAAACTGGCTTAATAAAGCCCCAGCCTCAGCAACAATTTCAGGTAGCATGAATACCATTTTTCAGGAATCTCTATCCACCTGAAATATGGATATAACATGGATTGTAAAATATTCTTTGTGAAAATAAATTTTGGAGGGAATCTTGACTCCAAATTAGGCAAAGTATTTCAGTGTTGAAACATAAAATCCACTGACATTACTACACTAAGATCTGAATCCATGTCCCTAATGATCTTTAGGAGTTTGCCAATAAATTCAGCAAAGGCATGATCCAAGTAGGCATGTCAGTATTAGTTATGTGAAAATTGAACATCCTAAATAGGTGTTCCCATCTGTTATTGATAGTACCTCAGCATGTTACAGACCTCTCACCATTTATAACTTAGGTTTGGCACACAAGTGGAAGCCAATCTGAGGAAATCCGTTTGCCTAAGAATGGCCTTCAAAAATTAAGGCTATATTACTTATTTGAGTTTTCATATTTCTTGCAGCAGGACATTGTTATGAAAGTGGATTATTATAGGTATCTATGTAGGAATGTAAAAAAACTTTCCTCAGTATGGTAGGATAACATGATTTATGTTAATTTTTGTGACCTGGTCTCATTTCAGATGAAGAGGTTATCTGTCCTGCCCCAACAGTGTCTTTTGCTGATGACATGTCTCCTAATGGCCTTGGAAGCTGTACCTATAGACATAGATAAGACAAAAGTCAAAGCAGAAGGCCAAGTAGAAGGAGAGAAGGTAGAAAATCCAGTAAGTATAAAGAAACTGATCTGATTAAGTGTTTATCCTAATTGCTAGTAATCTGGATATAGCAAACTCCTTTAGAAGGAAACTAATATTCCCCAGTATTGTCAGTGTGTGTGCCATCTACTATGGGGATGTTCTGTTCAAATTTGCTCTTTATTTTTTTTTAATGAGCTGCTAAAGGTGAGGTGGCACATGGAAGGAATTCCCAGCTTACAATAGGAAGAGCATACTGTTCCACAGAGACTTACTTCCAGTGACTGGGTGGTGCCTTAGGAATTTCCACTCACTGATTGCAGCTCAGTGTTTCAAATAGAATAGTAACAAATGAATTGCACTTTTAAAAAAGCCACACAGTACATTAACGTGACAGGTGGTTGTGTATTACAAGGATTCCTAATCACTTTTTTCCTCTTCCTTGTCAGTTGCTGAAACAAATGGATCAAAATTGCTATAGGGTAATGATGCAAATCTGAAAACACAAAGATATGTAAGACAGCATAGTGCCTGTGTTGCTAAGATTGAAGTGTCAGTTTAAGAACTGCATTTAAACGAAACTAATTAACTGTTTGTCAGTATAGTCTTTCCTCAATTTCCCTTCTTTTTTTTTTTTTTTTTGAAGGATACAGGACTTTATTATGATGAATATCTCAGGCAAGTAATAGATGTCTTGGAAACTGATAAGCATTTCAGGGAGAAACTCCAGACTGCTGACATAGAAGAAATAAAGGTAGGTTTGAAAAAAAGAGTTAAATTGAGGTTAATTAAATCCGTAATCATGAGCCATGTATGTTGTATTCTTTCTTCCTGTGGCTGTTGTGCATTGCCCCTTTAGGAGCTAGAAATTTAGGAAGGGATGAGTAGGAAGCAGTCTAAAGTGACAGACTTAAGGAGGAGATCCTGCCTTTTGTGTTTCCTTTAATCCCTTATGTTGATCTTAGCAGCTTGTGGCATCTTTGTCTTCTGTGCTGTATCTAGTGTCAGCCTTGGAGATTCCTCTCCATTTCCAGGTTCTTGCAATACACATGGGTGGCTGCTGCTGCTGCCTTGTACCTTCCCTCAAGCCTAACAGCCCTCCTTGAGTGGATGAGGCACTTTGTGTGCTTCTCACAGTTCTTTTGAACTCAGTTGAGAATATTTGATCAAGAAATTTGTCACAAACATTATTAGGCATTGCTCTTTCAAGGTTATGGTCTTGCTCTTTAGAGGAGTAAGGTACTTAAAATTCTCTTTTCTGAAAGCTTTTAGGATTGCTCTCTTTCCATAACCGTAGGCATAAAAATTTTGAATCTCCTCTTTGAAAAAATGTTGAGATTCTTGCAGTATGGGCTACAGTATTGCCAGAGACTGCCATTAGTCTGTCTTGCAGCTTATGTCTAATGGGAATCCTAAAGGCTTCTTTTTTCCAATGTTTATGCATGACTTTCTGGTTTTTTGACAGAGTGGAAAGCTAAGCAGAGAGCTTGATTTAGTAAGTCACCATGTGAGAACACGGCTGGATGAACTAAAAAGACAAGAAGTAGCAAGATTAAGAATGTTAATTAAAGCTAAAATGGATTCTGTTCAAGGTAAGAATACAGAATTTATTTAGGTGAGTTTACAGATGGAATTGTGTTAGAGAAATGTCAAAGTCCAGCAGTTGTGCATTGTTTGTTGCCATCAGTAATGGCTAAACTGAGAGTGAGTGTCCATTCTGAGCTGGCTTGGAGCCATTAAAGAGCTGTGTTTGTAGGAAACTGGGGAGAAGAGAAAAGCCATCTCTGTTTTATAAATAACTGAACTTGTTTCTGTCAGTGGATTTTTCAGATACCTCTACCTCTTATTTTCAACCTCTTATTTTTGTAATGCATCAGTTCATAGATTACTCACAGAGAACCACTAACATAGCAGGACTGTGTTTAAAAAAAACCATGACACTATTTCATATCCTTAGGGTGTAGAAAATGAATTTTTTTTGGTCAGTGTTTCATAATAATAAAGATGTTTGCAAGTTTTCAAGGGGGATCCCAAGGAATTGAATACATAATGCATCAAATAAAATACTCCTAGAATAAGAATCTATCTTGCAGGCTAAGCTAATTTAGATACAGCAAAAAATGTTTACAGGGATGTTGTTCCTGTTGCAGACAAGCAGTCCAGTGACATCATGGTGACATTCACAGCTAGGTCACAGCAGCTAATGATACCTGGGTGTGTACATAGATGTTTTAGGTATTGTGAAGTTTAGTGGACTGATTACTTCTACCCCCCTCTGCTTTCACAAATCAATAGTAACTAACAGAGTGTGCTTTAGAAAAATAATTGCCCCCAACACTGCAGATCTTACCGTGTAAATGTGAGATCTTACATTTGGGAACAGATTATTGCAGTTTAGAATATTCAGACGAGTACTAAGGTGTAAAAACATCTTGCAAAGTTTATAGTCAGCTTTGCCCATGAATGCTTCACATCATATATGAGTATGGCCAGATTACCTATAAAATACAGCTGCCTTTGCACACCTAGACAACATCTTGGAATATGCACAAAGAGCATTAAAATAGCAGCAGGCATAGTGGTTTGATTTCCTTTTATTTGCTCTTGTAATCTTTTCCCTATAACACCACTTAGTATCTTAGTTTTCTGTCTGATCTACAAAAAGAAAAAAAAAAGGCACACAAACCCCTCCTTTCCTTCCTCTCACCTGGATCAGGTTTAAAAAACTCCAGACAGCTAGATCTAATATTGTATTCAGTCCTCATCCAGATGTGTTTTTAAACATTTTCACCACGATCCTACTTGACTGATCATTACAGAAGAATGTTTGGAGTTGAGTCTCAGATCATACAGTAATGTGGCAAGTAAATAGTGTCAAATAGAATTAATCTTTTCCCCTAAATGTAAGAAATGGAGAAAAATTGGTTTGGGGGCTGTTTTTTTTAGTGTTTGTTGGTTTTTCTTAAGTGTATTATTACACTTCTAAAAATGTTTCAAACACAGACAAAGGCACATATATTTAAGCAGAAATTATGATCTCACCAGGGAGGAATGATGGCTGAAATCTGCCCTGGCCAGTGTTTGCTGTTTTGTGTTAATACAAACATAGCATTGATTGTAAAGGAGATAGTTTGTGAAAGAACAGTATATTCAAAAATATGTTTTCCAATTTTTTTTAAACAAATAAAATATTTGCTAAGCCATCTAGTAAAAGCTTGTCACAACTGTTGTACTTAACATATCAAAGCCTAAGAGAGTGTTATTATGTAGTATTAGTGTTCAGGGGCCATGGTAAAAGCTAGAAAAGCTGTCGTAAAAATGTGTTTAGTTTTAGTGTGTTGGTATTGGTGGGTATCACTCCTGTCACATTTGGTCATATTGGTGGGTGTCACTCCTGTCACATTCATAAGGAAGAGAAAATGTTTCCAGCTTTTAGACACAAGACCTGACCCTCCACTGTCTTGCACTTCTCTTTTTTCTACAAATGAAGTTTAAATATCTGCTTATTTGATTTGATACAATTTTATACCATATTGTACATAAATCTTTGGCCAGATGTGTGTCATTTGCAAAATGTCCAGGGCAGTAGAAGAGTTGGACTTCTCCTAGTGCAGGAAAAATATGCAAGTTGTTAGCTTTGATAGAATACAATGTCAACTACCTCATTTATATAAAAGAGAATAAAATTTTTTTTTTAGTTTGTAAAGCTCAAATTGATCATACTTTCTCTTGCTGAAACAGAAGCTGTAATTTGTGCATGTAAAATGATTGGGTGCAATGCAGCACTGACCATCAGAAGGAATGTAGTGCTAATTGCCATCAAGTTTGTCAACCTGCTCCAGGAAAAGCAACTTTAGAAAAGTTACTGTAGTTTCCTCCAACAATGAAAAAATTATTCAGTCCTCAGGGAACCTCAGGTACTTAAAAGGCATAAGCTCCCATATGAAAGATTTCTTGATTTTTCTGTATTTCAAATTTATTTTAATGTTTTACATGTATACTTTGTTCTTCCAGACACTGGTATAGACCATCAGGCTCTCCTTAAGCAGTTTGAGCACCTGAACCATCAGAATCCTGACACCTTTGAACCTAAAGACTTGGATATGCTGATCAAAGCAGTGAGTGCCAGATATGAACTACTGTGGGGGTTGGGGTTTTAATTATTAGGCTTTTTACCTCTGGTAAAGGGAAGTCCTTTCCTATGTACCACATTTTATAATAAATGACATGCAGTTTTCATTTTCAGAGAAGAGTCAGTTGTCTCCATGCACGCTGGAAACTGTTGCCAGTGTGCATGATGCAAAAGAGTCCATAAATTTTGGGATGTCACCTTACAGGGCTTAACATTCATATGCCAGTACAAGCAAATTTGGGAATAAAACACACCTTTCTGAGAGCCTTTGAATTAAATACAGGTGAGATAGGGGTGCATTTTTCCCAAGTGTTTTTTTCTGATTCCTGTTTCTAAATAGGAATCTCACAGAATGATGTAAATAATCATCCCTAGCCTAGCCATATGAATTTTGGGATCTCTTACATATACATCAAGCTGCAAAACCGCAGCAGAGTAGAATTTGAGATAGCAATATTAGAAATTGTTTATACTGGGCATAGCATTCAGTGTCTGTTCAGCAGATTCAGTATCAGTCACAGGTGTGTGGTGTTTATTCAGGGGATGCAGTTAAGCTAAGCAGGGCATGGCTTTTTTCAACTGCTAGAGAAAAATAGGCTTCCCCAGGGGAAAATGTCTCAGATATACTTTAGAGAGAGCACCACATGTCTGACATGAGAATTTGAACAGTTTTTTATACTTTCAAAATAAATAGAAAGGTAATTTCTGTGTAATTTTTTTACCCTTGGAAGATTTTATCTCCATTTTCTGTAGAATTATTTTTTATAGAAATACTATAATTTTTCTAAACATTTCTGAACATCACTTCTGGGAAAATTCTGGTTGGCTTGGAGAAGCATATCCTTAACAGGGCAGTTCTTTTTTATTACATATTTTATTGTTTTGTCTTCTCATTTCTCAACCAAGATACTGACAGGGTGTTATGGATACTTAAGGGGGTCTTAGCTTTGGAATTGTTTCTTAAAATATACAGTGAATCTGAAAACTAAAATGTAAATAACGGAGAGACAGTATCAGGTGTAAACATGTTACTTGGAAAAGCACTACCAAAACATCCTTTAATACTTTGGCCTGTATGAAAATGACACAACTTTATACAAGAACTTGTCAGAAATTCTCCTCTTGTACCTTATCTCTCCATTTAATTGTTTGGGGGTCTTTTATTTAATCCATATTAAGCTGCTGCAAACTGAGTCCCATTATTAATGAAGGCACTTTTGTCATTAAACTGTAGGATAAACTACAAATGTTCTTATTCTGAAATGATCAAGGAGTTAATGGTACTGTTAGTACAGGACTTGATTAACTTGAGTTCATTTATTACTCACTGATGAGAAAGGACACCTTGAAGCCTTCTTACAGCACCATGTAATTGCAAAAATTGTCCAACAGATGCACCATTACAAATTAACTTCTGTGAAAATGACAGAGGGAGGACAGATGTTTCTGCATCACTGTCATGTGAAAGCAACTCCCAGCCAGTCTGCCCTGAATGGCAAAATGGCCAGCCTTGCCCACGGATCTGAACAGCACAGTGGTTTTAATGTCAGATTATGTTACATAATCATCTGTCTGCATATATCCATATTTTTAGGCTACAAGTGACCTGGAAAACTATGATAAGACTCGCCATGAGGAGTTTAAGAAATATGAGATGATGAAAGAACACGAGAGGAGAGAGTATTTAAAAACACTGGATGAAGAAAAGAGGAAGAGAGAAGAATCCAAATTTGAGGAGATGAAGAAAAAACATGGAGATCACCCTAAAGTTCACCATCCTGTAAGGCCACAGCCTGTTCTTACATGACTGAGTGTGAGCTTTCCTTTCCAGAGAGAAAAAGCTAATACAAAGAAGGGTGTATTTTGTTTGTTCTCATCATTTGCCTCCTCTTACTGACATGGGAGCAGAGTGGGCACACTGCTGAGAGCATTACAAACCCCACTGGATGAACTCCATTCTTGCTGTACAGATGTGTTATTTGCTGCCGGAATTCTTGCAAAGACACTGAAATTCATAAGGAAAAAGAACAGTATTCAAAACTGTAGGGATGCCTGCATGGTATGGCTGGCCTGCACGGAACTGCATCACAGTACCATTTGCTCTAGGAAAGGCAAAATAATTCAGCTCCCTTCAGCTATTGTTTCTGGCTGGGGCTGTGTGGCCATGACTGATTATTACAGGTGCTCCTGTCCACAGAATATGCATTTCCTTTACACTCCCTCTTTCCCTGGGCCTTTCTGTCTAATGAAAGTATTAGACTTGACCAAAAGGAAATGAAAGAAAATGCCACTGATTCCATTTGCCACATTACTAATCAGCAAATAAAGCAAGCCTTTCAGAGAAACCATAAAGCAAAGGTAGTGCAGGGAAATTACACTAAATTGTCTTTTGAATAGTTTTTCTTTGTAACCAATCTATAGGGAAGCAAAGATCAACTGAAAGAGGTGTGGGAAGAAGCAGATGGACTAGATCCTAATGAATTTGACCCCAAAACATTTTTCAAATTGCACGGTAAGAGGTTTAGTTTTAATCTAATGAACAAGTGAAGTGACTTTGTTACATTCTGCTGAGGACAAGTTTGTCATATGTTAGGATGAAGTCTTACACCTCAAGCAACTTGGGTGAATCAATAGTACAGAGGAGAAAATATTTGTTACTATTTGTAAATTTTGTGCAATGTTTTAAATGGGGTTTAAAATTTAAAAGCATTGAGAGTTTTGCTTAACTACTCCTAAAATCATACAGGCAAAACCCAGTAGTGATGCCTTAGGGAAGTATGGCTACATAGAATGCTGTCCATATCATGACTTTGCTTGCACAGTATGTACTGGGAATAAATCCTCAGAGATTTGTGTAGGGGCAAAACCTGCTTTCTCATCATCTCTGCAGCTAAGTACCAGATGCCCCTAATCTTTGGAGTGGTCATAGAAGGGCCAAGCCTCTTCAGAAGTTGCAATATTCCCTTGATAAAACAAAACCCCTCTAATCCTGCCTCTAGATTTCTGAGGAATGGGCAGCTAGAAACAACTAGCAGTAGCACAGAAGGATGCATCTCAGTGAACACCTTGCTTTACATGTGGTGGTGTCACCATGTAACCTTATGTTCTGATATTGTTAAATGCTTCATCATAAAGTGCCCCTAAGTAGATCCTGCCTGGCACTAGGCTGCAAAGGGTTGTACAGTACACAGAATTTGACTAATCTCAAAGATGATGATTTAGATAAAGAAAAATGTTCTAGTTTGAGTCTAAACTTTTATCTCAGTTTATAACTCATATAATAAGCATGTATTACAGAATCATAGAATGGTTTGGGTCCGAAGGGACATTAATGATCATCTAGTTATAGTTACTAAATCTTATCTCTTCTTTCTAGAAAGAGATTTTGAAAGATAGCTTCCTGAAATTTTTTGGTAGCTTGTTTGTGCAAAATATACCCAAACAGAAAAAGCTGAAATCACCTGTTACCTCAGAGCTTAGTATATAGAAAACTTTGAAGCAATTACACAAAAATACTGGGTAATAATTTGAAGTGGATATTTTCATTTCAGAGGTAGTGTAACTATTCACAGCACAATGTAGGATAAAAGATGGATTGTTAATTATCAAGTATTCTCCTCTCTGTGTTTGTCATGAAAAGTCATCTGACACTTATCTCAAGTGCTGCATGTTTATATAGATTTTCATATCATTCTTTAATTTTTTCAGGAGTCGTATTGTCAGTTAAAGTTTTTCTGCAGAATCTTGTTGCTCCTGAGTAATTACAAATTTAGTGGTTAAATGGGGACAGCTTGTTCTCAGCAATATTTTTTGGCAGTTGCAGTCTGCGCAATCCTGTGGTGACCTATTTCAGTTTGCTAATCTAACCAACCAAAAGTGACACTCAGACTTGTCCAACCAACCAAAAGTGACACTTCAGCCAATGCCTAATAAAAACCTAAACAGAATAAACAACCTATGTAACCAGCTTCTTGTTAAATGTGTACACTGATCCTTACTTAACTCTTGGAGATCTATTACGTGTATGACTTTCTATATGTACTCAATATGTATTTTTATATGTACTCTATGTATATTTTTATATATACTCTATATATACTCTATACATACTCTATATGTACTCTATATGTATTTTTCAAACTTCTTTTTGTAGATGTCAATAATGATGGTTTCCTGGATGAGCAAGAATTAGAAGCTCTATTTACTAAAGAGGTAAAAAAATATTCAGAATCTTAACTTTTATCAGTAAATGGTTACAGGGATGTCTGTTTTTCCCAAGTATATTTGGGAGCTTTGGACTACAAAACAGAGTATTCATGCCGAGTTTCATGCATCCTTAATATTTCTACAAAAGCGTAAACCTATCAGCAGGCAAAATAGAGCAGTTGAAGCATAGTAGTCAGACATCAGAAATCTAGTGCTCATGTATTTCTCTGCCCCAGGCTTGCTGGAGATTCTATAACTAATCTGCAGGATAGGTATTACCTGTGTAAATTCAATGTAGAGAGCTGCTCTCCCTAGATGCAGCCTGATAAAGGTTCTGAAGCTGGGCACCTGTGCTCATTCAGTGTTCATCAACAAGTCTGATGAGAAAAAGCATCACACTTGTGTGACTTGGCTCAGGGGACAGCACTGTGGAAGTGGCTACAGAAATTTAATATATTTTAGGTCTGGCTAGTTTGAAGCACGTGTATATCTGATAAAGTAGACAGGCTCTTAGTTTCTTTAAGCCTTGGTTTGTTGTCTGAAAATTTAATTCTGGTACAATAATCTGCCATAATCTCCTTCACTACAATGAAGATACAGTGCAGTCTTTTTTGACAGATGTCTCACCGTTGTACAGTTTTGTAGTGTAAAATCTAATAGCCTGGGGCCTTAAAATTACCTGTGGCTGGGCAAGTGAAGCTCAATGCCTGAGAAAGCCAAGTAGAAGCACATAAGCATGAACACTCCAGAAAGACATTGTGCAAGAAGAGAAGTGAGCCATTAAATTTAGCACTGAATTTGTCTTGTGATACCCGGAATGCTTGCGGGTCAGCTGCATGCCCTGGTGAAAAAGCCACTCTCTCCCATTCCAGAAACCACGTGGAACTTCTGCCTGCTTTGAATCAAATGTAGCATCAGACTGTGCACACTGAGGTCAACTTGACTGTAAGATTGGCAGCGCTGAATTGTAGCAGACCACATGAATTAACTGAAAACTTCATTCTTAGGAAAGAAAGGCTCACTTGTTGCTTAAATACTGTGCTGAAAGAGGGAAATTGCACACACAGAGAACATCTCACACCACTTTTCCAGATATGCTCTGCCATTTGAATGAGCAGCCTTTTCTTCAAACTAACATGTACTAATTTTAAATTTCAGTTAGAAAAAGTTTATGATCCCAAGAATGAAGAGGATGACATGGTTGAAATGGAAGAAGAAAGGCTGAGAATGAGAGAACATGTAATGAATGAGGTGGGAGCTGATTCCCTTCTGTGTTCAAAAAAAGTTCTCCTAACATGAAGTGTTGTCCAAGTGCAGCAGAAAGGGATGGCCTGTCACACTGAGTGCTGCTTGTGCTGGGATTCATGCCAAGTTACAATTCTCAAGCCCTGTCCCTGTATTCTGATGTAATGCCTGCTGACTAGTTTTTATTTAAGGAGTTCCAGAGAAGAAATTGTTCTGTAGCCTCGGTTGTTTGCAGATACTGAGATTCAACAGAAGTGCCTTGTGAGTTGTGTGTCAAACAAGTAAGGAAAAGTCTAAATGTGCTTTGGCACTTGGCAAATGGGAAAGATTTAGGTGTGAGAAGAGGGAGTAGAGCAATATCTTCTTTCATATAGCTCGGCTTTGTCCCTTTAAAAGGGGGCTCAGAGCCCAAGCTATCACCTGTGACCGTGAAAACCTTCACTGGGTCTGATGGGTTTTCAGCTCAGGAGACACAGGAATGGCAAGGGGGTGTTTTGAACCTCTGTGTTTTCCACCCATAACATTTCTGTATTCAACTGTATTCCTTAAACTTGAGGAACAGAGCAAGCCTGGTCATCTATTAGTCACAAAGGGGAAGCATTTCCTCCCTTCCCCTTAAAGGATTCTAACACAATTCAGTTGGGTGGTATTTTTGTTTTTAAAAACCTCCCCCTCCAACAGCGGAGATAATTTTGTAACTGTGAGTCAGAGTAGTTACCAGAAAGCTACAAAACATTTTTCTCAAGAAAAATCATACATTCCACTATTAGTGTTTGTACTGTGAGCACAAGTGTTTCCAATAAAGCTGGTGAATTTTGAAGTAAAATGTCAGGATTTACTTTGTAGTTCTCTTTTTGTTAAGATACATAAGCTTGTGAGAGAAGTTCTCAGAAAATGTGGGCACTCCCTTGAAAATGGGACATAGATAAAATTGAAAATCATTATATTTGATTGATGAAATTAAAACATTAGCTCCTCCAAAACCTTCCCTTTAGATTGAGCTTAATTTTTTGCTTCAAATAGGTGGACATCAACAAGGACCGGCTAGTGACTTTGGAAGAGTTCCTGCGAGCTACAGAGAAAAAGGAATTTTTGGAGCCAGATAGCTGGGAGGTAATGAAAACGTGTTCCAAGTACAACATGCAGCACCATTACCAGCACTTGGAGCAGGAAACCAAGCGGCGTGTCTGTGACCTTTGGTTTTTTTCAGCTCTGCTTTGGTATGTGTGTTGTTAAGCCCCTCAGCTGAACGGAGCATTCAGCTGCGGCAGCCTAAATGTAATGCAGATGTGAACTCCACAATCGGAAAAGGTCTGGCGCCACCCCGGGGATTCGGGAAGAGCTTTTCACACGTGCTTTTCAAATGGAAATGGACATTTTGTTTATGAATCACTTGAAAGGGAAGATAAGAGCTCAGCTGGAAGAAAGAGGATATTTTTCTCCTCCGTCTAAATCATAGTAGAGCTTTGTTGAGGAAATAGCTGAGAAATTACTATTTTGCTGTTTTCATTGAGTGTAAGAAGTGTCTTGTCTCACTGTTTTATTCTGAGGGTTTTTTAGTGAACTGTGCAAGAATTTCAGTAAGAAAATAATAAAAAATACCCATGCTTTCCTGGCTAAGTATTCATACTTGTATGTATTTTCTTGCAGACACTAGATCAACAGCAGCTCTTCACTGAGGACGAGCTGAAGGAATTTGAAAATCACATTTCCCAGCAGGAAGATGAACTTAGAAAGAAGGCAGAAGAACTTCAGAAACAGAAGGAAGAGCTACAGAGGCAGCATGATCAGCTTCAGGCTCAGAAACAAGAGCTTCAACAGGTACTTGTGTGAGGACAGCATATATTTGTTTTCATCTTTTGTCTGTCCTTTTATGTGTCATGGCTCTTCACAATTCCCAGCTCTGGAGATTTACCTTGATTTCTCGTATGAGTCCCAGCTGAATAATGAACTAATGGTACCACAGCAAAACATAGTCTGGTGTTCTGAATTAAAGCAACTCAGCACTATACCCACTAAGAAAGACCTTACATAACTGCAGAATTTGGTTTAGGTGTATTCGTTTATGTCACATCAGAGAAAGCTGGCAAATTTAAGTTTTTCAACTGTTGTATTTTGTTTTTCACCAGGTTGTAAAACAGATGGAACAAAAGAAACTACAGCAAGGAAATCCTCCTGCAGGACCAGGTGGAGAACTGAAAATCCAACCCCGTATGTGTCTTTCTGTGTAGATACACAAACTTCAGAATAAGATCTGCAATGTAAAAGTCATTACCTCCATATTTTCTGTGAAAACTATTAACTTAATGCAGCTTTAATGACCTCTGGAGAGAGGTCTGCTAACCTGTCTTTCAGAGGGAAGAATGTAACTCTTCTAAGTACTCCTGAAATCTTGCTGCTTTTAAGCCCATAGTAAGAAACCAGAGTCCTAACACAAGGCAGCCAATGGGCAGAGAAGGAGGATTGTGTTGTATCAGTCTAAAATACTGAGGTCTAGAGCATCCAGGGAAGAACAGGGACCTACAAAAGACAAGGTCTCATGATCTGTGGCTGCATTGCAGTCTCAGGCTGCAGAACAAATCAAAGCATTTAAAATCCTCAGTGGCCACTTTACCAGCAAGTGGATGCAGCGTGACCCGAGAAGTTAGCCTTGAGCAGTATGAATGACCAATTGCTTCAACAGCCTCAGGAGAAGGCAGTGGCATAATCAGTCACTGCATTTCATCACTGGTGGCAGCAAAACAGTCAGGTATATATTAGCACTTCTTATCCACAGCAGATTGCCTAGGTTTCCTTGGTGCATTAAAGGGGCTCTGCTGCCCCATGCATCCTAAATTAGCCTTTCCTTGCTTTTTAGAAAGGTTGAAACCATGCTGGCTTTAATGGCTTCCATGTTCATGTGCTGACATGATCAGTGAAGCTCAAGAGCTTCTAAACATTGATTTCAAATATAAGCTTCAGATCTGTCCAGGCAGCCTTTTGTGTACTAGGAGCTCTTAACTGCTCCTGCAGGGCCAACAGTGGGATTTCAGACCTCAGGAGCTGTGTTCAGTGATTACAGCTTACCTTGTTGGGTACCCTGAAATTCTGCCCACTCTTCTGTGAAGGGATGAGATTTCAGAACCAATTTAATTCTGCCTTTTATCTGCTTTGAAACTGCCTGTAGGTAACTTCATTTTATGATCCTTCATTCCAAGAGCCTAAATTCCCCTCACCTTCACTAAAATCATTGTGTGTAATTGCAGATGATACATCTTTCCCTACTGGCAGTATTGTAGCAGATACTGTTCTTAACACATGTATTATTTTATGTAAAATCATTCTGTAAAGTCATTTAATTAGGTGTCATAAGAATTCATTGCATTAGCCAGAACTGGTCACTACTCATTCACTGAATCAAGGATGTCCAAGTAGACACTACTTTAAATCTGTAGGCCACTGGAGCTACTAAGAGTAATTTGAGGGAAAAAAAAAATCCAGAAATGGAGCTGCATGTTCTGAAATCTTCATCAAACAATGAAAATTAGTATTACTCAAACGTAGGCAAAGGGAGAACATTTTAAGTACTGATGCAGTGAGGAGTAACATACAAGAGCAAGTTTTTAATTATTTCTTTTTCAAGCTTCTCATATTGGGATTAAAGCTCTCATAAAAACACAATTTATTTCACAAAGAACAATGTGTTATGTGTGGAATATTTCACAGATAGCTGAAACAACTTGTAATCTAAGAGGTAACACTGACTAATAGTGCAGTCTGTTGGGTCTCAATCCAATTTCGTTGTTAGGCACACAGAAAACTCTTGATTCCACTTATAAACCAGAAAATAGAAGGTTTTGTTTGAGTGTCCCTATGTTAGAAACTTTCATTTAGAGAATTGTCACATTTGGGGCGAGTTTACTGAGAAGTTAAAAATGGTTCTCTTCTTGTTTTCCAGCTGGTGAGCACAAAGCTGGAGATGCACCACAGCACCCAGCGGGAGGTGATCAGCCTTTACCCCCAGGACATGTCCAAGAGCCAGCTGTCAGAACTGATCAAGTTCACCCTTAACCACTTGTGCCTCAAATTTATAGCATCTTTATTATTTGGGGTGGGAGGGGTGGGGGGGACAGGAAATCAGAGTGGAACATGAACTTTCTCCCTCAGACTGTAAAATCATCGGGAATGTTAGAGATGAAGTATCGTCAGATTTAATTTGTAAGTTAAATTAATTTTCTCTCAAATGCATTGGTAAGAAACACAAGGGGATCATGTAGAGGCTATAATAGAGGAGGAAATTAAGGNGGGGGGGACAGGAAATCAGAGTGGAACATGAACTTTCTCCCTCAGACTGTAAAATCATCGGGAATGTTAGAGATGAAGTATCGTCAGATTTAATTTGTAAGTTAAATTAATTTTCTCTCAAATGCATTGGTAAGAAACACAAGGGGATCATGTAGAGGCTATAATAGAGGAGGAAATTAAGGAAACCATTCATACTAAACGTTTTTATGGCCAGGGGACTGAGCTGTTGAACTCTCCCCTCACAAAGAGGGAGGAGATGTCTGCCGTTCTGTGTTTAGGCATGAATCAGAATCTTCTCAGAGAGGAAATAGGGAACAGGCCTGGATGTTAAGTTAGGTCTAGTTTGATGTAGAAACTCTTTCCAGAAATGCTGAAAAGCAAAAGATGGGGAAACAAAGACCACAGATAAAGGCCTATTTCCAGCACTACCAAACCCTTTCTTCTTTGAGACCAAATAAGAATGAAATTTCTTAATCACAGAAAATTTGCACTTTCTAAAATTTAAACACAGCAAAGAATTATGTGGAACAGTGAATATTTTTCATGTTTACAGAAACCTAAGAATTTCACTGAAAGCCTTCAAAAGGAATACTGTACTTGTTGTGTATTGATCTGAACCGTCCTCCTTGTTAAGATGAATTCTGTGTAGCATTTGAAAGCTCAACTGGCCCTTGGGACAGTACTTTTGTCCCCATTTCTTTCATCAGATGCCAGCTGATCTCAAAATTTTGCATGTTATTAAGTAAGCTTTTTATGTTGATGGAAATATTGTGCAAAACAGAACAAGACTCACTGTCTTTTTCTGTGCAGATTATCCTACCTCCTACAATAAAACCAGATTTTTCAAAGTGCACCATATGCTTCAGAGAGCTCTTCTCAGACATGAATCTGGAATTTGTTAATGGTCTCACTGTTGACTCTTACGAGTCTTTCAGCAGTTGGTCTAAGGTTATGAAGTGTCCTAAGCCAGGGGTGCTACTTGATTGTATTGTTTTGGTATTGAACCCGCATAGGTCCCTAGTATTGCAAGCCAAGATTTTACAAGAGTAAGTGGGTTTTCATGTCAGTTTTATTATAATGCTGAAAAGTTGTGCCAGTGTCCTTGCTTCTCATTCATTTCAAACTGAAACTCCTAAATTGTAAACCCTGTGTGGATTTCCTTGTTTGCTTGGGTTTTTGTGGTTGTTTTTTCATTTGTTTTGTTTTTTAAACACGGATTGTTCTGACTGTATAACGCTGGCTTTGAATGGATACACACACCATCCTTTACATTTCCTTCCTGTTCTGTGGCTAGCTGCTGACAGTGGCATTAGAAGAGATATTTTGGGGCTCGAGCAAAGAAACAGAAGGACACTTGTGATAGAGAAAGACTTTCCTTCAAAATAAGACTTCAATATTTTAGGCAAACTCAAAAAACCAGAGGGCAATTGCTAAAATTTTGTATTGACATTTGGGAAATGTCTCACTCTGAAGAACTTTGATGGAAACCAGGCACATTCCTTCCATGCTCAAGGCTCCTTTCATCAGACCTGGGCATATTCATGTTCTTCACATAATGCAGCAGAACTCAGTGCCAGAACAGATTAGGTTTCCTTATCTATTTCATCCCGTTGTCATGTTGCATTTCCTTCATTTATACCACTCAATTTGACTTATTTCACCTTTTCTTTTCGTTCTTTATGCAAGTAGATGACATTTTTAGTTTGCAAAACCGATGTCTCCACTGTTTGTCATTTCTATTCAATTCTAACAACAGTTTGACTTTGTCTTAGTCTGGAGACTAAAGTATCTTTCAACAGCCTCATCTGTTTGCAAAGAGGCCTAGACATAGTTGCAGCTATGTGAACTTTCTCTGGGCACAGCCCTGGCTTTGGGGTTGTAGCCTGATAATGGGTAACAGGGTGAGGAGGGAAACAAAGAGGGAGTTATTCAAATGTCATGGTAAAGGCAAGGGGAAGTCTTACTGTGTTTTCCTCATCCCCCGTGGAAGTTTACAGAGGACAAGTGAGACAGCCACAGATGTTCGTAGAGATTCAAGGACTGACATCTTCAGTGTGAAGGCATTTCTACCATACAAATCATTCCTTCAGGCTGCTTCTGCCTCCTGTTGATGCCATTAATTGTCATGATGGCTTTGTAACGTAATGCTCAAGCTTCAGTTTCAGTGCAGCCTCTTACATTACAAATGTTCTTACATTTGATTGTCAGGTCCTGACTCTGCTGTTGGCGATTGTCCCCCTTATCCCATTTACTTGGAAACATCCAGAATTCTGTAAGGAATTGTTGTAACTCGCATGGTAGAAAGCTATAACCACAAGGAAATAAGGGACTGGAATATCATGGGCACAAGTGCTTATGCCTGTATTCTGCTTTTCATTTAGGAGGTGATTACAACAAAACTGTATCTAACTTTATACAGACACCAGTTCCACCACAAAGATTCAGAGATTCGGTTTTGTACTTGGCTGGGATTTTGGTAGGAGGACGAAGGGGTAAAATTTGGTTAATGTTGTACAAATTCATATCTCTGGTGCAATATATGTAAAAAAAAAAAAAGCCCCACTCTGTACTTTGTATAGATTAGTTTTTAACTGGATTAAACTGAAATTCAGCACAGTGACAGAGGTTTAGTGTTTTATTTTTAGTGGGTGGGCAAGAGCTGGGTTTGTACTCATAGAAGGGTTGGAAGGCACCTTAAAGTTCATCTTGTTCCAAGCCCCCTGCCATGGGCAGGGACAGCTTGCCCAAGACCAGGTTGCTCAGAGCCCCATCCCACTGGCCTTGAGCACTGCCAGGGATGGGGCATGCACAGCTTCTCTGGGCAACCTGTGCCAGTGCCTCACCACCCTCACAGTAAAGAATTTCTTCCTAATATCTAACCTAATCCTGCCCTCTTTAGTTCGAAGCCATTCCCCCTTGTCCTGTCACTACACATCCTTGAAAAGTCTCTCTCCATCTTTCCCATAGGCTCCTTTCAGGTGGTGAAAGGCCACAATTAGGTCACCCTGAAGTCTCCTTAGGAGTCCTTCCTGTTTGCCCTCCACTTCTTGCTTTCTGGAAAGATGTGAATTTAAAAGAAGATGTAAGAGATCTTGTGTTCTTCCCTGGCACCAGCTGCCTCACTGCAGTAGCTATTCACTAATTAGGTACTTGAATGCTCAATTTTCTATATTCATAAAAATACAAAACAAACTAATTAAAATCCTACTGTGCCACAGCATTACAAACTCTTAACACCACCCCACACTTCCCTGACTTGTTCACATTCAAAACAGAAATTCCAGAGAAGGTGAAGCACCCATGGGCTTAGTAACACATTCTTGTATAGGTTGCATTCTCTGCCTAGATTTTGCATTCATAGTCAGGTGTTGGCCACTTCAGGATGTGAGAATGGCTGGGGCAAGGTGTCTCTTATTTTGACATGATGTGATGCCATATCCAGCCACATTAGAATTTTCCATCTTGTGAATTTATCTGGATTAGGAAAAATATGATGTATGGTAGGGTTTTGTAAAGAAATGAAGCTTTGCAGTAGGGCTTGTCCTTTGGTGATTTATGCAAAAGTACGTAGCAGATGCCGAGAGCTGTCCCTAAGGTTCATCCCAGTTGTACCAAGGCTGTGAAATGAGAGGTCCATCTGAGAACAGCAACACTGACTATAGTTTAGTTACATTTCTAAAAATGAATTATTTTTACATAATGAGAAAGGAGGGAATGTGTTTGAGTCCTATTATTTATGCATCCACACAGAGCAAATATCAAAACCATCTACAGTTACCCTGTTACCTAATGCCTTAAAAGCTACACTTGCCAGAATCAGGTTATATCCAATAGTAACAGTTCTTAGAATTATGCTATCAAAAAACTGTGCTAAATAACACCCTACCTACTTGCTTGTGTGGTAAAGTACAATATCACTGAGGGGAAATCATTTTTCGGAGATAATTTAGTTTCTTAACCTGGTGTATTTTTCAGTGACAAAGGCAGGGATAGAGCAGCACACCAGAACTGACCTCTCCATTCTTTGCCCCTTTTCCATCAATTCAAGCAGCTGTTAGTCTGAGTGACTGCACAGCAGTTGCTGTTCAGTCCCCATGCAAACAATTTGTATTTACTCAAACGTGTATTTCCTTAACACATAATAGCTCACAGCTGGTATCTCCCGAGAAACTGCCCACAGAGCCATTTCTGTGTTAAAGGAGGTGCCAGGGCATACAATGCACAGTTGCCCCTCCAGTAGCTCATTTCACACCCTCTCTCACTGTCTTATTATTGCTGTTAATAATGCACTGAGCAGAGGGCTTCCATTTTTGTGCTCCCTGTCCCCAGGGACATGGCAGAAAGCAGGATGGAAGCACAGGCAGCCCTCCAACTCCTCCAAGTGCTCATTCCAGGCTATCCCAATTCACAAATGCAGGGCCCACCTAGGAGGAGAGGATGAGTTGCTCAGCCATGGAGCCGAGCCCTCAGCAAATGGAATTTCCATTCACAGAAGGCAGTGCACACTGCAGCAGCCCTGAGTGGAGTTCCTGAGCCCACGCCAGTCCCACAGGCTGTGCAGACCTTGCCAGTGCTTTTAGTAGCGTGGAGAAGGGATCCAACATCTGCTACAACACACAGGGATTTCTCACCTAACAGGCACACAGAGCTGCACACCATTTCCTCACTAGAGGGAGTCTCAAGACAAGGATTGCCGAGCCCTCTCCGGAGCTAATTAAGAAGTGGTGGCGTAAGAAAATAGGACGTTGAAAACGGAATGATCCCTCAAAAGCCAAACAACAGCAGCTGCCATGTTTCAAAAGGGCTTTTTTTTTTTTTTCCTTCTACAGAAGGCATTTCTTACATTATGCTGTTTCCTTTTGAAAGGGACCCTGAAAG
The DNA here is from genome assembly GCA_013398275.1 of Promerops cafer. Lineage (NCBI taxonomy): Eukaryota > Metazoa > Chordata > Aves > Passeriformes > Nectariniidae > Promerops > Promerops cafer. The sequence goes on along the minus strand of VZSE01008502.1, from coordinate 973,192 downwards.
TGCAAATGAGCACGAAGCTAATGATGTTCTTCCTGAATATAAACCTCTGTACTAGGCTTCATCTCCGAGTGCAGTACACCACAACGGGAGCAACATGAGGATTAGTTGGTATTGAAAAGCCCAAGATACTGACCGTGAAAAGCTGCTGTTTACATTTACAGCTTGAAACCACAGTCCTAGAGTAGGATCCTACATATTAGTGAAACAAAAAAAGCAACACCTGTACTTTTTCTGGAAGAAACAAGATTATACAGGCACCAGCTCATGGTCACTCCTGAGGCTGCTCAAGAAACAGCTCCTTTGGAGGCAGATGCAAGTTGTTATTTTTTCCCCTCAGGAGTTCTAAACGTAAAAATTGTATATATTAAAGCCAGCTTAGGGATGTTGCTTCACTTGGTCTCTGAAGCTCCCAGGGAAGTGCGATCACCAACAAACAGCCAAGAAAACTCATAAAAATCATCATGTTAAATATGAGAATTCAGATAAAAGAATAAGGAGTTGCCATCCAGACACACCTTAATTTTTTGAGCAGTTTCCCTTTATCCCTAGTTTGTCTGTGTTGTGTCATGTTGCTCACTGCTTATAAAGCCACGACTCAATTTCAACTACAATAGCTTTACAATTCTTAGCCAAAAAGCCCTCTTTCTATGCATTTTACTTTTTAAGAAGATGAAAGTTAAGTGCTGTAAATATTCATTTATTTGTGTTCAATGAGTATTATAAAATATGACGGAACTTCAGAAATCACATACACTATTCCTAGTCTATCTGTATTTTAACTTTCTACTTTGTTGTCAGATGAGAAAAATAACCAGCCAGTTATCCAGATTTAGTTCAATCTACAGGTAATGAAGTAACACCATAAAAGGCTGTATTAATTTATCTATTAATTATTTACAGGTCCCAAGTTGCACTTCAGTTGGCTCAGTCTTTGGATTAACAGCTGCTTGTCTTCCTCTTGGGCTGAGCTTTCCTGTGCATTAATTGCTATCAACCCCTATCGGTGGCTTCCACTGCCTAAATTTCAATTCTGACTGTATTACAGTTTCTACACTGAAAACTGTTCCTGCAGATGATTTTCTTCTGAGGCTAATGGGAAGGATGAACGACTGCAGCCAGCACTGGAATACTCCTTACCATTACTGTGATTTCAGCCCAGCTCCCAAAAGCAACACTCACACGCCTTTGCTCCCGTTTGCTTAAAAGCAAGAAGTTTTCCTTTGGTTCCTTGGCAGCTGCAGTTGGGCTGGAGATTGCAAAGCCATCTGTGCCTGACGTGGCACTGCAGACCTGGGCCCTGCCAGCTCATGCATGTTTCATCACGGCTCAGCTTTCAGTCTAGACGTGTCCTAAATGTTTCAGATTTGGGCTCCTCAGGACAAAGCCAGGGTGGCACCAAGTGTGCACAGAGCATTTTTTAAAATTTAGAAACAAAACAAAACACCAAACAAATAAAAGCTCCTCAAAACCACATTGCAACATAGTAGTTATGAAACATGGAAAAAATTGTGCTGGGACGAGAGGCAGTGCATTCACATCCTGCCATAAATGACTGGCTGAATAGATGCAGTTTGACCCAAAAAACAGCTAATGTACATCCTCCTGCTCATGCCTGACACACAGGTGTCATCAGCAGAACTTCAAAGTGATAACTCCCAACAGCTTGATGACATAGTTTCTTTATTATTTAACTGTGACAAACTTGTGCATCTAAATAACCCTTTCACAAACAAATTCACAGAGAACAAACTTTGGAGGCTGCCTGGCTGTAGGCAACTCTCAGTCACATATCTGGCAACAGTGGTGGACTAAAGGCTGTTAAAATAATTACAGCTTTTTAGCTAAGAGATTGTAATTGCATGTATTAAAGCAATAAGTGCATTAAAGTATTTTACTGCTATAACAGTCCAGTATCTAAACCTTTGTTAAGTGAAGAACCGACTCACATTTATGAGTTGGGGAAAAAAAAAGCAAACTCCAGCAGGCACTTGCACTGTGTAAATGCAGCTCATTTCCCACGTAGCTCCTCAAGGCTGCCCAGAAGCTGAGCAGGCTGTCCCACTCATGGGGTAAGTGTGCATCCACAGACAAAGGTATCCTGTTTTCCTTACAGATCCTCAAAAAGCAGCATTGTTCAAAGGAAGCTCAGAAAAGAAGCATTTGGAAGGAGCTGTTCTGAATCATGAGCTTGTGGACTTTTCATCCCAAACCATTACTACAACTTTTTATCTGAATCCACAAGAGAGGAAGGTACACATTTTCCTCTGACACACATAGTAGTGCTGTGGGAGAAGACAAAGCAATTCTGCTAAAGAACCAGGGGGATCTGAAAGCTCTTCAGTTTCAGGCACACATCAAGGACAATGAGACTTTTGTGCACTGTTGGTCACAGCCACTGGATCTCCCTAACCAGGAAAAGCAAACACATCTTGAGTATTTCTCCAGAGGAATTGAACATCTGCACTGGGTGCAATCATGAAGCCCATCTTTCCCCAACCCTCTTCTTTTTGCCTGTGCTCTGGGCTTCCAGCATGGGTTCCTCTGGGTGTCATGGTGTTCAGTGTCTGGGAGAGTGGGACACCCTCAATCAGCACCTTGCTGTGCTCTCTTCTCTTGACAAAACCTTCTATAAATCTGGTGATTTGATTTTTAGTCCCACCAGAGCTGGATGCAGTGCAGTGTTTAATGGACATGCCAGCTGCTGTGAAGGCTCTTCACCTTGCACAGCCCATTCCTTCCTGAAGGAAGGAACTGAACTCTTTAGGCAAAAAGATGATGAGTAGCTCTCAGAAGGATCCTCCACAGATCCTGAAGTTAAAGACTAAGATCTTTTACTTGCTGCTGGAGACAACACTACATTGCAAAGACAACCTAATTCCATTTTCACAGCCCCACAGACAGCTCATTGCTGATGCTGCACACTCAAAGGGTACTGCAAGGAAATCCTCTCAGTTTGCAAGGTGATTCTCTTACCCTGTGTCCTTTGGGCAGCGTGTTTGTGCTTCTCTCTTTGGTCCACTTGAAAACATCTGGAGAGGACACACTGCCTTTAAACCCGTGCTAGTTCTGCCATGAGTCAGCTTGACTCCAAGTCTGCCCTGGAGGGAGGTCAGTGCAGCTGTGTCCTGCATGTCCAGCTTTATAAGCACTGACACGCCGGAAACAGAGAGTTTTGAGTGGGCTGGACCTAAGGAACAACACAGGTACTGCTCCTGATAAGATTCCACAGGATTTATCACAAATTAATTTAATAAAGTATTTAGAAAAAAACTAAATAGAATCCCACACAGACCAGATTGTCCCTCTATGAGACATCTACAGAGCACTCAACTTGCAAACCAATGCATAAAAACGGAAGAAAAATGTAGATCTAGATCTAAATCTAACCTGAGCATTAGATTAAGCTTAAAAAACAGAGCTAGCCTGAGAATTTCAAAGTGTCCATGGCGTCTGTATTCCTGTCTACCCTACTGAAAATCAGAGAGCTTTGGTCTGATCAAATCACTGAGCAATGGTCTACTTATCTTTGAAGGTTTCAAGAAACTCTTAAAAGGGAAAAAAAAAAAAAAAGGAAAGAATAGCTCTTGGAGTATGTGTTTTCCTGAGGAAGCTTATTTTAATAGCATGACACTGACCCTTTAAGAGAAAATAAATAGATTATTCCTCCTGCAGCAGGGAAGCTACTTGTACTTTGTAATTCCTAAGTTTTTAAATTGTGCTGGCACAGCTGTTTCAGGGACATGAGAAGGACTAGCAAGGAGAAGCTGGGAACTTCATAAGCTGGGGAAAATAAAATATGTAATTACATTTGTTACAGAAGCCTTGTAGTTGGATGAGTACTAAATTAATATAAATAAATGCATTTTCACAGCCAGAGGACTAAAGGTTAGTTGTGTTTAAGCTGTCAAAAGAACATAAGTTTTCATATTTCTTACTGAGACTGAATTCCTCTTGCTTCCTTTATAAATAATGGAATATATAAATACCAAGAGATAAATAATCAAGTTCCTTTCTTTTTCACATCTTTATCTGCTTATCTAGCAGTAGGAAATACTCTGTAGTCTCTGTGTGCAGAGACTAAGTGTTTTCTGATCTAAAGAGATTAAAATTCAGTGGTTATTGGAGGAGGATCTAATCAATGTCAGACAAAAGCTACTACTGGGCCACTCAGGCAACTGCTTCTACCTTTGTCCTGTGCTTCAGATGACACTACAGCTTTCATATTTGTCAAAAAATAAAGTTGTTTTCAAAGTAATATACAAAGCCTGGAGAAACCTACTAAAGAAAAGAGACATTTCTAAGATTCTCAGGCATGTAAAATAAATTTCTGTTGTTCTGGAAGGGCAGTACAGAGCACTTTGATGCAATTTGTAGGGGACAATAATTTTGTTTCAGTTGTACAGAGTCATTTGGGCCAGGAAGGTGTAACTCATGAGTCACTGTGCAAGCACAGTTCAGCCCAGGAGACCCTGGCTGCAGCTTTCTATCAAATTATTCCATGCAGTGCTCCACAAGATGTATTCACTTGGCATGTTATTCTTACTATTGAGAGTCTCTACAAAAGCTCCAACAAACTGGTATAAACAAAGGCTGAATTTTACTTGGGTTTTTGCTTTGCTTGAATTGTTTTATTTCAAGGGACTGAAGAATGGTATATTCCCCACCATGAAATGCTGAAAGCGGTTAGGGAAAAAAATAAAAGCCACAAATTGAGGTTCTGTTATCTTTAATCCAGCCATGCCATTCCACCACCAATTTGCTTTCCATGAGATCACATCTGACAGGAACAATTTCTCTTTCCTTCTCCCCTCTCAACCACAAGATGTAATTTCATATTTACCCTGCTGTAAAATCCTAGGGGCTAGAAAGCAGTATAGATTTTGCATTTCATACTTGAGAACTGATAGCATCAAACCTTTGCCTGGGGTTGGCTTCTTAACTAGTTTGTCATCAAACTATAAATCTCCTTTTTCTGTAGCAAAGTAACAGAATGTTTTAGTTGGTGGATGATGGTGACTGGGCTGAAAACAGCCTGCTCTAGTCAAGTGTTTAATTGCTATTATGTTGATAGGAGTCATACTTTGGTCTTATTCCTGCTGTCAGGAAAAAAAACACTAAAAACACCCTTTTAAGATGGAGCAACATTTCTCCCTTTTAATATATCAGGGTGACACACTCTGTATGTACATATGTAAGTGCAGTGTCTCACTGAGCCCAGGTACAGAGCACCCCAACCCCAACACACACTTTCTTTTGCCCTGGTGCAACTCTTTCCTCTGCAATAAATCACTCTTGGCTCAGTGTCCCAGGAGTATTTTACTGCAGCAGCTTTTCAAAGCAAGACTTTCTCTCTTGCTTTAGCAAGGTCTTCTGTTGTCCGCATGAGATGAGAAATTTCTACACAAACCACACTCAACATGACTGAGTGTTTTGGATGTGCCGTGTCAAATTTTGTACCTGATAACATCAAACATGTTTAGGACAAGCCTATCAACTCACTTTTGCAGGCAGACTGTATTATTTTATAATTATTTGTTACCTCTTAGAAGTTAGCTTATATTTGGGTACTAGTTTTGCAAACGCTAAAGCTTCTTTTGGTGTGGCCGGGTAAACGAATAAGAGACTCCACAAAGTTATTAAAGGTATTGGAGTCTAACCTAAAGGAGATCATGTCTACAAACAAGTATTTCTGTATGTCAGAAAATGGTGGAATTTTCCAATTTTCCACCCCACTGCAGCAATGAATGAGCTGTAGCTACAAAGTAAACTTCAAAAACAAACTAACAGAACTTTCCACCTCTAACTCACTAAGGATGAAGCAAAACCTCTCAACAATTACTGCTCAGTATTTTTTCATTTATCTAAACTGTTGCAGGAAAATGAATGAAATATGAGTGCCAGCACACCATTTTAGCCAGGCATTCTCTGAACCATATCCAGACTTTTTTTAAGCCAGTAAGATGACATCTGCTGAATTCAGCACACTTTGGAGCAGTTTCCCTGAGAGTCAATGTGAAAAGCAGTGATCGCTGGATACTGAGTAATGAGAACAATACTACTACAAATTTTTGTGGGCTGGTGTAAATTGGGAAATACTTTTAAATGTGAGACTGTGGATTTTTCTATGGATATACTAACTCCCTTTACTACAGGTCAGTATAAGAACATTACTGTTGCAATTAACTTAATTCCTGCCTGCTTTGTGGAAGAAGCTAACAGGGCTGCTAATAAACTGCATCTACTACACAGGAAATCAAAGGCACATAAAGTCTTTATAGTTTTAGAACAGAACAAAACTGTAAAGGCCATTCTGATAATATCACCCCTGAGCATGATCCTCACCTCAGCAGGCAAACATCCCTGAACACACAAGTGAGAGGATTCAGCAGCTACTTGGCACTGTATTGGCTACAGAACTCCAGGTTTGGGATCAGCAATATGCATGTGGAATGGGAAGAAAGAGGCAGAATCTATATTGTCCATCACCACCACAAGTTGTCTCCAGGATAATATTAATAGCTTTTAAACCAAGCTGGGGTTTTTTTTCATGTCAAAGTCAGATGAAGGTAAGGGATCTCTGGCAGTCCAGAGAGCTGCAGAGATAAAGAGAAGGGTTTTGAACACCCAAGTTTCACACTAGGTCTGCTCAAGGCCAAGTCCAAACAATGGGAACGAGGTAGCAGAGAGTCTTATATTAATAGTTGTCTCTTCAGGTCATTATTTAACATTACAGGACATCAGTGAAATATAAAAATTACAGTTTTAATAGTGAAACACAAACCACTCAGCCATAATGTGACACATTTATGGAGTGGCTTTGCTGCCAAAACATTTATTCACTTCCCTCTGAAAAAAGAAAATAAACAATCCTGGTCCATCCAGCCAAGAAGCAGTTCCCACCTTGGAGATAAAAGTGCATTGCTGCACATCCAAAGGCTACTGTGATGTGACACTCCAGTTCTGGGTGTGTGGAAGGAATAGAAAATGGGTGAGTTTGGTTATCTGGTTTAAGGGATTATTCCCATTTGAGAAAAAAGATAGAAAATAAGGACTAGATGAGGATAGGTCTGGTTTAATCTCCTGTATAACTTGCAAAAAGAAAATAGAGTGAAGAATGTAGCTTCAGATGTGAGTTTCTACTGAAGACAAGACTTTTGAGGAAACACAAATATTAAAATTTGACTTAGCTCCACTTAGAGAAGAAAATGGATGCTTCAGTGACCACAGAGCTCCACATAAGAGTAGAACTTGTGATACCATTGAAATACCTTGAGTGGTAGTATTTGTAATTCAACAGTTTTGACCATGGGTCACAGGGCTGTGGCAGGCTGGGGAATTTTTAATTCTATTTTTCTCCTTAAACAAGAGCACAACAGAAATGGCACGCTTTTCAGACTACATACAATAATGAGCAAAGAAAGCAGGAAAAAGAGTCAATTAAATTAATAACAACTTTGGTGTAATTTCAAATAGGAAACATGAAAAAACAACTTTTTAAACCAAATAATCAAATATCCCTGTCAAAACTATCCATTTAGTAAAGCAGGTGGCTTCTAAATGTAGAATATTCAGGCAACACTTGACAGAAGAAAGTGTGTGAGAAAGTAACAGTGCCTTCCTACAAATTCTCTTCTAAAGACAGATACTGACTTTGGAAAAATATTTGTTTACTGCTTATAATTTGGATAAGAATTTGCCATCATTTTACACAAAGAAGCTGCTCTCTGCTCCACCAAAATCCATGCAGTTTGTAAGAACATCACTCTGATCTTCCTGCTCATCTCACTGCTTTTCTCTACCTGTCCCATGAAAGAAACATCACCTTGCTAATTTTTATTCCTCAGGTTGTAAAGCTAAAGTAGAACTAACAACTTTATTGTCCCTATTACTATAAGCATACACTCAGCAGGAGACAGTGAGAAGAACTTATGATCAAAGAAGAGTTTAGGTTGGAAAAGAACCTCAAGATCTGCAAGTCCAACTGTTAGCCCAGCACTGCCAACTCCAACACTAAATCAGGTCAGTCAGCAACACACCCACACAGCTTTTAAATGCTTCCTGGGCAGCTTATTCAAATGCCTGAGCACCCTTTCAGGGAAGGAATTTTCCCTAATATCCAACCTAAACTGCCCCTGGCATAACTTGAGCCCATTTGCTCTTGTCCCCTCCCTTGCTACTTGTGAAAAAGACCAACACTCACCTCACCACAACCACCTTTCATGCACATGGCAAGACCATGACATAAACATTCAACAAAGCCAAATGCCTTAGCAAAAAGGATTTTACAATATGCACGAGAGCCATATTCTCTCAAGCTTGAGAAAAGGAAATAAAGCAAGATTTTACTCACAAGGCAGAGGAACAAGTCCCCAGGAGATGCTGAAGCAGAGAAACAACATCACTACTGCAGCAAAGGCCCCATTAGAGGCTATTTGAGTCAACTGCCCACCCCATTAACCTAATAGTGCCCAGCCCTAAGAGGGAAATTTTGGTGCTAATGAACTCCCTGGCAATCTTTCTTGGATTTGAAGGCCCAGGATTTAAAATGGGAGCTGGAGCTGAAGTTCGTTGAAGTTAAGGCTTCCTGGTCTTGGTACTGATGCTCCCTGTCAATTTCAGTGCTTCAACTCCACTCAGGAAAAATATTATGGTGAATATAACAACAATAATGGTACTTATATCCTGTGCCTCCCCTCTCTTGGGCAGAGAGCAAAGGCAAAACTTATAAGCAAGTATTGGCCACTTAAAACAGTGAATGAACAAGGAACAGCTAGAGGAGGAAAAAGGTGACAGGGAAGGGAAGAGGGGACAAGTTTCTCTGTGGGGCCACTGCCACAAGGCACCTCCAGTTCTGATGGGATTGCCATTTAATGCTGCTCAGCTCTGCAGTGAGGGGGCTGGTTAGGAAACCTCACGGGGTGGTGTCATCTGCATTTAAACTCCTGAGTAAGGCAGGCACAAAGGTCAACAGAGCAAGCGGCAGAGAGGGGCTGCAGGTTCTGATTTTTGAGAATTCTGTTTAAACTGAGTCACTGCCCTGTGATAACTCATTAAAGTCATGCTATAAATTCAAAGAGGAGCATAAGCCAGAAGAACACGCAGCATATTCTGCAGGCACCCCGCAGTGCTCAGAGCAGGACAGAGCATATCTGCAGTCTCTCAAGAATGTCTTCTGCTCTTTTAATAGTTCTCCTTAGTGGGGTGTGGAGGTCTGTATCACGTATCCTTCTCCCCTTGCTGAATCAAAAATAGTGCTCTGAGTCACTGGTTGCAGGCAGCCAGGCAGTCCCCAGCCACGCTGAGCACGCGTCCCTGCGCCTGCGAGGGTCCAGCTCCCCCAGGCCTCCTTCTCACAGGGCTCTTCTCACCTCCAGCAGCACTTCTGCTCCAGGGAGGGCTGCAGCAAGGAGAAAATCCCTCTCTCTGCCACAGCACGTGCTTCCAGCAGGTTGGCAGATGATGTCTGTGCATCCAAAAATACTCTGAAATGGGTGGGAATTTTTCTGCTGCCTTCCAGGATGCTTGGATCAGGGCTGTCGGGCTGGAGATGTCCACCTTGGAATGGAGCAGCTGGCTCTGGATGAATGAAGTTCCACATGGGAACATGCCCTGCAAAGAGCACTTATCCTGCCCATTTTTAGTGGGAATGCCAGTTTGACATTAAGCACAGGGAGAGGGAAAAGGTGTAACCAGGCAGTGATTTTGAACCTTACTCTCTTCTCCTTAACCCTATTTTGAAGAGCTAAAACACTTCCCCTTCCACTCAGACCTACAAAATGAACAACAGGGAGCATAAATCCATGGTGGTTTATCAATATCCTGTTCCTAAGAATAGATATTTCCATGCTTTGTACAAGTGATCACTGTGAAAGTTGCAAGCTTGGCAATTTCATAGAAGTTTTTGTGTTTCTAGTATCTATTTTAAGTTTGTATTTTACTCCCCAAACATGCTTGTGCTTTGTCCCAAATCAAAACAATCTGTGCTAGCACCCCTACAATAATTACAAATTCAGTTTTCCAAGAGCTGTTAATTACTCGTTAGTTTGATATTATTAACTACTAACACATAACTAATCACAAGGCTCAGACCTCCACAAGTCCTCCTGGCTCTGCTTCCAACAGGGCTGTGTTGTGGCTCGTACTTGCTCAACAAGCAGCAGTATTTACCCACTGGGTTGAGCAATGCTGATCATGCCCAGCCCGCAGTCTCGCTTTACAGGGCAGCCTGAATTTTGACATTGACCCTGTTGCTAATCTGTGCTAGCATGTAGACCTTGGCCTTGTTAAGGACTCTCATTCCAGCCTCTCGTATCTGCCTTTTAGGGCTCTGATCTCTCGTCTCAGCATTGTCACACCTTTGCTGGTGCTTCAAAATAAAATTGTTTATTATTACTTGACGTTGTCTTCACACTGTGTAACTCTTGGATTTTAAAGGTATTTATTTTGTATCCCTGACTCTCTTTTCCCTTATAATGCCATCTCTTAAGTTCACTTCTGGCTTGTATCTCTTTTATAGGGACATGTCCTACCGAAGTACACTGCTGTAACACTGTACTTACCCTGCGCCCTGAGGGATAAGGAGAGAAAGTCGGGCCTTGTTATAATCTAATTTTGTACACATACGTTTTGATTTCATTAGGAAATGCAACATGAACTGAGATGCCCAGTGGCTCACCAGCAATCACTACAAGTATTTTAAGACCATGGCATATAAGTGTTCTGCAGTCTCCCCCTCTGATTAACCGGCTCTGTGATCCTTCTCTCCATCCAAGCAGCTCCACAAACTCCAACTGGAAAGCACTGAACAGTGTGGGCCTGTGAGTACAAGCTGATAATGGTCTCCTGAAGCACACAAAGGGCAATTCCATGCACTCAGACGGTTCTGCCACAGCCCAAACTCATCACTGGGCTTCCTGCTTGTATCCATGTCCACCCCTCAGGCAGGGCAAGCCCTGGGCAGGCGATGCAGCCCCCAGCTTCCCTCACACCACCTTCTGTGCCGAGGACACGTGGGAGCCACAGCTCTCCCCGGCTGCGCAGCAGGATCCAACTGTGGTACCACCTACCGAAAAGCAGACGTAGGCTGAGAAAGAAAGTTCAAAAGCCCACTCACTCTGAGTTCAACTATGGAAAACAGTGTTTGCTCACTCCTAGGAATGAAGACTTTCCTGTGTCAAATGATAGCACTGACGCCTTCTTCAGAGCCTTCCCACGGAGAATGGGGGTGGTCAGCAGAAAGACAACTTTAAGAAAGATTTCAGATACCTGTGTTCCCAAATACTTCATAAATGACAAAATGAAAGGATTCCCAAAAAGAAGTAACATCCTTAGTGCAAAATAAATATGCTCATCCTTCCTCGCTCTGTCACCAAAATGCTTCTGAATATTTTAAATGGTGAAAAAGCAGAAGGATTTTCTATCACAACAATCCCAAGATTCAAAATCACCAGCATTTTGATTCAAGTAAGTCACAATGGTGATTTTAACAGCAGAAATCCTGCCTTCCTCATAATATTATGATCCCTTTTTTTTGCAAGACTTCAGAAAAATCAGGCAGATTTTGACAGTGACACAAAAGATGGTCCTGACAGTAGCCCAGTGAACAGAAGCTGTTTCTTCCCATCTTTCCCCTCCCATCTCACAGAGAACAAAGAGAATTTTCCACCTCTCAGCTTCACAGATTTCCCTGAGGCAAAAAGAAGCTTGCATCAGTTCCTGAAAATAGTTGCATGGTATTGCTGCTGAAACTGAATTCACATTTAGGTCAAATCTTGAGAAGATTTGCAACCAGAGCTGAAGTGGTTTTATGAGAGAACCTTAAGGTGCATCTTACACATTGAAATAAGGCACTAAGGGGACTTACAGAGAGGCCAAAGATTTCAAGTCACTGGAAAGCCAAATAATATTTTGTGTATGATTCTTGTGAGAAAAGAGCAGTGATTTTGTGGCAAGTGATAAAGAACAATGAACTTTAAAAGGAACAAAGGTGCCTGGGAAATGCAGGGAGCTCTACTGTAAGTGCCCTCTGACAGGCAATGGGAGACAGGGGCAGTAAAAAAGGGAAAGCCAGAAAATAATGTGACAAATCAACTTGATCTTACAGAAGAAATTTAATCATGTAAGGCATTTAATCATGTCCTATTTTTAAAAAAATGGGGGGGGGGGTATGATTATAATATAAAATGTGCCTTTCCAAATTCTTTGCTGACTACTTGCTAATGCTAGTTTTACTGTCATTTTGTTGTGAAACTCATTTCACATTTTCAGAGATGTTCACAGAATAATATAGGTGTATTGGGGATTTGGAAACTGAGCAGGCATTTACTCCTGTAACTGGCAGTCTGATAATCCTTCATAAAACCGAAATACATAAACAGCAAAACCATAACAAATATTGTTTCATTTTAACCCAATACTTCATTTCACCCAAACACTGATTGTTTTATTATAGATGCCTGAAAATATTCCATAGTCACTATGGAAGTCTTCTTACCCTTTTGAGTGACTTTGTCATACAGTTACACTGACAAGGCATCAGAAATTTGCCATATTATTGCCAACACAAACAATTTGAGGTGCCTGTTGTGAACCACAGAACACACAAGACTTGATACTAGATCCTCCTTGAATAATTATGTTTAAAGTGAGTTGGTGCCTCTCTGCACAGCCTGCGCAACCAGGTTCTGTGGGATCAGTTCTGTGATGCTTCTTTAGGTTTTATTTGTTACATGCTTTATTTATTATATGTTTTTTTACCTGCTGGCAGTTTGCCCTGTAGCTAATACTGGTGCCACCTCCTAATAACCCTGTGTAGAAATAAACCTGCTGTTGTTACCAGGAACTCCAGAGAGTGGATCTGCAGGAGTGGGCGAAGGGGAATTGCTCCTGTTGTCACCGTGGGACCGAGAGAGTGAACATGGCTCCTTCATGTTTGCTGGGAAATGACAGATCTTGGATTCAGCTGAAAACCAAGGCAGGCACCAGCTGCATAAGGAGGTCAGGATGAGATTGGGAAGGGAATTGTTTCCTCAGCAGCAGTAACGTTTTTGACACAGCATCCCAGAAGTGACCACACTGTCTTATACACCCCTCCTCCCCCTAAGCACAAAAAACCTTTGTTTCTTTTACAAAAGGGAAAGAAGTAAAAGGTTTTCCCTACTGCATGCAGATATATTTCCAGCATTTAGCACTGTCCTTTCATTCAAAATATGTAATTCTATTTTTATTCCCTGATTATCTAGCAGAATTCACCGTGACCAAAGGGAGAGGTTAATTTTTGTACTGAATATCCTATTGCCATGTGGCTTGGAGAGAGGGAATGTTGCTTCTCTTAATTTCGAAATTAAAATGCAGATTTTTTCCTATTTATAATTAATTTTAACTGTATATTATTTGCTACTCCTTTTAAAGGCAAAGTATTGCTTACTCTCAGAAATGTACAGTACAAAAAGGTATTCCTGAATGTTTTATTTTGGAAGTGTAAAGGCTTTTAAAATAAACAAAAGTAAATATTCAAATACATTTCATACTGCATGTGGTAGGAGTGGCTCCATACAACACAATATGGATGATGCAAATCCAGCAGTTAATTTCTTTGAGACATACAGTATAATATAGAGACACTTCCAGATCTGGTCTTGTGTCATTGCCTGACCCTTTTTTTATCATTTAAATCCAGCCTACTTTATTCATTATTAATATTTTATTTTGCTATATTGATTGCTCAGGTTAGGAAAAAAACACCAGTTAAAAACTACTGACTTGCGAACACTGCAAGACCCTAAAAACTGCAATCTCTGAGGATAAATATACATTTATTTTTTGAGAAAATGTGTCATTACCTGCAGTTGAATCAACGCAGAATGATCGTGCAATTAAACAGTCTGAATTGAAATTTAAAGCTGCAGACCATGATTTTCTCTACTCCCAGTTCTGCTTGAAATCTCTCACATCTTTAAAAAAATAGAATTAGCTGTAGATTTCCCCACAATAAATAACACCAGAACATACCTTGTGCTACCAACCTGAATTTAAAAAAAAGTAAGAGGCCACCTCAGTGTTTTGAGTTCATGAGATCTTTCAGACACAAAGCCCTAACAGAGTTTCCCAGTTAGAAGGCATCAGGAAGGCTCTTCGCTTATGGTAAACTTGGGCTTTAGCTTGACAGACCTTTTCCTTATTGTGCCTTTAGGGGACAGTGGCATGGTGTCCATAATGCTCTTGTCCTCCTCCAGCTGCCTGGCAGTGCACGAGGGGGTGGGCACTTTAACCGTGTTGCCAAATTTAGAGTAGTCCACCGAGTATCGCCCATCTTCCTCTGCCACGATGGGCACAAACCTTTGGCCCCAGAGGATTTCATCCGCCAGGTAGGAGGTTCTGGCCTGGGTGGTGATGCCGGTGGTCTCCACCACCCCTTCCAAGATGACGATGATTTCCAGGTCCTCGTGGTGGTGAAGGTTCATGGGGGAGATGTCGTAGAGGGGGCTGTTCTTGTCTATCACGTGGTAGATGATGAGTGGGGAGACGAGGAAGATGCTGTTGCCCCCCACAGGGTTCTCCATCTGGATGTCGATCTGGTTGAGGGGCACCACCTCGCCCTCCAGGCTGGCGGTCTTCTTCACCACCTGCATGCGGATGGTGGCACTGATGATCATGCTCTTGCGGAGGTCGCCCACGCGCAGCATGAAGCAGAGCCTGCCCTCCCGCAGGGCGATGACCGCGTGCTTGCTGAAGATGAGGGTCTCGGCCCGGCGGTGGGCCTGCGACGTCTTCATGAAGATGCAGCCCAGCATGATGGCGTTGATCACCAGCCCCACGATGTTCTGCACGATCAGCACCAGGATGGCGGCCGGGCACTCCTCCGTCACCATGCGCCCCCCGAAGCCGATGGTCACCTGCACCTCGATGGAGAAGAGGAAGGCGGAGGTGAAGGAGTGGATGCTGGTCACGCAGGGCACGAAGCCGGCCGCGGCCCCCGCCGCCCCCTCCGCGGGGTCCCGCTGCAGCCGGGTGCTGTGGTCCAGGTCCCCGTGGGCGAAGGCGATGAGCCACCAGACCATGCCGAAGAGCAGCCAGCTGCAGAGGAAGGACATGGTGAATATGAGCAGCGTGTGCGGCCACTTGAGGTCCACCAGGGTGGTGAAGACATCCTGCAGGAAGCGCCCCTGCTCGCGGATGTTCTTATGGGCCACATTGCAGGCGCCGTTCTTGCCCACGAAGCGCGCCCGCCTCTCCCGCGCGCGGTACCGCGCGTGATCCGGCACATCCTCGGCCAGCCGGGTCAGCACGTACTCCTCGGGGATGANCATTTCCCTCCGGAGGAAGGGTTTCGGGCCGCAGTTTGTATGTAAACATTTGATCCAGGACGGATTTGCTGCCTTCCATTAACAGGGGCTCCTTTGCGGGATGCCGTGGCTTCATGTCGGGTGATTATCCCGTGAAATGGGGAGGTCCACCAGGGTGGTGAAGACATCCTGCAGGAAGCGCCCCTGCTCGCGGATGTTCTTATGGGCCACATTGCAGGCGCCGTTCTTCCCCACGACGCGCGCCCGCCTCTCCCGCGCGCGGTACCGCGCGTGATCCGGCACATCCTCGGCCAGCCGGGTCAGCACGTACTCCTCGGGGATGATCCCCTTCCTCGAGAGCATGGCTCCGCCGCGCACCGCCCCGGGCAGCCGGGGGCGGGCGGAGGGGCCGTGCGGGCTGTGCCGGGCTGTGCGTGTNTATCCCGTGAAATGGGGGCGGGGGGAAAAAAGGTACTGGCCAATTTTAAAAAAGGAATTTGTAATAATAATAATGATGGCATTGATAATAATAATAATAACAACAACTAAACAACAACAATAATAGTAATATAACAGTAAAATAATAATAACAACAACAATAATAATAATAATAATAAATACTGAAATTCACCTGAATGTCTTTTGGTAAGTAGGAGGAAAGCATTCATCTGACAAATCGGGCAGGCAGTGGTATGAAATTTGCTTGAAGAAGCTGAATCCAAGGATGTAATGGTTAAACTGAGACTGGAACTAAAGGGGCTCAATCCCACTTAAAATTTTGCCAGCGTTATATAGAATAAACAAGGATTTTTTATTTATTTATTTTTTTTTTCTGCAGAGAGGAACCGTGAAATGATGCGAGCTGTAGCTGCTCAGGAAAATGTCTACAGTCCAAACAGCAGCATAAGTTGCAAAAAGAAAAAGTAAATCTGGCTACAAAGGGTTAACCCGCAGTGACATGAACTTCCAGACAGGCCTCAAAATCCTCGGAAAAGACAACAAAGGGAGGCAGGAAGCTAGAACCTGTTCAGGACACTGGGATGTCTCTGTGGGTATAAATACATACATGGGCATGCCTGTGAGGATGTATCCTCCTGACAAGATGCATTATGTAAAAATTCTGATGTGGCTTTGCTGCTGTATAAACAGCAATATTCTCATTGATGTGTTTATTTCCTCTGGTTTCAATATTTTGTTTCTATTTCAGTTTAGACACCAACGTTGTGGAGTTTCTACAGCATCCCAGGATATTCTGGATAAGATTTTTTTCTTTAGTACCAATGGATTTGTGATTATTTATTTTCTAATTGCATGATATGTGTCCATGGACTTTCCCTTTAGTTTTGGCTCTAAGTGCTTTGGTACACACTGTAAACAGCTCCTGGCACCGATTCCCTGGGCAAGGCAATTGTCCAGTTGATATCTGGGAATCAGCCAGTTGGGGTTGAAATTAACTTTCACCACCTACAGCTACTGAAAGCAGCCCACCTAGGGATTTTGGAATAGTAGTTTGAAGTTATCACTCTGAGCTCTCCGAGCAGTCATTACAGGTCTTGTAATTAAATGTTTACTATTACTTTAGACTATTTCTACTTTTTATGTATGAATAGTGGCATGTCCTCACACATATCGATTCTTTTGGAGGGGTCAGTTTCCCAATCTGGTTCATCTTTCTTGCTGCTTTGATAAATAAAGCTAGAATACCAACGAGGTGCCCTGGCACGTGGCTGCCAGGCCACTGAGCTTAGCCAAAGGTGTTTCCCTTTTCTCTACATCCCTTCGTTTCCTAGACTCTTTTTGTGTCCTTGGTGTGAATGTCACCTGTGCCTACACTTTTAGTTTGTTAACTACATGATTTATCTGACAATGTAATATTTTAAAAAGTTTGGGTTTTTTTTTAAATCCACTTTTCTTTCTAAACATGAAAAAAAGAGAAAACCCATAACCCAAAAGGATGAAGTAAGTTGAAGCTTTACTTGTCAGATGTAAAGTTCTGCAGCTGATGGCAGGTTCTACTTCCAGAATTTTGCAGTGAGCATAAACAGGCTTTACAACACCAGGCAACTCATGGGCAGCATTTTACACCCTTGCAGACATGGACATAGGGATTCAAGAGGCAGTCCTGACTTTTGTGCCGTTTTTCCGTACTCTTTTCTAACCGTGGTCCTTGTTCTGTACCTTTTCCTCCAGAGGGCGGTACCTCCATAAATGTGGAATGGATAAAAACGAGGGAAAGGGTTTTAGAGGAAGAATGAATTGCTGCATCGCCTGGTGCTAGGAACGGCCCAGGGAGGGGTGCTTTATGAACACACTCACCACGCTGCTTTTAGGAGTCCTGAACTCTCTAGAACAGTGCTTCCTTGTTTCCACTTCTGTAATGGGACTGTCATTCGCCACTTCTTTTTCTTCATCTCTGAGCACTTAGGGGCTGAGAGGGGATAGCAAAGCAAGTGGCTTCTGCTGAAGAATTTCTAGAGCTGTCTTTATGGATCAAGTGACAGATACTTAAAAGAAAAAAGTGACAGATCTTCTGAGTGAGCCAACATATTTGTGTTAAGAGCTGCTGAAAAAATTAGGCTCACAGGAATGAACAATCCCAATCTGTAGTATTGAATCACGAAGTTCTTCCACCCACAAAATAGGTTTTACACTTCAAAACTCCCCCCCCCCAATTTATTCTAATTTTAATGGCTATCAAACAAGATCTTATGATAACTGTCAAATTAAAATTTAGTTGTTGCCATGTTATTACTCTGCCTTTAGAAGCCGAGTACAACTTCAGAGGCTACACAGTGTTAGTCTGACAGAAATTAAGCCTCATAAATCACCTTGCAGTATGAGTTGGTAGGCAGAAGAAAAGAGATCAGAGTTGGTTATGCAAAGCCACAAGGGCAGGTATGAGCAGAGCTGGGAAAAGGACTGATGAAGCAGCCATGCTGTGTTTCCTGGCCACACTAAGACGAGGGAATAAACCCTATAAAGTTTTTTGTATAGTGGAAGCATTTATACAAAGCAACAAAAAAATCTCAGGTTGCATCTCCATGGGCAGCCTATCCCCTAACACCTTTGGGACTGAGACAAGTCCTGTCCCTCAGGAAAACTGAAAACCTTGGCTTGCACTGTCTTGCAGCCATTGCAGTACAGCCCTTTGCTTAGTGATGCCTCACTGCCATACAAACACATTTGTGAGCCTGGTTTAGCAGTGCCTCCTGGATTCCCTATCTCGTGGCAACTGATTTATTGACTTGGATAATGTCAGCAAGCCTCACACCACAGAACAACGTTCCTGGGCACTGCTTCTGGTCACTGGTGAGACTCTTAATCCTTTGGAGTCAGGGGCAGGAACTCCCTGGCCCCATATAAATGAGACCAGCTGAAATGTGCTGAGGAAATGTCCCGTCCCAAGAGCCTCCCTGTTCACTCGTATTGATTCAGCAGTGTGGTACTGTAAAAAAGTCAATTGTTGGATATGAATGAACTCGCCCTACCCTCCTGCAATGCTACTTTGGGAAATACAAGCCCCATTTAAAATGGAAACGTATGACACTTGCACTTTTGAGTTCTAATTTCTTAATACTGCAGGATAAAGCCTCCTTAGCAATATGCTGTGTCCTTCCCTCCCCTGCATTCCCTTCTGGGTAAGGTTGTCAGAAGCTTGTGGAATAGGAGCAAGTCCAAATTGCAGTGTCAAATCCCAGGCACTTAATTAAAAGCACATGAAACCTCACTTCTCTGCATCTCTCCCCTTGCCTTTAGAACCTCTCAGAGCTTCCACAGATGGCTGCAGAGCCTCTGCAGCATGAGTTTGAGGTGTCCTGCAGAGTGGTGTGTTCCTAAGCCTTTACAGGATGAGATCCTGCCTTAGACCAGTAATGGAAGCCAGGAGAGAGCATGCCCAGGAGCTGTAGCAGAAACCTGCTCTGTGCCCTTCTGCTCCCACTGCTCCTCTCCCAGCTCTAATGGAAGCCTGGTATTCCAGGGTGAAGACACACCAGTAGTTCTGCAGCCATTCTTTCTTGGACACTGCCCAAACAATTCCCTGGAGGAGGAGAAAGCTCCCAACTGCCCTTTTTCTCTCTCGAAGGGTAGTAGGCAATGACAGAGCTCATGCCTTTCATCTGCATAACCATATCCTACCTCCTGACTCTTACCACTGCTCATTCTACACTCTCCTCTGGTGCCACTTACCTGCCCTTCATTATTGCCCAAATAACAGCAGGGATATGCTGCAAATACTCTGCTCTGGAACTGGTAACACAAACAGCAGAAACAGTTCTTCATGTTCCCTGGCTCTCTGCTGCAGTGCTAGAAGTAATGCCTTAAAATATCACATATCCCATGAGAACACTGAGGTGTGTTTTTTCTAGAAAATAAAGCTTTTAAAAAGAGGTTCCAAACTAATTGAGCAGGCTAAAGAGAGAGAAAAAAAAACCCCAAAAATAAAGAGCTCTCCTGAGCACTAGAAATCCTTCAAATAGGGGAAGCAACAAAACAAAAATAGATGTAAAGGCAAACTTGCTGTAAAAAGAAAAAGTTAAAAACTCATTGTAGCCTTCCATTTGGTTATTGACATTCTAACCCTCTATTAATGAAAAAGCCCTGGAATGACTGTCACAGGGCAGGGATATGTAGATGTCTTGCTAAATTAGAATAATTTCAGTGGTTAAAAGTTATCTTAAGTGTACAGAATTTATTGGTAAGGGTCACAGTAAATTTAGAGACAGCACGACAGTGGGTGAAATATGTGAAGCTAGGAGATGATGAGTCAAGCTCTCGTGGCCCTGAGCTGCAGTGAAAGGTTTAATGCTGTTTATTTACCAGACTTGGGGGGATAATTTCCAGATGAATTGGTACATCTGCACTGGTCTGGAAACAGTGTACATTAAACACTGATACTTTATCAGAGTCTGTCTCCTCTCAGCTTCTTCACAGCTTGGGAGGGAGTCTGCCTCCATCCTGCTTGGAATCAGTGTAATAGTATTCAGTGGGCAGAAAGATGGAATCAGATTGTGATTCTTTTCTAGACAGTATTAAAGGAGAGCCTAAGGCACAACTCAGGCACTATCAATAAACCACAGTATAAAAATGTTTTATAGATTTTATATTTAGATATTAAAGCTTTACAGAGTCATTTGATTGAAAGAGATACAAGCTTTTGAGAGATACCTTTGGTGTATAATTTTGCCTTCTGCATTTAGTCAGTCACAAACATTATGTACAGTGGGGTTATGACACACAAAAAATAACATATTAATAAATGATGGGGGGGAGTGAGAGTTACATAGAAACTCCATGCTGGTTATGTTTGTTTGATGTGTATTCTGTTGTAGTTCACTCATGGAGTTTTTTTCAACTATATTTCATGATTCTTTGTCAGCAAATAATAAGAAAAGTAGTAGTATACAAAAAAGTAAAGTACTCAGATAATTCATTAATGCTTCAGATGGAAAAAATGGCTCATTTTATTAAAAAAGGAAAAGCTCAATTTATTATGAAATAATATTTATTTACAGGTATTTTACATTTTTAGAAAATAATACAGTTGTGTTCTAAAATGCTTTATTTATTTTTATTACTTATCTGCTTGTACAAAAGAAGCAAAGACACTGTCTTCTTGTTCTAGCAAAACCTCGGGCTTGTCATATTCCAAAATAACCCCTCTCTTCATTACAATAACCAAATCTGAATTGAGGATCGTGTGCACACGGTGCTGAAAAACAAATAAACAAAAAGCCAGGTCAGTATATCTCTCTATTCAGTATATTCCAGGATAAGACAGACTTCCACAAATTAATTTTCCTATGAAGTCCAAGTCTGATTAAGGCTACTTATCCTACTTTTCATCCTAATTTCTGTGTAAATACTGCAGATAAATATACAGACCAAGAGCCAGGTGGATACTCAAGTACCTAAAAAATACACAAGTGCTTGAGTATGAAGACTTTGCAGACCTCTCTCACATGTCCTTACATTGTCCTTCTTCCAGACAGAAGAGCCCCACCTTGCTCAGCTGCTCCGTTCCAGGAGCAAATCCAACACCTTCAAAATCATCCTGTGCTTCTCAACATTTTTCAGTTGTAATGTGCTGTTCTGGGCATAAGGAGACTGGAACTGCACTCAATATTCAAGGTATGTGTGAACTATGGACTTGGAGTTCAGCTTTCTTGTTTCTAATCATCTTTTTTATTTCTTTGTCCATACCACATTTTTCCACCCTAACTCAAGCATTACCTAAGTAAATAGCATGCATTGTTTCCATCTTCTTTTTAAATAAAATGCTTCAGTAATTTCCATAATCCCTGTCAGATTCAATCTCCTTTGCTGCTTCTTTTAGTTTTTTTCCCCTAGCATTTATTTTTGGGTTTTTTGCAAGCCTCTTCATATTGACAGAATTCCACTTTTTCATGTTAACTGTAACTGCATGGGATTTTTTGGATCTGCATCACTCACGCAGGGATATTTAATCTCAGAATATTACAGTTGATGTTACACAGTTGCTCTTCACCCATAAGGTTCCTAATCAAGTCTTGGGCATCCTCAGTATCAAAACAACTCTTGTACTTCCTTCTCTGGCTTTGCTAGCCAGATTTTCCATAAAATAATCACTGATGGCATCTACAAATCTCGTATCTTCTTCAGTTTCTATGACATTTATCCAGTCCACAAGCAGGGGCAGGGGACTGAAATATCACATTCCAGTTGAATTTGCTGCCCTTGTCTGATCTCTTTCAGTGTAACACAAACCGTGCTGCCACCCTGGTAATTGTGAGTAACATAGAAGATAAAAGAGAGCCAGCACTATAACTCCTACTATTCCTATTCTTCCTAAACAGAAATTATGAATATATGGCTTTTTCTGGGTGAAAAAACCACCAAAACCAACACAAAACAAAAACACACCTGAAAACCAACAACACAAACAAAAAAAACCCCAAAACCACTACTCATCCCACAAACCACCTGTGTTGTGTTTCTGCTACAGAATGTTTTGAATACAAACCCGCCTGCTGTAAACCACATTTACAATTGGAAGTAAACAAAAACATTAAAAGTAAGTTTCTTCCAAGATGTTGTTTGAACTGTGCAGTTTAAAACTCACTAAGAGTAAAAGAATAACAAAGACTTTTCAGCCTGTCCCCAAACAAACTGAAAAAGATACATAAATGCAGAGTACAGTGCAAATCTGAATTCTCATGCAGAGAAATCAGGAAATATCATGGTTATGATTCCTTTGCTTTTTTATAATGACACACTGGATGGGTACCATAAGATAAATCAGGTCTTCTATTATACATTTGCTAGGTGAAAATAAACGATGCTCAGATATTCCTGAGCATAGGTTTCTTGTGTTGTATTTTTAAATGTTAAGAAGAATACTGACTTCATTTCACCTGCCTGAAATGTGTATTTACTTGTCCTTAGTTAAATGATTATTTTAGCTTGATGAAACTTATATTTCACAGCAAAGTATATGGCATTTTATATTACCTTAAAATGGGAAACAAGATAGAGAGCATACTTAGATTATGTACCTTTACAATTAATTTGACTTAGCATCATGCAACACATTTAAGAAGCCACTCTTATGAATTTAAGTAAGAAATTTAAAAATGGAAAAGAAAGCTTACATTTAAACAGCACTTAAAAAAAGAAAAAGATGGATGGCCCAATTAACACATTTATTAACACTGACAAGAAGTGACTAGTGGGGCATTTCTGATCCCTGTTTGCATTAGAACAGCAGCAGAGACTGTACTTACTGCTATTGTAACCACAGTACGGTCAGCAAACGCAGTCATGACCACCTTCTGGAGAATGTTCTCCTAGGGAAGGAAGAGCATTTGGTGCTTTTCAAACAACAGAAGTTCACGATAGACACAGACACTAAGAAGGCTTAAATAACCACTGACTATTCCATGCTGTTACTTATCATCCATTGCAGAAGTGAAAAATTAGCTACATGTCTGAACGAAGCCTGCTCTCTCCTGCCATTGCCACTGCTTCTGGGGTTCAGCAGACACCAGAGCTGTGCTCTGGCCCCCAGCTCCTGCTATCCTGGCCTCAGTTTTACAGTGAGGAAATCCAAGGTGAATTCTGGGTGCTGCCAGGCTGCCTATGCCGGCGCCTCTGCAGCGTGTCCTTCACCCCACTGCAAGGCCGGGAATGTTCCAGCACAATGGGGACATCTAACACCAAGGGGTGGCAGGGACAAGCAAGGGACTGTGCTGTACCTAGAATATTTAACAGTGGAGATGATATTTAAGATGGCCTTAACATACATAGCTCTCACTCAACAAGTACTCATCCCTTGCTATTTAGGAGACGCGTCATTGCATTCCAACCTGCCTGGAAGTGTCACGAGCACAGACACCTTCATCTGCTATTAGCTGCTCTTCAGAAAAGTATTTCAAAGGAGGGACTCTATCCTCAATGCATCAAAATTCAAAATGTGTTTTAACTGGGCTGCGTGCACTATAGATCCCTTACTGAAGCTCAAACACTAACATTTTACTGAACTATAAATTGTAGCTGTTCTAACAAACCCCTCCAATTATGTTCTTTACTTGCAGCAGAAAGAAAATGGAAATATTTCCTGTAACAACATAACAGATGAAAAAAAATGTACTGTTCTATTTGGCTAAAACTCAGTCACTGCACTATTACTGAGTGCTTATGCATCTGCCTAGAAATTCCAGGCAATCAATGCAGTAATCCAGTATGTCTTTTCTGTGTCTGTGTTTATTTCCTTGCCTCTATCTTCAAGCCTTCTAACTTCCTGACTTGTCCTGCCAACCATGGTGGGAAAACTTGTCACTTTCCAATTCACCCTTCACTGACCATCCCAGCTGACCTTCCCAAGCTTTGTTTACTTTAGAAACATCCACTGCCAATTAAAATAACATGCTTCATTTTCCTAATGCAATCGGTTCTGGAATAACTATTCAATCCCTAGTAAAATGGTTTAAAAGCTCTTCAGGTTTGTTAGCAGTGACTCACAACTACCTGGCCTTGTAAACATGTCTGCACTAAATATGGTGTAAGCATATTACAGAATAGACATAATTGCTTTCCACCTTTTTCTTCACATATCAGTTGTCTCCCCCTCAAGGAAAAGAAATCAGAAGCACTTCAAACTCACTGTTGCCATGTCAATAGATGCTGTAGCTTCATCCATGATGAAGATGCTTGTCTTCCTCACAAAAGCCCTTGCCAGGCAGAACAGCTGCCTTTGGCCCTGGCTGAAGTTTTCACCCCCTTCTGTGACTATTGCATCTGGAAGTGATACAGCAAAATCAGTAACATCAGATCAGAATAGAGCATAAGCTTGGAAAACAGTGTAAAGTGTCACTTTCAGTGTAAAGTAGTATTTCCTAGGCCTATAGCTGCTGGTGACACATTTTTGCCTGCTTATTTCCAGAAAACAACCAGTACTATTGTCTCACTATAATCTCTGTATCTGTTAGACACCAAAGTAGCTGAGGATGTCCAAGAGTGAGTTCCTCTGAAACACGTGCAGTCTAGGACACTGCACCCCCAGTCAAAGCAGCATCCATCATATCTTTACCCTAGGGCTGTATAACTTAGCCTTTTAAGGGGGTTTATTGGTGGTTCTTTGTTCGTTTTTTGTTAGGTGTTTGGTGGGAGTTTTTTTGGTTTGTTTTTTTTTCTGCACGGCCAAATGATTCACACCTTGAAGCTTTACAAGTCTTCCTCCTTGGATGTGACTATTGGAAAATACAAAAGAACATGTCCTAGGTAACACCTGACTTGTTGACTGCTTATTTGAATTCACAAGACCCATAAACCTCAGTGCTTCATAACAAAGACATACTGAAATAAAATAATTTTACTACTGGTTTGAAAAGAAAGAGGATTCTGCCCCCCAGGTACAGTTGGTAAAGGAGTTATACAGATATAGGACATCCACCTGCAGGCACTTTTTGTCACCTTCCACAAACTTTAAAAGCTCTTTCTTCATCAACCACCCTTCTAATAAACAGGAATATTGTGAATGCTGGAAACAATATTCTCAAAAAGAAGTCTCATTACCTAAGCCCCCAGGTAGTGCCTTCACCACATGCTTGAGCTGTGCTATTTCCAGTGCTTCCCAGAGCATGCTGTCAGTGCACTTCTTCTCAGGGTCCAAGTTAAACCTGCAGTGTGGGTAACTCAAGAACATCAGTCAACAGAAACTGCTGCAGTGGATTTCTTCTTTTAGTGTGCTTAGAAACAAACCTGCAGATAATCAGAACCATATGCTGAAGGTCTGGGCCTGATTCTGATCTATCATTGGTATAAATCCACTGAATTTTCCAGACTCAACATTTATGCCAATGTTCTTAATGTAATGAAAATTTGACTCTCAGTTGAGCAGAAAGGGAAAAGCTTCCGATTTTGTGGGTATCTTTATGGTTTTGGAATTTCTTTTGTTCTGTATAAACTAAAGAAATCTCATGTTTTACTAAAAAAAGCTGTGACTCTACTCAGTTTAAATTAACATTCAATTTTACCAAAGGCCAAAATTCTACTCTCCCTCCTTTCAAATACAATGTCTGCTTGTTCTTCACTGCTATAGAAATGTTAAAAGAATACTCAAACTTCATAGTGCATTATGAAAGTCAAGTCTTCACTGTAATTCAGAAAATCTTGAATTTATGAACAGATGAACATTATTTTAGCTTGCTATGGCCCAGAAGTGACAGCAACAAATGTGAATCTCACATCATATTACATTAGCATATAGAACGACAATAAAAGATTCAATGGTGCATAACACTTTTTACATTTTACTCCTGCTGTATGAGTTGTGAAGGATCGATGCTGGCCTAAATGTATTTTTAATAGATTAATTAATAAAACAAATGAATACCATCACATCATCTTCTGATGTGAATGAATCATGGTCTACTCAGGCATGTCCTGAAGCCTGTATCCTTTTCAGTGAACTCTAATCACTTATATAGAAACTAGAACTGCAGGTGATGTAACTGTGCACTGAGGATTGTACTGTTTCTTCCTAAGGTAAATGGCACAGACACAGGGAAAGACATTTGTTGGAAACTGGAACTTTTGTCTATTGCTTCTACTGCATCATCTTCTCAGAAAAGTAGGAAGAGAAGGCAAAAAAAAAGCTAACATACTTGGTGCCACAGATGAAATGGCTCAGCAGAAACACAGACAGAGGCTCCAGGATAAAATAGCCCAGTCTCCCAGTACTTCTCATGTTGTTCTTTTGCTTTCTCTCTGTCTACAGCAATTTTTTAGTCTGCTTTTTTTACATCTCATATTTTAAAGCAGACAGATAAAAACAGATGTAGGAGAAAGAAGGTTTCAAGAAATGCTGGGTGGTTATAGGTATTTGACCAGTGAGCTAAACTGATTACTGGATCCTGGAGGAATCAATACTGGCTTTCCCTGCTTCCCAGTCATGGGATGTCTTCTGCCAACAGTGTCCTGTCCAGGCTCAGGCATGGGGAAAGGTCAGTCTGGCAGGGGTGAGTTAAAAGCACAGACAAAAGGCAATGATCCTCCCTATTCCAGCTGAGGAGACTGGACTTCAACAGCGTGGTATAGAAGTCATTATACAGTACAATTATATAATTCATATTGTATGACATATAAGCAATTACATGTTTTTTATTTATTGCTGGTGCTTAATGCTCACCGGATTGTTCCACTGAATAAAATGGGATCTTGGAGAATGATTGACAGCCGGGACCTCAGCGTCTGTAAGGGCAGCTTCGCGATATCGATACCATCAATGATAATCCTCCCTACTCAAAAGAAACAGCACAGAGTGTTTATTGTGCCACACAGCTGCTGGCAAAGACATGGCTCACTTCCAGGCTGAAAGGCAGAACAGCAGGAACAGGCCTTGTATCACATACCCCCTTCTTCACCAAAGAAACATGCTTTGACTAAAAGGCAAGCACAGCCTTCTTGAGACTAAGCTCAGCTGGAAAGCACACAGAGTGGACCTGAAGTATCTTATGAATGATTAGATACACTATTTAACTGCTTGACCAGTATACATCTATCAAACAACAAGGTCAGACATTACTTCAATCAGGGATTAATTACCAGGGGCAACAAGCCTTTCAGAAAGCTGAATTACTGTTGAGCACTGCGAAATCTTATCTCTGAGTACAAATGTCTGTCTCTGCATAGGAGCTCTGTGGGTGATGTGGCTGGGAAATAGGCTTTTTGAGATGCACCCTGTGAGACATATGGACACGGCATACAGAGCAGGAAATATGGCAGGAAATTCCAGGGCAGGAGGCCAAGCTGCAACCCCCAATTGCTGAGTTTTTTGGGCCTAGTGGATCCCAGCTGTGCCTTGAGAACAGATCCTTCATTACACTTGAACACCTTGCCCCTTGATGCTTTGCTCCTACTGTTGTGATTTAACAGTACAAAAGGCTGTCATCTGTCACTCTTGGACTTTTGCTTCTATCAAGCAGAATTTTTATTGATCTGGCTTACGAATGGCACAGCTGTTAGGTGACAGATGATATCAGCTTTAAACAGGGCCAGAGACTGTGTCCTGCAGATTTGAAAATCACACTTCAGAGCTGCTGCTGTTAAGGAAAAGACTACCAAAGAACCTTCAGGAGCTAAGCTTGAGTGACACACAAAAGTGTTATCTTACCCTCAAAGGTGTCAACCATTCTGAAAAATGCAAGAGAGAAGGAGGATTTTCCACTGCCTGTTCGGCCGCAGATCCCAATCTGTGACACAGAAAGCAGATGAACATCAGGCAATGAAAATACAGGAAATGGATAACATGTGTACTTGACACTTCAGATGAGAGGGTGGAGGAGCTGTTCTGATTCACATGATCCTTTTCTCCTCCTGACAGATCAGTCAAACTGAACCAGCCATTACAGAATCGCTGCGTTCACTTTTTGTCTTTTAGGAGTCTGAGCATTTAAGGATAAATCAAGGCCAGTCCTATAACAGGAACAATAGCAGAGGGATAATGATGGGAATAAAGACAAGAGAGTCATGTGAGAAGGCAGAAAAGTAGGTCTAGCACTGTAAGGGCTCACTGTCACTCCTTTTGGCACTGTGTGCTGACAGGAAGGCACTGGGATACTGAGGGGGGGGTGTTTGCCTCAATACACCAAGCTAAGAATCCTCCAGACTCCTTTCCAGTGCACTGCATTCTTTGAGAGAAAAAAATCATCTGTAATTCAGTCATCAAAACATTCTGTGGTATGTCTTAACTCTGATTTATGTGATGTGCTAGTCTAAAGAGCTTCTGAGAACCATTGCACTTCTTTACCTTTTGTCCTGGTGAGATGTGGGCATTGACATGTTTTAGCACTGGCTTTAAGTTGCTGTCATATCGGACACTGAGGTTCTGGATTTGGATCTCCCCTCTGTCTGGCCAGTTCTGAGGAATCTGTGAGGAAGCTGTACCACAAGCACAAGGGGGAAAAAACCCAGCATCAACCCTCTTGTAATAAATTAGTTGGTTCATTAGGTGGTTTACTACATTTTTCATGGCAATACACTGCAAAGTCATTAAAATTTCAGCAAGCTCTTTCTGCATGCTGCACAAAACTGGACTTACAAAGGAGCCCTTCGTAATTTTCAGCTTCTGTTTTGAGAAGGCCATTGATTCTTTTCACTGCCCCCAGCTGGATCTCCATGTCAGCCAGGTTACGAACCATCCAATTCAGATAGTTAGACACCTGATGTAAAGCAAATACACGACTGAATCCCAGAGTTTTAGCAGTTTGCATAACTAACCCAGCATGCAGTTTATATTCATTCCTACACAGGAACACCTCAGTAAGTGGAAGTTGTGAACGCACTGGATGGTACAACACCAACAGGGAGGCAACAATGACTAAAGGTTAAACTTTCTAACTGCAGTGCACGGATACTTTGGTACTATGGAGATCTGATCTACACCAACAGAAAAGAGGGTGGGGGAACAATAAAGACAGGTGAAAAGACATCATTTTGCTAACTTAAGTTTGGACAATCTAGAATGACATACCAGGGCATAATTACAACTGATGCACTGAAAATGTATTCTTCACAATGCAAGATGATATAAAAAATTATGATGCAACTTGTCCATGTTTTGTTGACATATCTGAACTAACACCTCGATGAGATTTGATCTCAAAGCTGAAGAAAGCATACACTCAAATATGTCAACCATCACACGTGAACTGAAGTAAACACATGGTTTCAGTGATATTACAGTACCCACTATAGATGTACAGATACCTTCAATCTTCCTGTTCATCTTTGTGCCCTGAGGAATTACAAAAAAATGTTTGGGAGAGACAGAAAGGATCCTGAGATTCTTACCATAAGAGCATAGGTTAGTCCCAAGCCTACAAGTCCTGAAGTGATTTTATTATACAGGCAACTGGTAATAGAAGTGACAGCTGCTATGAGTACCACACATGCTCCAATGTACTCCTGAAGGAATATGA
The DNA here is from genome assembly GCA_013398275.1 of Promerops cafer. Lineage (NCBI taxonomy): Eukaryota > Metazoa > Chordata > Aves > Passeriformes > Nectariniidae > Promerops > Promerops cafer. Next base: position 943,452 of record VZSE01008502.1, on the reverse strand, counting down.
ATAAGCTCCATCATTATAAGTCTACAAAGGATTAAAATGTTCTCATAACTTTGCATACCAAATAACAAAGCCATTGCACAACTTTGAAACACAGGCAGAAAACCCCATGGAACTCCATACAGACTCTACCTAGGAACCCATTCTTACTCCTTTTAGCAGGGCTGTGCTGGGGAAGTCAACAGATACCTAAAGCATGTAATGGAGGTGGCTGAAATCATGCAGCTGATGTTACCTGGGATAGGACGGAAATGCTCATGCATCCCATCTCTCTGGCTGATGATGAACTCTGGGAGGCTCTGCTGTTGCTGCTGAGTTCCTACCACCCATCACTGTTCAAACAAGCCTTTCTTGCACAGCACATACCTATTACCTTAAGGGCCTTTTTCTGCTTTAATTTAAATCATTGGTGATTTGACTTCTCACAGACAAATCTTTGAGTAAAATCGTGTTACAGACTAGAAAACAAACTCTGTAGGAGGGAAACTGTCATTTGTCTGTGTTTGAACTGCTTAGTGATATAGGCATTGATCAGAATTAGGGACTTCAGGTGCTCTAGGCCTGAACATATAATAGGATAATAATATTGTATTCAAATCATACCCAATACCTGAACTAAATTAGCAAAAGGTACCACTTAAGAAGGAGTCCAAAATGGACCTATAGAGTGTGACATGAAAAATGAATTAACATACACTTAGCACATCTAAAAGAAGCCCATGTTACCAGCACAGCATTACTACACCTGCATTGAAAATTGTGATATAACATTCCACAACATAATATTCCTTGACTTGCTTCTTAGACAATTATTTTTAATAAACCATTTCTCATGCCAGGCCACTTCACTGAGCAGAAAACAGGCCACTAAATATCTTTGGTGTTCTTCAGATGACCCCAAAACTGACTCAAACTTATCTACCTCCTTCTGCTCATTAGGAGAGCTTCCAAGATATTGAAATATTCCTAGGGAGCCACAAGGCAGAGGCTGCTGACACTGACTGACATGGTCCCACAATGATATACTGGCTGGTGGCACAGCTCAACTAGGTCTCATCACTCTTCACACACAGAGGAGCCAATGTGACCCGTCAAAACTATTCCTGTCTTGGAAAAACAGCTGCAGGCTACTGGAAATTCATACCCCATTCAGTGTCCAGGATGGGTTGGGCATGTGCTCATTACAGTCAGAGAGATATAGAGGGCAAAGGTATAGCTTTGAGATGAGGCTGGAAAACTGTTGGATGCCTCATCAGATTACCTGGAAAAAAGTAAAAAGCTCCTCATGTATACACAAGAATAATAATGTACTTGCCATGCGAACTTCCAGCCAGCGATTGGCTGCTGTGAGGAAAAGGGAGGCAATGTTGTTGGAATCTGTGTATTCAAGAAGTTTTTGTCGGAATTTGGCTTCATACCTAAGAAAAAGAAACAAAAAAAAAAAAAAAAGGAAGAAAGGCAGAAAGCAGGAAAGCAAGAGGAAAGGGGAAAAAAAGGAGTCAGGCCATGGGGTCTTGGAAAAATAAAAAGTAAAATTTAATTTTTGCAGTATGTGCTTAAGGGTATAAATATTGCAGCTTGGCACAGGGTATAAATCAGCCTACCAATAGTTCAGAGTGACATAATTTGTAGTCTTGTATTAGACACAGGCAAAGTGCATATGTGCAGTATCTTGAGAAGTAATTTATGGATATTATTGCATTGATTATTGTATTGAAATTCTGTGGGACTTCCAGATCCCACAGGACATTTTATAAATGTATTTTATGACATGGTAATTGAGAGAGAGACAAAAATCTAAAACTAAAATATAAAAATATGTATGAGAAAAATAATAAATGCATGTACTTGTGAAAAGAAGCATTAATGCTGCAGAATTCAGTTTTTCTCAGTCATATAAGCTCAGGTTTTAAAATTTATATTACCATAGTGCGTAGAAGTCGTAACCATTTCAAAAGTATAAACTCAAAGAAGTTCCCATTATAGTAGCACCCATATTAAACAAATGTATTGTCCTTATCATTAAACAAATGGAGCACTTTGGAAAATGGAAGTCCAAGTACGTGGCTCAACAAAAAAGTATTCGCTTGGAAAGAACTGTTTCCCTTCCATCAAGGAATTAGCCACAGTACACAAAACAGGATTAATCACGAATAAGCCTGTTTACAGTTTGTTATAGTGAATTTGCACCCACTCATCTGAATAGCTGCGCCAATGAAATCTGCCATAAATTCAGCAGGTATGGGAGATGATTCCCTGCTGGGGTCTTGGCAAGTGTGCAAGTCAGCCAGTCACCCCTTTTAGCTGGGCATATTTAATTGCATAGTAGCAAATTAAAGTGATGTCCATAATCAAGTGTATCAACAATTACAGCTAATAATGTACCAGCCTGGCACAGAAGTATTTTCCAGGGTAGTGATATAAGCTCAAAGGCCTGAAGATTTAGTTTAAGCACTCAAATCTTGCCTTTTCCCCCCTTTTATTACATGGTCGAGTTTAATACACTTGATCTCCCCCTTTGAAACTTTACCTTATCCTTTAGGTATTATGGCTGTGACAAGCACTGGTTATTTATAAACTCAGCTCTCCTAATACTGATATAGAAGAATGCCTATGTATGAAGTACATGGCTTATAGATGCTTTCAAATTCATTCACTGCAGAGTACCTTAATCCTTCTTCTGAGCAGAGTAAAATAATGACTTCAATAAAAAGTTTATGATTTTGAGGAAAAGAAATAATTCAGCTGTCCACAACTTAGCCATGTGCTAAGACGTAAGAGACATGTCTGCTGTGTGCAATGGGGAATCATGGAATGGCCTGGGTTGGAAGGGACCTTAAAGATCATCTCATTCCACCCCCCTGCCATGGGCAAGGACACTAATCACCAGACTAGGTTGCTCAGAGTCCCATCCAACCTGGCCTTGAACACTTCCAGGGATGGGGCATCCACAGCTTCTCTGGACAGCATGTGCCAGAGCCTCACCACCCTCACAATAAAGGATTTTTTCCTAACATCTAAGCTAACCTACTCTCTTTTCAGTCTGAAGCCGCTCCCCTTGTCCTGTCATTACATATCCTTGTAAATAGTCTCTCATTTTTCTTACAGGTTCTCTTTGAGAGAACTGGAGTACTGGAAGGTCACCCCAAAGCCTTCTCTTTTCCAGGCTGAACAAACCCAGGTCTCAGCCTTTCCTCACAGGAGAGGTTCTTTATCTCTAATCAGCTTGGTGGACTCACTCCAACAGGTCAGTGTCCTTCCTGTGCTGGGACCCCAGAGCTGGATGCAGCGCTCCAGGTGGGGTGTCACCAGAGCAGAGGGACAGAATCCCCTCCCTGCCCTGCTGCCTTCGGGGCTTCGGATGCAGCCCAGGATCTGGGCTGGCTGTGAGCACGTTGGTGTGTTTGCACAGCAGAATGGTTGTTTCTGAAAACAGGCACTCGTGTCACCATGGCAGAGCTAGGGAGCCCTTCCTTTCCTCAGGGCTCCCTGCCCTCAGCGCCTCACCGCACAGACGTGGCCGTGCTGCTTCTGGAACCGATTCAGCCGCATTTAACTTTGCTATCTCGATACCATGAGGAACTGTGTGATGCAGATACGCCTCAGAGAATGTGAGGTATGCATCATGAGCTGGTCATGCATATGCACGTGGAACAGGGATGCAAAGTTACCACAGTTGCTGGATTGATGCAAAAATAGCAGAATTTCTCTTCAGAAAGTGTCCCCAGATTACCAGATCCTTAAGAATACAGACAAGTCTTTGCAGAATCCTTCACATTTACATTTTGTTGACTGTTTAACACAAATGCTATCTGAAGTATCAAAATAAATCAGGCCAGGACATCTGCTGAAAGTGTGTTTGTAGGTGCAGCAGTAGCTGTCTTTCTGAACTCCCCAGATTTTTTTTGTACATTTCTTACCATATGCATTCTGAATAAATCCAGGATGGAGAGTAACCAAGGGTAAGGACACTTCAGGAACAACTGGCACCTCCTAACAATGAATTCCTGAGTTAGTGTTATTTTTAGGGATGCTCATGCTAGCAAGTCTAAACTCCACTCCTGCTAACATGTTAGGCAGCTGAAAAGCTACACAGTCCTAAAAATAACTGGGTTAGCAGCTGAGGCAGGCAGACAGATGGAACACAGAACTCACTGAACACACATGGCTGGCTAGGTCAGAGACACAACACTTACTGCAGGATTTAAGAAAAAGGAGGCACCAAACAATTCTTTGACAGAGGAATTAATTCCAAAGTGACAGGAAGAATCAAGAGGGAATGCTCTGACAGACTGAAAATACTAGCTAGATGGCATTGAATATTGCTTTCTGTATCAATACCCGAAAATATACAGCCATAATGCTTCAAAGACACTCTTGATCAAGTTAAAGGATATAGGAAGAAAAGCAGAAATTAAAAGAAAAATTGATTTTCCTGCAAACTGAACATAGACATAACTACAAACTATAGACCATTGCTGCCACTTAATGAATTAAATACTCAATAACTGTAATTAATGGAAAACACTAAGCTGCTCTACCACTCTTGAGTAAGCTACCTTCAGTCCAAAAGAAACAAACTCTTAAATTGGTTGCTCTTTCTTTGATCTATTTATAATGTATTTAAAATAGTTTAAGTTAACTTTGTGCATTACTTCTATTATAAAATTACAATTATAGGTTAGGAGGAATAAATAAACACTACTGTTTCAAGGATAGAAGGGTAGCAGTAATAATTAATGAACAAAATATGTAGACATCATCTAGATGAGAATCTAGTGGAAAAGTCGACCGTGTTTGAGTCAACTGGGAAAAGACAAGAATAGCCCTAGTTCAGGGAAAGCAGCTGGTAAGCTCAGCAGTGGTTTTATTGGTACCTCTGAGGTATCAGCATGACTGCCAGCTTTCTAACACACATACAGAACCCAGGCACGTTATCAGGTATTCCTGGGCTGCTCTCCTGGGACCTTGTGTGGATGGAAAAACAAACCAAAACAGGCAAGAGAACACTTGGTCTCCAGCTCGTGTATTTCCAAAATCAGTGTAAACACCCACATTTTTAGCTAGCAACCTGAAAAACAATGTAGGGTGCTACTGTAGCCTCTGAAGTCACCAGCATGCACAGCTTATCTGACCAGGACACCGACACAGATTAGTCTGTACCAAGGTGGTGCATGTTAGTTCTGCCATGGAAACCGTCCAAGCCCATTGTCTGCCACACCACACACTGTGGTAATTGTGGGCTAATTTAGCTTCTTAAATCACATTTGCCCTCAAGTTCTTTTTTCAGGCTGCATGCAAGTGTCTGGACAGCAACCACGGGGCACATGACCCACGTGAGCTTGTTCTTTTTACAGTGACTCCTCTACATAAAAAACGCTTTAAATTCTTCAATGTTTGACATCCCCCCTTGCCCATGTTGTGAGGAGTCTGGATTTTCCAGGCAGAACGGTTTAAGACATAACATTACCTCACTTTTGAATATCTCTATGTTTCTTAAAAAAAAACTATACCTGAAGGCTCGGATGGTGGTAAGACCTTCAACAGTCTCTGAAAAATGAGAGAGTAATGGTAGCTGAGTGCTGTCATCCAGCTGCTGCAGGTCCCTGGAAAGGGTTATGAAAAGAATTTTGTAAAAAAACAGTTTTGTTGTGCAGTTATTCTCTTGAATCAGCCTCAGGGAGTGAAAAGGAATAGCATCACAATAGTCATATACATAAGGTTCAGACAAATTGCAAAGCAGTGCTGCAGAGGAATGAATTCTCCAGGAGGACTTTTCTTTTAACATTTAACTAGCTGGAGTTCTGAATGGGTCTTTTCCCTTCACTGCGTTCCCTCCTTTCTCCTACATTCCTTTTTCTTGTACTCAATTTTTTATTGATTTAAATACCATTCTGTCTCTGTACTGAGTATCAATTTAATGGAATGCTGCAAATAGGAGCTCAAGTTAAGCAGGAGACAAAGTGCACCCCCAGATAACAGCACAACTTCTCACTGAGCCAACAGTATCTCATACACTCAGTAAATGAGAGTCTGCACTCATTATTAGGTTGCATTTCTCAATGTCACATTTAGTCCTCATATCAGTAAAAGCACATGTAGGGTGAAACCTATTTAGTCTCAATTTCTTCCAGCAGGAAGTAAATTGGTTGCAGACTCCCTCTCAATCTGCGCATATATGAGGGGATAGGCATATTTTTGCATTGCTGTGAACATTTCACAAGAGGGAAACTATCATCTTAGAAGGAGTAAGGTCTCAGATACAATTAAAATTTTCATATTTTTAAAAACTAGAAGGCACCCAGAACAGGAGATGAGGCTTGTGCACACTGGATCCTTAATGGCTAGGAGTACCACCATGGTTATGCTGCATTCTGCAGCCTCTCCTTGATTTAACATATTTCCACTTTCACCTGCATAGGCAGACTTCAGTTTCCCTGTCACCACATTTTCTTGGATGTACCCAGCACCCAGCCCTTGGGGAAGGGCAGAATCCAGTTGGGGTTTTTTGTGTCCTGTGAACTCCAAAAACCTTTGATCATGCACAAAGACACTGCACATGCCTCCCAGAAGTTCTGCTTGAAGAGCTGCCGACAAAGGCACTTGTAAAATGACACATTTCCACTGCAGTGGATTTGTCCCACTTGCAGACAATGCCACAGCCTTGACAGGACCAATTTAAACACGAAGCTGCAACCAATTTAAACACTGCAATTCTGCAATGCACTCCTGCACTGCAGGAAATTTTTCCACTGCCAGAATGGTGATGGCCTGGGCTCTTACCGGGATGCGACTCGGAAGTACTTCTGGATGAAGTAGCACATGATTGCCAGGGGAAGCAGGGCAATGAGGAACATGGGCGTGACGTACGAGATCACAGCAAGGGCAGACACACACAGCAAGGTGGAACGGCTCAGGCACTCCAGGGTAGCTGGAATGTGCTGCACAGAGAAGAAAAAAGCACACAGAATCTTCCATAACATGCCAAGTTTAAAAGAGTGCATCCTTTTTATTGGCGATGAAGAGACAGAGAGACTGACTGGTTGTGGTCAGAATCTGAATTTATTGTGAACTGCACATGTTTATATACTATTCTAGGAAGGCTAGAATTTTTACTACAATGATTACTTTAATAATTACATAAAAAAACTTATGCATTTTACAACATTTTTTCTTGTAGAATCTGATGTAATTTTCTCATCCCGTAAGTTCTGATTTACTCTTCAGCTTGTCTTGATTTAATCCTCAAAATTCTGTTTACTCTTACCAAGACATCCTAATTATCAAATTTCTTATGCTAAACAAGTCTAGACTGCTTTCTGTCTTGTGTATCCCAATACATTTTCCTTTCTCCTGCTTCCTCAAAAATTTTGTTCTTTGTGTATTTTAAGCATTTTAAGCATACAGGTCTGCTCTTGAATTTACAACTGGATTTTGGAGACGTTTGAAAGGATTTCTGTGGGGCTGCTTCACATCTGCATTGTGGAGCACAATCCTCATGTCAGAGGATTACAGATGAGATGCAATAGATGATTTTAGCATCTGCATAAATCCTATGAACTGGCAGTGCAGTCTGGGGTAAGTAATGGTAATTTGAATTTCAGTCATTTCTATTCTGGGCAATAGCATTTGCTTTTTTCTCATTTCATTTCCTCCAATGAATATGTTTACCCGCTTACAAAAAAAAGTAGATACTCTTTAATTTTGGAGATATCACTATTGATCTCATTTTGCTTCCCTTTTCTATATAGGATATCTTAGCAAAGTAAATGTTTTTTCAATGTGCATGTAAGATGAGGAACTCATTCAGAACCAAGAAAATCATGATGCAAACTGATACAGTCAAAATTATAGTTCATCCATAAGCTTCATCTAGATAAGTCTGCAATAAATGAAACCCCACTTTTTCAGATTCAGATAGGATAACTTGAGAGCTCAAAAATATTTAATCAGTACCTGGTCAATGGTATTACAGTCAGCTGAAAATCTGTTCAATATACTTCCCAGAGGCGTTGTTTCAAAAAACCTAAAATGGTACAAGGAATGGCAAAGTTTACAATACTGTTATTAGAACTGATCTATGTTATTATTTTGTCTTACCTAAGATAGGTACTGTAGCATAGAAACAAGCAAATAAATTGACAACCATAGTAAAATTTCTCATTTTTCCCAGTACCTATGGCTTTCTAATTAAATGGAAATGTCTTGAATTTACAGCCACAAGCATGAACCTACAACCACTTAGAACCCTTCAACTGCAAGCATGGCCCCAGCTCCCTCTACTGCCTAAGCCATGGACATCACATGATTACACTTGAAAAAATCCTTTCAGATTCTAATTTGAGGCCACTTCAATTCATGAAAAATACAAAAGAAGTCAAATTGCAAAGTCTTGCATCTTTCTGGGACCAGAAAATTGTAACAAGAACAACTACTGTTGGAATAATATATTAAAAGACATTTGGAAATGCAAAACACACACTACATTATTGTTCTGCAACTATTAGCTGTTCCATAACTCATGTGGAACCTGAAGTCTAATTTTATCCTGGGGGGAAAAAAAAAATCTAAAAAAAAGTCTGAGGTTTTTCATGTATGTGATTTTTCCATGATTTCTGGGTCAAATCTAGTTAGCTTTAAAATAAGAAGTTTTTCTTCCTAGAGCAGCAGGTTTGAATCAAGCTATACCTTTCCTTTCATGCACAGGGGAAAAAACCTATGGAGGACAACCAAGGCTTCTGCTGGAACAAAGTACATCGCAGTATACTCTAACGATGCCTGTAATGACACTTGTCTAAGCTCATTACCTTTCCTAGACTTGCACAATCACTGCCTGACAGTAAACATTTCCAGTGATTAAGATGATGAAGCATGCTATGAATTATCTGTACCACATATTGATCAATAATTGTGTTTTCTCCTTAATTAAATATTGCAAAGAGAAATTAAACATGCAAGGAAGTAAATCTCTGAAGTCACAGTCAGGCAGGAGAGGCATTTGAAATGTGTCTAGGAACTCAAGCAGCCCGGGTGCCATTTCCAAAAACTACTCAGAAACTTGACACCTGGTGATTTTTCACTGATATCTTAAAAAATATGCAATGCACAATCATTTCTTAGTGAAGACTGCACTTGAAGTAAAGAAGAGACTGTCTTGAAGTAAAGAAGACAACATTACTGTAATAAAATTGCTATTGCAATCAAAGAAATACCTCATTGGAGCCAAGATAATTTTATTTAGTAAAGAAGAGTGTAGCTTTTTGGTGACTTTCAAGCCAGTCCACTCCACTGCTATTGATGTGACGAGACATAATACGATGCCAAGGCAGCAAAGAATGCTGAAAACTTTTGAATATGGAGAATGGTCAAATTCCTAAAAAACAAAGGGCAATACAATTAAATTTAAATTAAATTAAAATTTAAATTTAAATTACGTTTAAAAATTATTGTAAACACACCAGCACAAAAGTGAAAAAATGTGAGAGTATATCCTTTTTGCTCCCTAAATTAAACTGTCCATGATTTTCACCCATCTTAAATCATAATTTATTATCCTTTGGAAAGGGTAGTGTTTGCATGAAAATAAGTGATAAATCAGAAATTTAAAATCACAGAATACCATAAAAAGCCTAGGTTGCTGTGAGAATGCAACAGTGCAGGGGAAAAAAAATAACTGATCTCAAAATTACTTTAGAAACCCAGGTTTAGATATATCAGCTCAGCGACTAAAATACAATAAATCTAGTAAAAGGAGAACAACATACCAAACTTCACTTCATTCTACTGCACTGTGTATGCAAAAATGCATTGAGTTTCAAAATATTCTGGAGTGGCTCTTTTATAAAAAAACAGCACATTGCATAGAAATCTTGGAGCAGAGGTTGATGGTGGGAGAACACCCCCAGTTAAATCATAAGAGGAAGGTGAACAAGGCAGGGCCTACCATGCACTGGGAGCAGTTTTTTGTCTCGGGCTCTATCTTGATAGAAATGGCATGCTCAGTCCAGAGTGCCAGGCAGTAGTCGATGGCCACCATCACCGTGTGCTTCAGCAGCTGGGACAGGAGCAGCAGTGGCAGCAGGAGGATCCCTGCTGCACTCAGGTACTTGCCACAGGCTCTCCAGGGCATCTTGGCTCTCTGATGCAGCACTGAAGACAGGTTGTCTTCATCATCGCTCTCTGTTACTTCTTCTGCAAGGTGCAAGGAAAAAGGACAGCTGTGCTGACATACAAATCACAGGGACTGGCAAGTGGTAGCTACAAACCAGGTCTTCCCATCCAGGATAAAGGGTGGCTTTAAGGTCAAAGTACCTGCTCAGGCCTACATGTATTAACCTGCTAAACTTAATAGTAAAGCACACTAAAAAGATGCAAAAACCCTCAGCACTTGGTGATCAATTTCTTCAACCATGTTTTTGCAATGTGAAAACACTGGCTGGATAAAAATTAATTGCAATCTTTTTCCTATGTAAAACTTTAAGCAAATATGCTTAGCCATTGACAGGTGAAGTTCACCCAGCATATTGTTTAATATTATTCTAAATTCATTATTAAATCATATTTGCATATAAGAAAAAACCTCAAAAGTCTGGAGGAAGTGATGACTTGTGAATGCTTGCAATCACTCTAGTCCAGAGGGCAAAGCAAAGGAAACAGCACTCTTATAAATCATGACCCGCGTGAAAAATGTTTTGTTCTCTTGCCAGTTTGAATGGTGTTAATCAATTCTAATATAATTTAACTGTGAAACAGTAATGCACTGGCAGTGAGCTCAAAGGTTGCCCTTTACCTTCGTCCTCTTCGTCATCTTTCAGCAAAGCTTCCCGGGAATACATGGTCCTCCGGAGATTCGTTCTTTCCAAAACAGGGTTTTCCTCAATAGTTGTTTCCTGAAAAAGGGACAGTTCATGTCTTTTCAACCAGAGAATTAATACAAAAATATTCCTACTTGTGATAAAATTGTTTCCACTCAGTGAAAAATAGAAATGAGAATCTCACAGCAGGCAGCCGTAAGTGATTGATTTGCTCCCTCTGTGTAAACCCAAAGGACATAAATTAGATATCTAACACTGAATTCAGGTTGTCAGTCCCAACCCTCCTGGAATCTTAACTTGGACAGTTATCCTGGAATTAATAAGAACTAAGATTAGTATCTCATTCTTCTTGTGTTATAAGTATGAAAGACAAAACATCTTCATCATTCAAGGAACTTGATATAGACATATCTGAAAATCTTCCACCCAAGGCAATGAGTAAATTCAGGCATATCTATAAAACCAGTTGTCAGTATTAGCAAAGCCTTTCCTAAAATGGCTATATATATTCCTTAGGTGACAATATTTTGATAGGATTTCCTATCAAGAATGGATTAAAACAGTATCAAAGAAATGTAAGATGTCCAGATGAAGGAATTTATCTTAAGAGATAAATAGTAATGGTAACCTTAATACTACATTCATATTAAGTTAGACATTACACGCAGCATGTCAATTCTTGTTAAACCTTTCAAACTAAGGCCAAAAAAAAAAAAAAGAGACTATATTTTCTTGCATATATTGATTGCCCTGCCCATCAAAAACCTTCTCCAGCTCTTGGTCTTGTCGATTCATTAATGTCTTCCAGTGTTCAAAGAGCTCAGTCTCTGATTTCTGAATGTCCTTCAGTGTTCCTTCTCTCTGGATGTTACCATCTTTCATTGCAATTATCTAAAAAGTCAGAAACACAAGTGGTGAGATAAATAGCCGGGTATGTCTATTTATTTTAAAGCTATGTTGCTCTGCTTTGACAGAATCTTCTCTCTTCTTAAATAAATAATATTTTCACAAACAAATCTCTCTTCTAAAAAGACAGTGACATTATCTCTTGGCTCCATCCCCTTTCGAGATGCTGAAAACCCCAAAACTTCGTGCACTCCATTTTTCAGAAAAGGCTGCTTTTAGGAAAGAAGAATGGGATCCCTGTTGGCAGACAGGGGGGCACACTACTCTTCCTAAATACAAGTCATTAGCAAGATAAGATTTTAGAGTTCTCTTACCACCTAAAAGGAAAAAGCTTTTAGCCAGACATTGAGTGCAGGAGGTTTTGCCCTCATTCAGGCAATTAGATATGAGCATGCTGGCTCCTTCTCTGATACCATGGACTGATAAGGAAGAGCTAGGGAATTTGAATCCCTAAAGCTTTGAAAGCATAAATAGTGGACACAGTTTGGAAAAGAAAAATACATAGGCAAGACAAAGTCTGCAGGGAGCAGTTTCCAGGTTTGTGTCAGTGTAACTATGTTATACACACAACGTAACTGCTGCCACTCTGGATCTGAGAGGGACAACTGGAAAATGAGGCATGCAGATTGCAAACCCCCATCATTACAAAAGAGTTAATGCACTATTTATTTTTCTCTCTCCCCGAAAACACAGAAATTTCCATGGGCAGGGAGTGGGGAAATAAACTATTTCATTTATTGCTAAGAATTTACACCAGAGAGGAGGTAAAAATAAAGAAAACAAGGACCTTTTTGTGATCAATTTATTCAGGAAACCTGCAACTGGGCTGGACCTTGAATTCGTCTGAGGGTTTTGTTGAAAAGATTTAGGGGGACCATGACATACACTTCAAACTATATTTTTATTTTAAATTTCTTAATAAAATAAATATTCCCTCTTCACTCCATTGGGTAAGAATTGCTAAGGATTAATGAAACCTACACTTTGGAAAAAACCGAACTATTTTGTAATAAATATTTTCTGTTATAAAGTTTATACAAATCCTTCCTGTGCTACTGTTTGAAACAGTATATTTCATAAAAAACCACACATCTAGAATAAAAATAAAGTAATTTCCATACAACATCTCCTAAAACACCAACATCTAGAAATGGGTCTTAAATTCACAAAGAAAATTAAAACAATTGCACTGATGAACAGCCATAGCCTTTAAAAAAATTGTAGCTATATAACAATAAAAAAGAAGAATTTAAGATGGACCTCATAGGGAGGGGAAGAAGGCAGAAAATTCCTGTATCCCAAGAGACACTAATTTGAAAACCAGGACTGTCTTGAGAACAGTGGTAACTCTAAAGGTAAACAACTGAGGGACAAGGTCACAGCAAACACGATAAATAACAAATGCTGCCCACCAAAAACCCGATGAGAACAAGATGAATGTCTATCTGCAACTTTATACCAAGCCAATATGAAGCTCAGGAAGCAGCTGCAATATGATTATTTCTTGAGACCAGGAAACTGCTGCTATAGCCTGTGCAAGATGTGACAGAGAGAAGTCCTGCTAGGAGATATAACTGCAGTCATTAATCACCATGGGCCAGGAGACCTGGGAGGCTGGAAAACTGCAGGAATAAGTGCAAGGCCAATGGGAACCAATGAATTAAAAAAAAAAAAGAATCCAAACCCCTGAAAATTCCCTCTTCATCTTTGACATTTCCAATTGCAAACTGGTATAGAAAGCATACCTCCATTTTTTTTTTCCTTTAAAGTAGAAGATATAAAAAAGAAACCTAACAGAACAATCAAATACTACACATTTCTTAAGATCTTGTCCCCACACAAAGGGCAAAGATGTTCTTAATACATTATGTACTTGTACTAACCACAAGGAAATACTAGGTTTTTCCTCATATTTCCATACCTATCAATATCCACCTTGCATAAATGCACCTTTTCTTGTGATAGCACAAATTCCTAGTAACATCCCAGCAGAGGCAAAGGTGTTACTCAAACATTTCACTGTTTTGAGATTAAAAAATTAGCCAGAATTTTCCAATACAACTAATATTTTGGGATTTTCAATATATTTTAAATGTAACCTGCTTTCATTAGAGTATTAAGTAGCACCTCTGTGAAAATCCAACCTATGTAGGTGTTCCAAGATGGGAATCTCAAAATTATGGCTCCCCTAACTGGCTGATTTTCAAAAGATCTTTATTAAATATCTTCTCACTGAACTATTACTTGGTAGAGGGATGAAGTGAAAGCACTGTTTGCAGCAAGACATGTTCCTGCCATGTTATTGCCTCCTCAGAAAAAATGAGAAGAGGTTCCTTACCCAGTCAGCATGGGGCAAGTACTGCAGCTTGTGAGTCACCAGCACAATGGTCCGCTTGTCCTCCCGCAGCATTTTCAGGATCCCTTCTTGCATGAGATGGTCACTCAGGTGGATATCCAGGGCAGAGAAAGGATCATCCTGTCATGAGGGTAAGGGGTCAGCTTTTGGAGCCAGAACTTACGGGATCCAAGGAAACTGACAGGTTTTAATACCAGTAAACCCAGGTAGATCAACACAGACACATGAAAGAGGCCATCAGATGAAAATTGTGCTGAGGAACGGTTTTCTTAATTTACAGAACACCAAACCTTGAACTGTGTTTTTGCAGAGAGCACTGAGTAATGCCAGCTGTGTCAATTCTACAGTTCTGTGGGGTTTTCTGAAACCTGCTTCCCTCCCCAGATGTGTTCATGGCCCAAACAGCTGAAGAAGCTGTCAGGCTCCAGACAATGTCCCAGTGTGGGTCTGTGGCAGGTATTGCATTACTGCTCCAGGGATAGGGACAATGAGCATATTTCTGTTTCCCTTGAACACGACTGCCTTCAGTTGTTGGTTTTTTTGGTTTTTTGTGGTTTTTTGGTTCATAAATCAACAGTCTATTAACAAAGAATCACCCCAAAAAAATCACAAAAGAAGCAATATTGATCATTTTGCTGACTCAGCTCAGATGTTTGATTTGAGACCTACATTATCTTATTGAATCAATTATATGCAATTCATTTTGGCATAAATTAATCTGTACCATCTTTTGGGAAACTTATTTACCTAATCCTATTTATATGGATCAAATCACAAACCTTGTGATTTGATTTGATATTTCTGCTTGCAATAGCAATACTGGCTGTAGGATTTACTTAGTGTTACTATTTCATACTATAATATTACACTAAACCCAGGCTTCATTAAAATCAAAAATATCTGAAATTAGCAGTAAGATAAATATGACCACTTAGATTCTAATAAACCAGAGCATCACAACATAAAGCACCTAGAAAGTGCTTTTGAAAGACAGTAACTTCATGATCCAGAATTTTCTCTCAAAAGCATGTGTGCAACTGTGTGTGCACTGTGCTCACAGAGCAAGGATGTTGTCAGCTCTGCTGCTGCACTCTTCTGACCTGGCACAGACCTAAACATCAGCCATATGACACTTATACTTGTGAAAGTCAAGTTGCATAAGTATTTCTTTAGAAAAACAGCCTTAAACCAGCACAAAGAACTGAGTGTTTGCTAATACTAACATATAGGATTCCTGACTATTTTCTAAATATTAATACTGGAAATAAAGTTTATTTGTAGGTATTTTTCCGTTTTCAAACTGTAAGAGAACCTGCTGCTATTAGGAGGTTATTGAGTGTCCTTCACAGAAGGACAAAAAGGGCAAAACCAAGTTGCAGACCAAAAGTGGAGCTGCTGATTTGCAGCACCTGACCCAAGTGCTCCCTACTCACCTGCACTCTGATCTTTGCCAGGAAATGCCCTACACATGAAGCAAGCACAGACTGATCAGCCTAATGACAGGGAAAGGTCTAAATAGCCTCTCTTTCTTTTAGGGATGATGTCTAATGTGCACAGCTTTTCTAATCCTACATGATTTATGTCTCACTGTCATAACAGCTGGATTCAAACCTTCTAGAAAACTGAGCTAAAGAAGGAAGTCCTAAATTGGAAAACCAGCAAGCTCACTACAAGTGAGTGTGTAGGATGCATCTGTTTTCCCACCTGTGAAGCTGTTAGAACCTGCTGTCACACTCTTTCAGAGCTGAAGCTGGGACAGGATATACAACAGGCAGTTCAGGGTGCAAAAGCAGCTTAGTTTGTTGCAGAAAGGAAACACCCCAGATATGAGACAACATTAGTTTTAGGCCTGAGACAGCTTAGGAATTTCATGAATACAGCTGAAACTATTACATTTCTAAGACCCAAAAATAAAAGCAAGGGTCAAGTTGAATTTTCAACATACTGAAAGGACAAGCATCAGCATTTCAATGTGCAATACCTGTCTGTCTGCAGCATTTACAAAATGCTTCCTACCTGCAGGCTAGCTGACAAGAGATATAAAATACACAATGCACATTTGGCTTGGCTCAGGGAAACACAATGTTCAGCGTGTGACCCGTGAAACACTCTAAATGAGGAAGCAGCTCGTGCTTCTGCATGGAGCATAAACAGAAGGGCACCTACTCACCAGGAACACAACATTTGTCTGCTGGTAAAGGGCTCGTGCCACGCTGATACGCTGGCGCTGCCCTCCAGACAGATTAATACCCTGGAGATAAGCAGGAGAGAAACAATCAGACAGTTACAGAAAGCATCAACTGAATATTCATACTCCTTATTCTGACTGGATTATCTGTAGAAGACTTTTCTGGGCAGAGAACCATGAGAAATTTTTCTGAACTGTGGGCCTGTAATGTATCCTTGTGGTGTTCTAGGGGGTATTTTTGGGGTTCTTTTGTTTGTGCCAGTGCCAGTATATGCTAGAGTAAATTGTTTACAAATCTGTGACTTCTGTTTCCTTTCTCATCACTCCCTAATATTCCCTGATGCGATAAAGCCATTGATTAAACACCTGCCCTTCTGTAAATGAAAGGGCTCTAAAAAAAATCTATGTATTATTTATTTTTCTGTTACTTCTAAAGAAACCAAAAAATATCCTGTTAAGTCAGGATATCTGCAATAGCAGCTGCAGAATATTCAAACATTCTGATAGCAGCACATTTAAGTCATTGCACCTCACATAAATGACAGTGTTTCCATGTCCACTGAGCAATGAGCTTTCAGACTAATGACCCAAACATACACTTACCTGAAAGATTACCTTTGTTGCCAAATAACCTGTAAGATTCAAAGAACCAACAAAATAATACCCCCCCCCCCCCCCCCCTTCTTTACAAAAAAAAAAAACCCCCCCCCCCCCTATATATTTAAACCAAAAATAGAAGCCTGTAGCTGTTTACTGACCCTCTCTCCGATCTGGGTTTGGTCTCCGTGAGGCAGAATGTCAATATCAGGCTGGAGGGAACAAGCATCAATTACTGCTTTGTACCTGTGGAAACAGAAAAGGCAACAAAATCCACACAGATACTGCTGGAGAAGCACATTTCCTACCTGCAGAGGAACAAAAATTAACCAGCTGGAAAAAATCACACAGTGGAAAACATATTTGTTAGCCACTAATTGTTCTAATGGGATCTCTTTCAATCACAGGCAAGTAAGTAACATTTCAGCTAAGAAAAAGGATCTCAGGTCAGCTTCCCAAATAAAAATGTTAAATAGTTAAACCTAGGAAAAACAAATATAACTTCTTCCAAGGTATATTGCTATTTTTAGCAGTTGTCTTTCAGACCCAAGGCCTTTGTTTCTTGTTTCAATCCAAGGATGACAGAAAAAAAATGAGTGTAGGATGCAAATACACAATCAACCACTTCTTTTAAGGGTGGGAAAATGGAATACCAGCGACTGATTTCTAAATATTTTACAATGTCTGGTGAGCATTTGTACTGAATAAAAAGGCAGCCCACTAATTCTTTACAAACAATATTCCCCCTCCCAAACAGGTGACGTCCTTCCAGGAGAGGCAAACTAGTCAATCAGGTGAGAGAACACTGCATGCTAAACAAACATGGTCCTTGGGAATGGAAATATTTGTACACTTGAGTTCAAGTGAGAAAAACCCTGTCCCTTGTGTCACTCAGGAAAAACATGGCCAAAGGGGGAGATTGTCATGTTCCGGCAGGTGCAGTAGGTTTGTTCCTACGGGGAGATGGGGACCCATGTGTGGCCCACAGGACCCCAATATTTATGGAAAAGGGGAGTAAAACACAACAGTGCTGGAACCTGTTACCTCTGTTTGTTAAAAGAGCTTTCAAACGTGATATTTTCTTCCACTGTGGCATTGAGCAGCCAAGGCTTCTGGGATGCATAAGCTACTGCGCCTCTTTTCCTGGGAAAAAACCAAACACAAGAGTTCCCAGCTTACCAGTGCAATTGCTGCTTTTGGAAACCATTTTCTTGTAAACAAAGAAACTAGTAATTAGTCTTCAAAAATGCTTTCCTTTCTTTCTTAGGACAATCAATAGCTTTTCCATCAGGGAAATACATAAGATGATAAATTTCCAACAGAATACTGAAATTGTTTGCCCAACTGAATTGTACTTTGTTCCCTCTTCTTCTGCTGTGAGGGGGTTTGGAGAGTCTAGCTCAATAAAGCTGCCTCTTGAGCGGAGTGGATGGCAGGAGGAAAATTACCAAAGACTGAATCCCAGCTCTGTTTGGACAGATTAATATAAAACTTAAATGTGTAGCAGATCACTAGTTAGGCAACACATTTCAGGAGGGACATTCTAAAAAGATAAAGTGCTTGAAAAAGATCCAAACAACTCCACACATGCTCAAAGGCAACTCCCTCTGCCATTTCCCCCCCCATTCTAAGAAGAGAACTAGAGTCAGTAGATGAGTAAGTAATTTCTATGCCTATAAAGTCAAGAAAAGAGAACACAGGCAAAAAAATATTTGCTAAATTCCCCCAGTGAAATGGCCATCATAATGTACCGTCAGAAGGGACAATATACCAGGTACAGTCAACAGGATCTTACTCACCATGCACATATTATTTCATAGAAATTATTATTATTATTATTAATAATATTATAAAAGGAAAGTATCTGCCTGATAGAGAATTTGTGGCTTTGTTGTCTGTGGTGCATTAAGGATCCCAGTAAGGCAGAGCTGGGATAAAGGCAACATCTTTTATCAGAGAACTGACACTGTTGGAAAATTCACGGGCATATCAACCTTTGTAGAGAAAAGGGCCAAAGGAGGGATCACATGCCTAAAAGCATATCTGTTTTCCTCCTAGCTCTATCAGCTAATCCAATAAAAAGATAGGACCTCTCACCCAAACATGGCCTTTGTCTGCTAGACAGCCATTATGGCAGCCTATTTCTAGTTGGGCCTGAAAGCAATTCAAACCATGACTTGACAAAGTACATTTTATTTCTCTTTATAAGTTAAGGTCACTTGTCCTGCTTTTTTTCAGGCCTTTACCAAGATTGTTTAGAAACCAAGATAGGATCCAATTTTTGTTGATGACCTGAAAGAACACACAATTCCACTATGCTGCTAACATGCTTGTAAGTTGAAATTTATGATGGTTCACTAGAATTTAATTATGTTTTATGCATTTTCTTTACTGGAAAATGAAACAGAAATAGCTAAACAAAAGAAAAAAAAGACAGAAAATATCCCTAGGCAGCCCAGCCTGCAGCCTGAAATCTAATTCAAAGAGCATTCAGGTCTGCCTCAAGAAAGAAGCATTTTTTCAATTTGTATGAAATTTTCATTCCAATAATTGAGAAAAAATAACTCTGAGCATTCCAAGATGAAGATGTATTCTCTTCCTCTCCTTTTCATTGCTTGAAACTGTGACTTTGCAGCTCTTAATTCTCAATGTGATCAAAAAGTTACTGCTAATTCAGTTTTTGAAAATATCAGCAAAGTTTTGAGGAAAAAGCTTTTACAACTTTTGCAGATAGTATTCTTTGGTTGAGTGAAGATATGGGCCCTGCCAGTGTGATGCACTCCATGCTGAGAACCAGCACAATGTCTGGGAATACCACTCACACTTGGATTACATTCTGCTTTTAGGACATCAGTGAGAATTCATTACTGCAAGGAACTTGGCAACAGGCAATGAGCTTGCCAAAACTGATTATGGACTGAGGATTTAGTAAGTTCCTCTAAATTAATTCTAATTGCAAACTGACACTAGAATGGCATATCAGGACTGATCATATATTGACATAAACAAAAAGCTTGCAAGTGCTTGCAAGCTTCTTTTTCACATATATGAAATCTACTGCATGTCCACAGTGCTGCTTACAGTAAAGAGACAATCAAACAATTGTTACTGAAACTGTGAGAAACACGTGGCTGAAAATCCAGAGAACAAAATATTCTGCAATGGAGTGTGCAAGACTTGCTCTGGAAGTCTGCCTTCAACATCCATAAGGTTTCACAGTTTTAGAACTGAATGCAAACCAATGATTTAGGAGACGAAGGCTTTTGAGGGATTACTCTGCGGGTGGAAGTGATTGCTTCCTGTCCCCAGACTGCATAAATAACCAGGAGTTCTCAGCAATGGAGTGTATTTTTTCCCCCTCTGATAATGCAACAGACTAATCATAGCCTCTTAATTACCACAGAGATGCAGACAGAAAAATTCAGCCTTGCAATAAATAGGAAAACCTTCCCTGAGCTCCCTGGAGACTATGAGCTTTGTCTAATAGAGAATCAAGCCTGTTTACTAATTATGAATCAGATTAATTCATCAGAAACAACACTGTCAAAAGGAACAACATTCACTTCTTTACAATGTGGGTGACTGAGCACTGGAACAGATTGTCCAGAGAGGGTGTGGAGTCTCCCTCGGTGGAGATATTCAAGAACCATCTGTACACAGTCCTGTGCTGTGTGCTCTGGGATGGCCCTGCTTGAGCAGGGAAGTTGGACCAGATGATCCCCTGTGGTCCCTTTAACCTTACTCTTTCTGTCTTTCTGTTGTGAAGATTTTTTCTTTAAACTTATTAATCTAGCTCTACTTTCACATTTCATTTTGTTAAGTCCAGGGGGCACAGTAGATCTTCAAGATCAAACACAACTAGTTAAGGGACATTCGTATATGAATCTCAGTGCCTTAAAAACCTATGAAATCTGAGATGTTGGCAATTTTTAAAAGAAAATAAATGCACTTAAAATGCAATGGAGTTAGGATTATGATGATAGAGGAAATAATACATTGCAAAGCCTTTCCTGTGTGTTTTGGGATTGCTGACTACAGTTTTATCTTGATTATTTTGCACAATTCATTAACTTCTACTATCAGTCAACTCCAATTCATATGTTCTCCATATATGAGACAAATGTGTACTGTTCCCTATTATCACTGCATATGCAAAAAATATGCTTCTTGTATTTTCAGCCTGCTGGAAAGTATTGGAGCATTCTGGTATTGCCAGTCCGGAGCATTCAGGAAGAAATCTTTCTGCCATTATTAAACTTCAAGGGTCACCTGCTTGTTTTTATTTTAAATCTTGCAGTAGCTGCATACAGAGACATCCTGTTTGTCTTCTAAGGGGGAAGATTCAACTCATTAAGTGCAAGGACTGCCGAACAATGTTCACAGAGTCACAGAATGGCTGAGGTTGGAAGAGACCTCTGGAGCTTCCCATTAGTTTTTAAAATGTTGTACCTGAATTCCATGTCAATGGGAGATTCTTTCTCTGGGCTGTAGAAAACAAACACAAGGGGTTTTTAAAAAAATTAAATTATTTCAGACAGGGAAAGTAACACCACAAAGTAATACCACTATGCCATAATTAAAAATACAGCAAAATGACTGCATAACAGAAATAAAGCTCTTTTTATGCTAAAATTCTGTGCTACATGATATTGACCTAAAAAGGGTACAGTTAAAGCTTCAGTTTGGAGAAGTGCTAAACAACCTGGTAGAGAAAGCCTTCAACACCTATGAATAAATGCTCAAGACCTCAAGAGACTTTGACCCAAAATACTCTTCTGAGAACACAAAAAATGTTCTACAGGATGTTAGTGCAACAAAACCACTAGAGGTATTCTTACAGCACTTAACCAACTAGGATTCCCAGAACATATGATAATGTAGGTAATTGTTTCATCCAGTCTAATATTCTTTCCTACTTTTCAATACTCTTGCCATACTGTTGTGCATGTTATCTCACTCTTTGCTATCCATTTCCATACCAGTTTCAAACATGTGACTGCCTAATTCTGATCATACTTCTCTTGTATCTTAATGGGTTCAAATGGTTTCCCTTCAACTCGGGCCAGAAACTTCAGTCTCTCTGAACACAGAAAGGGCTGTAAGATTTCAAAGTATCCTTTACCACGAGGATACTTTGGAAGTATCCTCGTGGTAAAGGTACATGGAAGTTCCTCTTATACTACACACAGATAGGAGCAGCAGTTTTGCAGGACTCAGTCTGACAACCAGGCAACAAGTCTGAGAAATAAAGTACATGGGAGAGAAGAAGCTGCCAAATCTAAAGAAAAGGCAGGGGAATAGCTGGAGATCACAGAACCAAGAAAATATTCTGGTCAGTAAAAGCCACACAATTTAGCCTAAGTCAAGGAAAGGGAGGCCATATGACACTGCTGATTTCAACAATGAAGTTCTCATTGAGTCCAGCAGGAACAGGATCATCACTTTTACAAGGTTTACCATTCTGGAGGTTTGTGCCCCAAAGTCAGAAGGTTTTGTTCTTAGTTGATTTGGTAGATATTCCCAAAATCCAAGCTGAGCTATGTTAATTGGGTAAAAATAATTTCTGTGCCAACAGATGGACTAATCTCTTACTCTCCACACTTCTCTGTGTGTGCCTGAAGAATGAATGGTAGGTGAGAAAACAAACTTATGAAGGATGTAAAAAAGTGAAGAGAAGGGCAATGGGGAGAATTTGCTTTAATAAATGAGACCTTTAAATACTTAATACCGTTTTTCAAAGTGTAGCATAATCTGGTTCAGATCTTTCTCTAAAGATTAAGACGTATTAGGATACACTTTTCAAAATCTCCCAATGGCAATGCTTTCATAACAGAAATCAAACTCTTATTTTCATAACTTGCATAAGTGGTTTCAAAAATTGTATCCTGAGATAATGCAGTTAAAAATTCCCTAATTTTCAGAATTCTGACTCTATATCTTAAGCACAGATTTTAGAAACCTTTGGTTTTTTCTCCTGCAATCGATTTAGCAGGAAGACCAATAATTGCATACAGTACCATACCTGAAATCTTCCCCCGTCTCACTGTCAGAAGTGCAGCTGCATCACAAATAGAAAGCAAAGACTGTTTACTTAAGTGAGCACAAGCAATCTACCCCAGAAAGAAAAACTATTAAATTCCACTTAGTGCACAGGCTGCAAACATTACTTATCAGAGGGCTGCAGTGCAGCATCTGTTCCTTCTACACAAACTGCCTTGATTTCATCAGGCAAAAAGATTTGGTGACCCTTTTTTACCTTATAAACATTAATTCGACTCAACAAATAAAATCACCTCCACCCTGTCCTGGAGGTGCTAGCAGAACTGAGAAGTCCTGCTGTGACAAGAATGCAGTTCCATTATAAAAAGTTCATTTTCTGGGAAAACAAAGTGATAATTAGTGATACTGGTTTTTTTTTCCATGACAGTAACTGCACCTTTACAGCATATAATGGGTTACTGTGAACCCCAAATCCCACCTTCAGTTGCCACATACTGTGCCCTGTGTCAGACCTATCCTTGGGGTGATGTGCTTGTGTAAATGTAGGCAGGTCCAAAGGACAGACAGGTTTTGGTTTTGCTATTTCTGAACATGCACAAAGATGTTTGGAGTTGTTTTGACAGGATGACTGGACATACTTATTACTGATGCTAAATTCAGTTCCATTCAAAAGAGTGAAAAATCTGTGTGTCAAATGATTTAAAGAAAATCAAGGAGGAACAAAGTCTTTCATGCTTTATGAGGGCAGTCTCATTAACTTTGTGCCAACATAATTTGCTTATAAATATCCAGGAGAGAAAACTATACCTGCCGATTCAAAGGTTGGTTTGAGACACTTCCATAAAAATCATGCATAATAAGCAATGACCATATCTAACTCAAATTGCTGTACAATTTGAGAGCACCAGCCAGCCTATCTTTACTCCAAAGGTCTGTGTACTGAACAAAGCTTTTCCACAGTAAACTCTGTGTCTCTAGTGACCATGTGAACTCAGTGGCCCCTTCTCCAAAAACCCACGAGCCTGTTGCACATCATTGACTAGAAACACTTTCTTTACAGGAACTAGTGATAGGCTGAAATAGAAAATAGTTTTTCCAGCCCTTCCTTGCACAACACAAAGACCCTGAACCAATTGAGTATCAATACCCTGATCCCTGTTTCTGCTCTGTAGCAAGAAAAAAATTATTCTCCATTTGGAGTTTTAGCTCAAACTTTTCAACCCACTTTTCCACACTTGTTCTATCCCTTCTTTCCCCCTTTTCCTGCATACTCTTGGCAATTAAGGATGCCTTGATCTCCTACCAGTGCTGAAATGCCAAAGTAACATATGTTTGATAATGAGGTCTAGGTCTAATTTGTCAAGGTTTTTTAGATGTCTAATGATGCAAAGATGAGCCTACTGAGATTTTCAAGCCTTCAGATTTTGATTTCCCACTTAAATAAAATTAAGTACTTGGATGTTTCTGAAAACTCCAGTAAACATGGCTTTTTAAAAACCTATTTACTTTGTAGGCATAAAAACAACTTTATTTTTTTTTAATTTGATGAAACAAGTCAACTCCACACTAAAATGAAAACCTACTGTTAAGAACCTTAAATCTCTACCTTCCTTCACATTATAAAGACTCGAGATTCGAATGCAAGAATGTACATTCGTTTAAAACAAATGACATAATTATGTTTGAGCAACATATTTGTTTGAGCAACATTAGGTCAGTTTTCTGGTATTATTTACTCCAACAAGACTTGAATTGGGACTATTAAAAGTGAGATACTGCCCAGAAGAAATTAGCATGGCATATACTATAATTATTTACTCAATAACAGGTCAAATCATTACCATTTACCACCTGCACAGAATGTAAATAATGATTACTCTATTTTTGTTAAATCCCTAACCATATTATAAAATATTTATACTGAGATGCTCTCAGGCTGCTTTGGACAAGAGGCATTAATCTGAGCTGGAACTTCTGGACACACACTGTAACACAAATAACAAAAATATCACAAATGAGCCATGTCTCACTTCTGATTATCTCCCTCCTAGCCCAGGAATAAATTACATTACTTTTTAAGGGTTTGAAACAATTTTTATAAGAAACAAGCGAAAATGATACACAGTTAATTCTGTTTTATTCATAAAGCATGGAAGCAAAGAGTAGGGAAATGACTTGTTATCCATTAGACCAAGGGAAGGGCCAGGAGTAGCATCCAGATTTCCTGAGCACTGAGTGACATGTCAGCAGGATACATCCTTCATCTTCATACCTATGACCTTGGAGGAAGGGAAGGGGAAGGAAATTTGGATGAACTAATTCAGGTCTATTCTGTAACCTGAATGACTGAAGCCAAGCATTCCCAAAGAAAGAGCTGTAACAAGGAACTTAAGTGATATTGGTGACACTTTCCATTGCCTGAGCTGAGGCTATGAGCCCTGGTGATTACTTGATAAGACTACTCTCCTTGAACCTGGGATAAGGTTGCATGTTCCCAGTCAGTCATTAGTATTTTCTTATCAAATTAAGGGAGCTTTCATCTGATAGCTTTACAACACAGGTGTGCAGCCCACACTGGCTGCATCCATCACTCTGAATAGCCCAGTGCACATGGCAGCAGCTCTGAAAGATGAGACAACACATAATCTGTCCAAGTGCAGCCAGCACTAACAGTGCTCAGATTGTTTCAGCCACAAGTCCCTTTCTAGGTATCTGACAGATAGCACAGCAAATGTGATAACAACTGAATTTCACCTTGTGATACTTTGGCACATATAGAAGACATGAAAACCAGTCCTGACCTTTCCACTGTTGTGAAGAACATACTTCTAAACAAGTGCTATTTAAAAACACAGCACAGTTTCTGATCAGAAACGTGATGTCATCTGTTTTAGTTTAGCATCAGACATTCAAATTACACTTCTTAATCATGTTATGTCATCTGTAAAAATCTACAGCCTTGCAGAATTGAAATTAGTTCACCTAATAAGGCTGCAGCGATTCTGTATGGTTCCTCACCACAGTCTGATTTTCTTGATAGGGAAGTATATTCTCATGGATAGATCACTACATTCTGGAACTTTGGCTTCTGTTCTTCTTTCCTTCACTAGCTGAAAGGGTCATCTTCTTATGTTTCATTTTCCCCACCTAGAAAATAGACAACCTTCCTTCCTCGTACTATTGCTATTAAAGCATGTGCAATTCGGAGTAGTGTGACTGGCTTACATATGAAGGCTGGATATAAATCATATCTCTTGACACTCAAGGAACTCAGAGAACTGTTCCACAAAACTTCTGCAGAATCCATTGGGTAACAATAACCCTCTGTCCATCAGAGAGTGTAGATTTGATTTACAGGTAGCCTGGTTTTCCTTCATGCCCAATCAGTTGGAAATAAAATTAATTGTTTCTCTAGGTTGTTCTGCAATTTGTTGAGCTTTACCTACAAATAATCATAGCCCAAAGGGCAAAGTGCAGTCTGTATGGGTAGGAAGTCTGGTACTGTGAAATAAACAGGCCAAAAATGTTCACACACATTGATCAAACTGTGTATTAGGGACAGCAGGACTTTACTGGAAAACATATACAGTAGCTGCAATATATTTTACCATCTGTCACCTCACCTGAAGGTCAAGAGAACAAGTCCTAACAGAAGCTGTTGGAGTCCAGTACCATTTTTTCCCTCCCTTCAAGGCCAATGCAAAAGTTAGACATGAGTGGAATGTCTAAGTGGCTATCAGAGTCCAGGTGCTGTGTCCCCTTGGGAAAGGAGGGAAGGACATGGCTGACTCACTCCTGCCAGATCAGGCAGGATGCACTGGGGACGACTCTGAGCTCACTGCCACTTGAAAGACATTCTTCAAATTCTCAGGCATTAGCCTGGTGCTGGGATGGAGCACACATCTGAGCCAGGCACTGCTCCTACTGAGCCAGTACCTCTTTAGAGCTCCATGCAAAGACACGAGCTCAGGCGTCAAAGCGCAAACACCATTCTGTAGCTGCACTACACCTCAAGCTAATTAATTCTAATTCCAAATTATTTACAATTTCACTCAGGTTATGTTGCTGGAGTGCAGAATGCCCAAGAATGGTTGTCCATTCCTATTAATGGAATAGGCAGCTTGTTTCACCCTGGTTGGGAATTCTTTCTGATCTTAGGGTAAGGTTTTTATCTTGACTGTGTATCTAGAAAATCCCTGACTCCACAAGTTCCCAGGAGGGATTTTGGGATTTTTCTGCTTTACCACTCTAGTCAAGCTAAATTTTAAAATTAAATTATAATTTTAAATTAAATGCCCCTACCTGCTCCAGGATATGTTCCCAGAGATCTTCTGCATCTCACCAAGTATGGCCAGCAAGAGAGATGACTTACCACAGCCCACCTGTCCTACAATCATTGTTAGCTGACCTGTGAGGGTGGAAGGTATGCATAAGATTATGATTTAACAAATAACTATGGAAAAACATCTTATTCTGTTGATCTGATGTAATTTTGTACCTTGAGGGATTCGGATATCAATATTGGACAATGCTGGAGGACCTTCAGGTGTCCAAGTGAAAAATCCATTTGTGATCTATACCAAGATGGAGAGAAAAGATAAACAGAAACCCAGATTTAGAGCTCAATTTTCTTCCCCAACATCAGAGACACTTCTTTTTTCATTACACTGAGCACAGGAACAGAGTTAGCCTTTGCCCAATGCAGGAAATGTATCCTCAAGTGACTGACTTTGTAAAGGACTGTACTTTGATGGGCACAAACCTCTGAAACAAGCACTATTAGACTATTATAAAAATTGAGAAGTCATGAGGGCAAAAAAAGTTGCCATTTAGAGCTTCTCTTGTTCTGTTGTTTGCAAGGTGGGTACACGTAGTAAGTGGAATGATTACAACACAATTAAATTACATCCATGCCCAGTTTGCTCTCTGCAGAGCCCTGAATGCCACTCGAGACACAGTGCAGCAATTATACCACCCAAACTCCAAGCAGACTGCAGAACCTTCCATGAAATTAGATGTTGCTGCCCACTACAGCATCTTCCTTTGTATTTCTGACATGATTCTCAGATAATCTAGGTTTTCCTAGATACAGAAATCATTTCATTAAAAAAGACTAAAACAAAGGAACAAAGCCTGTTCAGACTTTAAATGGAGAATTCCATGGATTCTATGAGAAACAAGGAATAGGAGACAATTTTAAAAGGCCTACATTTATACAGGACCCTCTTCTCTCACTTCTCAGAGCCTTCAAAGCCTTCAGCTAGGCAAGGAACAACAATTTTTCATCTACAAAGAGTGGAAGGGGACACTTCTATCACACCCTTGAGAAAAACTGATAGTCCCATCTTGAGCAAAAGTGAGTGCGGTGGTCCCCCCTCGGGATTACCAAAGGCAGCCAGAGGATCCTCTGTCAGCTGATGTCCCTTCCTGGGCAATGAGCTGCAGACAGACAGTACCTGCACAAATTTCTTGACCTAGGGGCCATCGGTGACAATGGTGTCAGCAGATGGAGCCAAAGATTATCCCTGGGCCTGGCTTTTGGTTCAAGCCTTACAGAGATTACTGCCCTGGCCTCTCCTTTGTGACAAACTCCTCTGTTGTCACTCCAGGTAGTCTTTTGACCCAACATTGCCCCCAAAACCCTCTTTCAAATATTCCTCTTATTTTCCTGGAAGTCTGTTCAAGAAGGATCCTGCACCAATTCAGCATGCATAAAAAAACCCTGAAAGCATTACCAGTTGTCCTACTTAGTCCCATGAAACTGAATTATTCATCCTCTTTTGCTGGAAATGCAAATGTATTAGCAGACTTCCTAAATAAACAGCTTCATCACTATAACAACATCAGGATTTTTATTACTTCTGGCCATTTCCACAGCAAATCAAGAGCATCAGTCTTCAAAGTGGCATGGGTAATTGTGAATTTTTTCTTCAGACAAGTTAGGTCTTTGGGAGTTAGTTTTTCATTTCATCTGGGGAAAGGCTACTAGGAATTCCAAAATAGGAAGGGAAGATCCATGATGAGATTATTTTGGGAACATCTAGAACAAATTCTTTTTGATTTTCTTCATCCCATTATTCTATACAGAACCTGGAACTGGAAGAAAGAGTCTGGCATACATAAAAGCTTGGGTCAGATGATCTTTTGAGGTTCCTTTCAACCTAGGCTGTTCTGAGTTAAAAATTTTGGACCTGAGAACAGGGCTAAAACTTAAACACTTGAAATAGTAAATGGCTGGGTGAAATCTAGAGGAATAATTGCAAATAATCACAACCTAGAGATTAGTAGTTAATTCTTAAAAAGGAAGACAGATACAAGAAAGGTGGAGGTTAATCTCTGACAAGTGCACTGTGTCTGACAGTTCACACCAAATGCTGGTTCTTGAACTTGAAACTGCCATCAGAGTACAAAAGTGACTATTAGTGAGCTAATATAAGTGTTATTAGAGTGACCTTCATATCACCTTTACACAAAAATCATCTGCTTCTGTGATGTTAATGGGTCTTCTCATGTGAGAGCTGTAATTGTTCCAGTCCTCCCTGGCAGGCCTCTTGCGGTTCACAACCTTGAGTGGCTGTGCAAAATCAGAGAGACAGAAATAAGCACTAATTGGTGGCAGCATCAGCAAAATGTCCTAAACCCTAGCAACCCCACAGAGTGAATGACACAGTTCAGGGTATTAAACTAGAGGTTTTGCAATTGCAAGAAATAATCAGTAGGAAATGGAGAAGTGAAAAATTTATTCTGGGTACAAACGATTGCAGGCACTTCACCGGCAATGAGACAGCTTTACTCACCACTGCTTGGTACTTGCTGTGATTATCTGCACTTCTTAGCTCTGAAGATTTATCATGCTCTTCTCCAATTTCTTCACTTGACAGGAATTCACTCAATTTCTGCACACTGAAAGGGAAAAAGCCCCACAATGACACGTCAACCTTGGATGCAAAACTTTTGTTCACTGCAGAGTTTATTACAGAGCATCCCTTCTGGTACTTCAGCTGCTGTCTGCTGCACAGTTTGTTTGTTTTTGTTTTGTTACAGGTGTATGAAAATGTGCAATGGGAAGTTACTCAAGGAAGCTTTCAAAACCTGTCCTGTTGCCTATTAAGAGTGATATTTTAACAGTTTGTGCAGATGTTCCTCAAGTCTTGTCTCTTCCGACACCACCAGAGCGATCTCACACCAAGGTTTTTTCAGGCATTTGGTGTGACACAGAAGGGCTACAACAGTGGCTTGTTTTGAAGCCACTTACCCAAGCAGAATTAATGTCATTTATGCTGATCAAGTGTAGCCCAGTCAGTCCTACTCAGCAGTCTTATAAAAGCTGCACACCATGAGCCAAATTCAACCAGCTATGGTGAAATATGATGGGCATAAGGTAACTAGATAAAGGAATATACCTTAACAGAATAGCATTCAACAGATGAGATATAAAAGGAATCCTGACAACCAGCAACAAAGAAGAAGGCATAAAATTTTCACTAGCTGCTTTAAGATCTAATTAGCTAAGAGATAATGTGCCTTTATTAAGACATTTAACAGATCAGGGCATCAATTTTATCTCTGTACCTGACTTTATAAAATGTATGTCTAATCTACTCACAGGGACAGCAAATGAAATTTGTGAAAGAATTGGATTGAATCATGAACTCCACATCAAAGGAGCTCAATTAGCTGGAAATAAGTTAACTATCAGTCTTCAAAATGATGAAGTGCCAGAAGGCCTAAAAATAAATTTATGGACAAGAGCTGAAAAAATTGCTTTCAATGCTTAGCCTTAGGCTAACTGGGGAGAAAGGGGAAAAACAATGCCACTGAAGCATTGTGATACGTGGTGATATGTTAGGATGCCAATCTTATAAAATAAGAATACACCGGCCAAGATTTCCTTTGCATTTTGCTACCAGGGATTTCTTCTTTAGAAGGAGACTTAGTTTCTTATAAGAAGCTTGTGAGATCCCCCACTGATGCCAAAACATTGTTGGATCCAGGCATTACAGCACTGCCTGAGGCAGACTCCCTGCACAGCTAACACTTGTCCTGCAAGCAGAGATCAAAGTCACCCAAGGGACTCCCTAGGAGAGAACTGGTTCTAGAGTTTTTCTGTCAACCTGCCTGATTGCTAATGGCAGCTAGGGACTGAGATCAGTGGATCTCTTAGTGGATTCAGTGAAGGGAATTTAGCTAGAGCAGGTACTACAATCTAAACAACAAAATGGGGGAGAATAACTATTTGGGATGCAATAAGAGGAATAATAATTAATTTGGGATCAATTTTTGATCCCTTAATGGGAAGGTCTTTATTTCAAAGGAAGTGATTAGAAGCTCCATTGCTAGAGATATTAATATCTATTTGCACAAAGCTCTGGAAAACAGGGCTAGGAATCTTACCCTTTTTGTTCAGTGAACCAAATATTTAAAAGAACATTTCAAATGTCTTTATATGGACCAAATGATAGTTTAGATACTGCCTATATGGATTTGATATGCAGCTGCACCAATATTCTCTTCATGAAAATTACATTGATATTTGAGAAATTGCTCTGAAGATAGAAGGAATAGACAGAGAAGTCCCCCATGTATCTGCTCCAGGGTCTAGAGGGGTAGGAAGAGAAGACAGCAAACATTCTCAGACCATGCACATCCAAACAAGAGTGTGTCTCTATAAAGCTGCCCAACAATTTGATTTTATTCTCTAGTTGTGTATCCAGGTGTCTCTACTCTCTGCAAACCCCTGCCCAATGCTCTGCATAATTCTGGAATTGCTGCTGCTGAGGCAATTACTGAAGAAACACAGTAGAGCTGTGAGAAAATCTCGTGTTAGAGGCAACAGCTCTTATTTTAGGATGCCAGACTGTTCTAAACTCTTAAAGAATAGAAAAAGGACATTCTTTGCAGAGCTCTTGCTGACAGCACAATTCTGGTATTCCAATATCTCCACAGGGGAACTTATTTTTAAGCCACAGAAAGGACATATTGATTTAAACACGGTTATTTGCACAGCTGACTGGAAAGATGGTTTGATATTAAACCCAGTACGAGACATAATGCCACTCTTGCTGCTTAACCTTTGCTCATTGAAAATGGTACACTGCACCCTTTGTCCCTGAAGACTCACATTGAAGAAATACATCCACTGGCTCCTCAGTTTTAATTTTCAGTGGCAGAAACACTCCACATATTAAAAAAACCCCAAAGCACCACTATACAAAGAGGTATCAGAATTTGTCACTGTCACATAGGCTTTGAACAGTTGCCCCTCTCAGAAGCAGACACCCAAGCCCACAACTTGGAACATTTTCAGGGGTCCTACATAAGCTTTACAGAAGCTTTAAATCTGTCACACAGTGGTTCTGAGTGTGTCAATGACAACCCACAGGGATGCTTTGCAATCGGGCATATGTGTAATGATTAAAGATACTGACAAGGTTATTGATCAATATTATTGTCCTTGACAGCACTGGGCACCAAAGCCAATACAAATAGAGCAGGGTTTGTGAAGTGCCTGAGCAGCAAAGCCAGTAACACTCTCTTACTATCCTTTACATGCTGGTTTCACTGCTGGATCATCTTCTGTGCCACTTAGTCCCTTTCTGTCACTCCAGGAGAAGCTGCCTTTGCACACTTGCTAAAACCAGTTAGACTATCTCAGCCTAAAAGAGCAGAAATACAACTTTGCCAAGTTAGGTCACCTTTACCTGACCAGCTACTTATTAGCAGGAAGGTGTAATTGTAGGACACAGTTGCAGCAAGCAAACAATAGCTGTGCTCAGTTGGTGCAAACTCCACTCTCTGCTTTTTAACATTTACTAAACTATTTAAGCAAGTACATCCTTGCATGGCTTGAAAATATCTGGTACATGCTTCCAAAATGTTCCTCTGAAGGGTGAGGCACTCTAGAGAGAGCAGCACCACCAGCACTATGGAGCAATGCACTCTAGAACACTGCCTGGGTGACACAGACAGCCAGGAAGGCAAGGATGATGTCAGCTTTGTTACAGAGTTTGATTCCTGTCTGCACCACAAATGGCAGGGCAATAGCCTGCCAACAAGAAGATATCTCCAGAATAACACATGAAGAACTCCCAGCTAGCAACAATTAATACTTGGCTGATACTAATCACTCTAAATTGTTCCTGTGGCATTAACAGGCACAATTCATTTGCAAAGAAATCCTTGGACAAGCCAAAATAAATGCCTGTTGGTAATAGGCACTGTCAGTGTGGGCTCCCAGGCACTTTGCTGGCTGTAATCTTTGCATAACAATTTGCCATGGCTCTAGGGACTACCACAGTGGCTGCAAAACATTTCCTGCCAGCTGCTGATGCTCTCAGATTTCACACTCCCTGGGAGAGAGAGGACACAGCTGTGACTTTGCACTGTCAGGGAATTTTCAAACACTGAAGACAATCTCAGCCTCGTGCTGCAGTCTCCCTTCCATCTCCAAAGCAACACAAAGGCAATGAAGCAAGGGCTGGTGGCCAGTATCTGTCCCATAGTTTAAGTAGCTTGTCAGACAGCTTCACTGGAGGGCATAAAGTTGTCCTAATAAAGAAGGAAGCCCAAACTCTGCTTCCCCTATCAGTCAGGTAGAGTTACACTGCATATGAAAAAGCATTAGGAGGTTTATTACACTAATCTGTTTATACTCAAAATCCCCAGTGAAACAGCAATTCTACTGGTTGTAATTTGGTTAGCTTTTGAGCACTCCAACTAACATGTTCATCAGAAAGTAAAAATTCATCAAGGCTGGATTAGACATTTAGTTACAAACTTACTGTGACTCTTAGAAGTGATTTTTAAGGTTTTTTGTTTGCTTGTTTCAATCTAACTCTGCCCCAACAGGCAGCAGCTGAAAAACAAGAGATACAAGCTGAAACATATGTCCTTCTGTGATTACCTTTTACCCTTCCACATGCTTGATGGAGAGGAAAAAATGTTGGGAAGCAATTTACAAGAAGAGAGAAATAATCACCATGCTGTTTCTAAACCTGAAATTGTAAAATGAGCAATGGACACAGTCTCAGAAACTGGGTAGGTGATAGATATTAATTTTACAGTTCTCACCTTACTAATGCTTTGACAGTGGATCTAACCACACTTGAGAGCAGGAACAACGGAGACACAAGGATATGAAACAGGGAGAGGGAGGCAAATGCCACTGACGGGGAGAAGTCAGCCTTTCTTGTCAGATGAGCATGGACAACAAATGTCTACAAAGAGACAAACACCAACGTCAGTGCTTTCATAAAGAGGGAAACAGACTTCATTTTTCACAAGCATTTCATTTACAGAATCTTAATTCATACTATCTTAATAGTCTGGGGGAGTGCTGCATGGTCTGGGCTGCTTCTGGTCCCTGAAGGCAAGTGGGCATTTTCCATTCTCTCCCAGAGGAACTGCAAATGTGTAGCAGGTTTGCATCCTGTTCTCCACCTTCCCCAAATCCACATCACTTATTCTTGAAAATGCAGTCATAATTAACACTATTTAGAAAAGTCCATACTTACTGTAAGTACAGCTGCAATTGGTATTGCTGCATTCATAAAGACTGTGAAGGAAAACATGTAGGAACATTTAGAAACAATTTTCATTCAGACAGGCTAAATGCTAAAATACTACTAGCACTGCTTTACAATGATGTTTTCTATATGCTCTTACCCTGCATGTCTGTCCCTCTATCACAACCTGAGGACATTATTTAATCATCACCTTTTCATTTTGACCTTCACTCAACTTTATTTCATGTAAGTAAACTACACAGGGAAAGAATATGACTCTAGAGCTAAAATAGAACTCAGGCATCAGTACAGGTGCAACAGAAAAAGGCTAGACACTTCTTTCATGTTTAAAATGTGCCTGTCCTTTTCTTCTCTCAGATATACCAATGTTCAAACAGTAAAAGCTCTCCCCAGTTACTTCATCTAAGTGAACTGTTTGGTCATCCTTTTCTCGGCATAAATCCCTGAAGGACTCTATATAGTGTCAGATATTTCTCTTGCCTACGTTTAGACGACCTTTAATGAATCCTCTAACATATTCCTAAATTCTGTACTCGTGCTTATATAAAATAGCTGAGTTATTGCATGTAGCTCTAATTCCTTGTCAGAGAGGAGAATTTAAAAATATAAGTATGTTAGTGTGTGTAATCGCAAAATAAAAGCTTAGGCTTTGAAAGGCTAACATGTATTCAAGTCTAGAAATGCACAGTTTACACCTCACCCCCGGGAAAAAAAACCCAACGTATTTCTCTGAGAAAAATGTTCTTTCTGTGTTGGAACACAAAGCAGCCTCTCGTGTCTCTTTAATGGTTCTACTCCTGACCAGTTTTCACACTTTGTATCAACTGAAGGCAGTTACAAGTGCAGAAATTGTAAAGGAGGGAAGCTTGCTGCCTGCAACTCTGTCCTTCTGAACGTCATTAAATCCTTGCCTTCAGAATGTGCCTTTGAGACTGCTGCAGTACACAGGTTTGCTTTTAGGGATCAGTCTGGTGAGAGAATCTAGCAAAGCTGATGAGCTTCTCAGAGATGGATCCTGCTCTACTCCTGTCCACAGTACAAGATCAGACCTGTCAAATAGGAAGCTGGATGGAATAAATATCCTGTATGGTTGGCAAAGCTTGCTGCAGTTCAGACATCTAAACTACTTGGTGGGTCCCAAGAAGCTGATCTGAATTTTGCTATTATGTGAGATCATCAGTACATACAAGGACTTCAAACTTCTTTCAACCAAACAAATATAAGCCATTGGAATTTGGGGGGTGCTTTCCTTTTTTTAATTTCTTTTTTTCCAATTATGCGAGTGTCCAGAATAATAAAATGTTTTCTAAAATAACTCTATTTTGCATCTAAGACTTTACATTTAATTAGTTTTAGTCAAAAGGACTTTGTTACTGGAAAAAGGTGGACTAAAAACTGGGAAAAAATGTTCAGTTGGTCTGGATATTTTAGTAACAGTAACCACTGTTATTTTCCTGTGAGAAAGCCTGGAGTTATTTTGCTTCTGACAGATTAGGCAAAAAATCATAGAAGAAGGAAAGCCACTTCTTTCTCTCTCTGTCTTTCCTAAGTTTTAATGTATACTAAATCCTGTAAGGATGTCACCCAACTTCGATTCTGGTGGGGGCATTTCATTAAAACACAGGAAGAGGTAATTTCTATAGTAGCTCTTTTAGTACACATGAACAATTCCATATACATATAGCCTGGATCCTGGCACAGGGGTGAGGCACACGAGATCCAATTTCCATGTGGTCTTGAACTGGAATTTTCTTGTAGTCTAGCCAACACTGCCCTGAAACTTGCAGGTATATTTTCTGTAATCCAATGCAAATCTATTCCTTATGAATAAAATAGCTCCAAACACATTCTTTATTTCTGTTAATAGCTATGTGTACTTAGAAAAGAATTCCAGAGTCTATTCAACACTCTGTTAAAAGAACTGTATATAAAAATCTCTTTTCTGCTTTCTTAGTGTTCTAGCATCTGTCTGCCTTCCTCTAGATCACAAATACATACAATTGTGGCCCTCTACTGCCTTTTAATTTTTTTTTCATAAAGAAATTAAATCATGTGTTCACTACAATATTAGCTAATGCATTTTGGGCTGATTATGCCCCTCATTCTAATTACACTTAAGGTAAAAGAGCAAATTCTCCTGTATTTATATTCCCTTTTTAGTCTGCAAAAGTGCAAGTTTGCAAAGATAAGTGTAATTTCTGCTAAAGTCTGAAGGCGTAAGGAAATCCTAGGCTGAAACAATAAGAACCTTTATAAGCCAAAATTATAAGCACCATCAACATAAAACTGCACTGCTTTACCCCAAGCTGAGAAGTTGTCTTCTGTGTCTTGCACATACCTAAATATCACACATAAAACAAAATAAGAATGCAATTGCAAACTTGGAATGTTTCAAGAAGCATCAGTAAATATTTAAAGTTTTTCTAATAATACAGATTCTTATGTCATTGCTTCACAAATAATTAGTACCCCTGGGATGAATACACCTTTTCCTAGCTGTTGCTAATGACTCTGAGGATTTAAAATCCAATAAGCCTTCACAGTCCTACAGCTGAACCCTTGGCCCTGACTATAAATAGATTTTAATGCCACATGAAGCACTGCATACAAAGGGAACCCATCTATGTTGATCTGGGAGTAAGACAGAGTTTCTGGTCTCACAGCCTGCAGCTAAATTCTGTTTTATGTCAAAGCAGAAACTCCTCTCCAAGCCCACAGTACTTAGGATTTCCAGAGAGAAATACTGGTCTCAGAAGACAGTGAATACCTCAATTTAATGTCAGTTAAATTCAGTGGGATCATGATCTTTCCCTTAGAGTACATTACCTATGTGATCATAAGAACCAGGCTTCCTTATTATCCCAGGAAATATTTGTACAGGTACCTAGCAGCACTCAAAAACTTCTTGCTAAAATTTTCCATTTCATTAATATCTCACAGATTATATATTCTTCAGTGTGACTTTACTAATTATTTCAAAAATATTTCAGTAACATTTATGTAGGTATTGCATATAATCTCCTCAAATACAGAGTTCAATTTGCTGTAGGTCATTTTAAAAGCACAATAAAGTCTTAAAGCAGCTTGAAAAATAACAGGAGAGGAAAGAATCTGGATACAGAATGACTGAATTGCCAGGATGCTCATATTTTTCTTTCCAGGATCTAGAAATGGTTTTAAGAATCACTTATTTTAACAAGAAATCCAAGTTTTGAGTAAGAACATGTAAGTACTGCCTGTTGGAGCTTCAGTGCAAAGACAATGCCTGTCACATATTATTTGTATACTCTGAATTGTGCAAAATGCAGAAAAAACCCTCAAAAAATAAATTTCAACATTAGCTTCCTCTTGAATGCTGCATTCCAAAAGAGAATATTGCTGGCTAAAAATAGTCTGTGAAACATTTGTCCCTTGAAAGCTTTTGTCCAGAAAAAGTCAATTCTTTGAAGCACTATTTTTCTCTGTTAGGCATATTTCCCATACAAGCAAAGTTCTACTGAATTAAATGGAGGGTCTGACTAGATGGAAAGTGAGGAGTATAGATCAGAGCCTAAAGCAACTGAAATAATCTCAACAGAGAAATGGTAAAATCATTAGTAGCTAATAATTCAGTAGCACTTAGCTGAGCAGTGGATTACGGTGAAGGAACAGACTTACTGGATATGGAGGTATAAAGGGCAAAAGACTTGAGGCTAGTCATTTCTTTTTGTCTGGTTTCCTCCACGCTGCTGTGAAATATGTGCTCCCAAGCATAGAGTTTAAGGAGCTTAATGCCCCGCAGCATCTCATTTGTCTTCTTCAGTCTCTCGTTGGAGTACTCCTGCAACATTTACACACACATTTGCCTGAAGAGTACAATAAAAACACCCGTTCCCTAAGCATAAGGATGACACAAAAATTATAAGCAGCCCCCTTGCACAGGGCAGACATTTCTGTCACAAACAGCGCTGCTCCCATCTGCAGGAATTTCTAGGTGACACTGACTGTATGATTGGATGCTGCAAGAATGAATGCAGTCCACATTTCTGGAAGGGTGCATACTGTTGATGGGAAGGAACTCCTCTACACAGGAAGATGCACAAATAACTCTCATTACTACCCATGATCTGTGGTAGAAGAGATTTCAGCAAGCTCTGGCTCCATTACAAGTTCCTGTGGCTTCCTTGGCAGTGCAACAGTTGCTGAAAGGGGGAATAAGGTTCAGAGCAGCTGGGCACGGGAATGCCCGTGAAGCAAGGTAACTTTTTCAGCACTGATGCTGGTGATTCAAATTATAGACAAGCCAAGTGAGGGATCAAGGAACAGCTTGTGACTTAGCAGACCTCTAAGCTCCCCAGCTGAGGCACACGCCATGGGAGTTAGGACTGCATGGAGTTTGTTTAAATAAATCGGTTCGATAGATTTCCACATCTGGGGTCTGAGTTTGGATGCAGCATTCCTATTTCCTTTCCCCTTGGGCAGCTTGCCCTGCACAACTTGCTTATTTGTGCACTGCCCAGAGCTACTTCAGTCAATGACTACTGATCATCTGTATTTGTAAGTTAGAAGGTTTTTAGGGAACCACACTTGCTGAAAAATATAAACCCCCAAAAATATGTATTTACTGCTTACACTTACTATCTCACATTCTTGAATGTGGCATTCTTGAACACTATGAAATGTTTGACAAGCAATTATGGGCCAACATCCATGGTTAGCTTTGTAATTCCAAGCACAGACCAATGCATAATTGCGAGATATGATATTTATATCACGAATGAATTTGCAGACACTTACCAATGTGCTTCGCTGGGCCTGTGAGAGTTTTGTTGCTACAAAGTACTGAACAGGTGCAAGGACTATGATTACTGCTGCTCCAATTAAGGCACTGATTCCAAGAAGGTAGTAGAGCAGAAGAACTCCTACAATTATCTGTTGGG
Organism: Promerops cafer; assembly: GCA_013398275.1. Taxonomy (NCBI): domain Eukaryota; kingdom Metazoa; phylum Chordata; class Aves; order Passeriformes; family Nectariniidae; genus Promerops; species Promerops cafer. Next base: position 904,150 of record VZSE01008502.1, on the reverse strand, counting down.
ATAAAAGAAGGTGAGGGAAAGATCTTGGCTTCACTTGGGGTATGCACCACAAAGACCAATTTCAGGGTAAGGGACAATGTTCAACCAACAGCAGCTGCAGTTTCAGCCACCCCAAATGTCACAAGTTCAGCACTGCTGGCACAGCCAGTGTGATCAGTCAGGGTTTCTCTCAGAGACCCAGACACCCACCCAGTGCTCCTCTCCCCAGCCTGGGCATTCTCTCTATTTCTGTTTCTGTATTTCTCCCCATTATGCACAGTAAAAGAAAGTTTTACAGGTTTGTGTCTCTTCTATAATTTAACTCTTGAAACTATTTAAAAGAACTTTATTTTAAAATAAATAAATTTTAGAAAAACACCTTTAAATAAAATTCAATTTAAAAAGACTTCCAAATAACACACTATACAACTGAGAACACTCACCTCAGATAATCTCTGACATAAACTGGCAAGGACCTGTTTTAAGGATCTGCAGTGCCAGACAAACAATTACTTTTGAAAAAGGGTTAGAAAAACAAGTGTAAAAAAAAAAGTTTTGTCTTTGGATAAGTAACAATCTAGAGAGAAAGCCACAGTCTGGATGGAGAGGGTTTACTGTAAGCAGCTCAATAAACACAAACAATGTATACAAGCTACCAAAGTTAATTATCATTATTGTAATGACTGACTCCTGAATAATCTGTAACATTGACAATCTAAGTATTTGAAAGTGTAAGCTGATAAATCAATCAGAAGACACAGGGATAGCAAGTTAATTTCATACATAATTTCCCTTTATTAAAAAAAACCAATAATTGTAAATTTCCTTGAAGTGTTATTTACTACTCTTGATATGTTTGTACACTCTCATAACCTTCACAGAAACAGTCTTCCATCATTTCAAAGCTCAATAGTCATATGCCTATTCCCACACATTTATAGGAATTGGCTGTTTACATGAAAAAAAGGAGTTTGTAGTTTCCTCATTTGCATCAATTTAAAGCACAGAGGGAAAAAAGATTTTTTTTCTTCTTAGGAACCCTCTGATGCCTCTACAGCTGAACTGAACTAACACATGACTCTCAAAAAGAGCCACAGTATTGACTAAGAAAATATGCACTGACATGAAAGTAAAACCCCATTGTATATGCACCACAAATCTAGTAAGAGGCAAGGTTAAATTGCAAATTAAAAAAAATCTTTCAGTGATGAGAAAGTGAGCAATCTGCTTTCACCTCAAGTCAGGAAATTAATGAGTGTCTGAAGCCAAACAAAACACACAAGACCTCTGCCAGATAGCCCCATCAGAGCTCTCCTCCATAACTCAAAATGGTCTTGGTCTTTACAGATCTAGATTTTCACTCCCAACCGCTTCATCATGGGCAGATGCTGTGGGCACTCAAAAGACAGGAAAGCACTGAACAGTGAGAAGCCCCTGCAGAACATTGACTCCCTGTTTTCCTGCTTTCCCTCACTACTGGTTGATGGTCAAGGACATTATGGGTCCATCTGGTTCTAAAAAGAGAGCATCAGCTTCTCCCATAGACAAGGAGAAAGCTATCCCAGCTGGATCCTGAGGGAGTTGCTAGCTCACAGCAGCTTTTCCAGCCCTCATCCTAGCTACTGAGAGGGTCAGTCTTTGCAATAAAAATCCCATGTTTCCATTAGGTTAAAAATGATCCCATTTTCATCTTCTTTATAATGTGATAATACAGACAAACTTTTGAAATATGTTCAGCATGTATGGAAAAAAAAAAGTGAAGAATTGTGTCTGAAAAGAGCTGAAATCTTATTGAACATAATTCTATATCACATCACAAAGTACAGAGTCAAGAATAAAGAGTACACAGATAACATCTGAGCTCTGGGGGACAGTATCTGGCAGATGGGAAGGCTCTCATTAATATTCCTGAGGAGGCAAAAATCATATTTTAAAAAAAGCCAGTGTAACAAAACACTGCTTCTTTCATCAAAATCCCAAAGCTCTTCTCTGCCAGAGATAAATATCAGGAGCGAAAAGCTCACCAATAGCTCTGGTTATTTTTTCTTGATTATTTATTGAGGATGGCAAATACTTTCAGCCAGAAACTGCTTTGTGGGCACTTTTGAAAGAGACAAATGTCCTTTCATTACAAGTGTAAGCTATCCCTGCCAATGAGCCAGAGATATGAGAATACAGGATTTTTTAATAATCACAATGAAATCAAACAAGGGTGTTTATAAAATGGAGGCATGGGGGAAGGCCTTTATAAGGCCTCATTTTGCTCCCAGGGTTTGAGCCAAACCTACTGAGGTCATCTTTCAACTGATTGGCATCCCTGGGCCTCTTCTCATGGATTTCAGTGACACTCAAACAGTAACTTAAGGCAATGATAAAGCTCCCATTGACTCCAGTCAGAGCAAAGATGGGGCTCAAATTATCTGGACTGTACAGAAAACCTAACTTGTCATGAACGGCTATTACAAAATGTACAGCAGATGCTGAAATGTTGATTGCTAGACTAAGAGCTACAAAACAATTAAAAACCTGTTTTAAATAATAATGGAGTTTGTGCAACGTAGTATTAGCCATCTTTCAAGCAGCCTGTAATTGTTTTCACTGCCTCATAAAACAAGGTACTGAATGAATGCTATGGAGAAATGTTTTGAAGAAGCCTTTGTGGCCAACGTGACTCACTGATTTTGGCAAGGAATGCACCACCCACAAAACAGAAGCACACTCTGGCACTGATCGTCCTCATCTGGTAAGGAGCATCATAAGGGGAATTTTAATGCAAATATAACTGTATTTTCTGCAGACTGTCAGGAAGTATTTACGAGTCTGTGACTTCTGGCCCATTAGAGCAAAATGTTGTTACAGAATATGCAGTGGAACTGGATTAATTCTCAGTTGCACTAAAGCGCTCTCTATGCTGAGCTGCCAGAGAAGTCTTAGCAAATAAGTGTACATGAAATTGGTAGCTTGTACATAGTTTATCTATAATTATTGATACCCTAGACGTTATCATTAAGGGGGTGGACTCTTCTTAACGATCCATAGTTTTTCAGCAATATAATTTTAGCAGTCTACAATCACTGACTCCTTATTGTGCTTCCCATAAAAGGAATGAAAATACCCTGATATCCAAATTATTACCAACAAACTGCCAATACGTAACCATATCTAATATGACATTTCCTCTCAATTAATTTTCATTATAATTATCCTCTCTTTTCCAATTAGACATCAGTATTAAGACACATTCCTTGAAAATTTCCCTCCCCACCACTTTAAAATAATCTGGTTCCCATTTTTCCTCCCCCACCCATAATTTCAGGGAAACAATGACAAAAAATAAGTCAAGTTGCTTTCTGAAAAATTCCAGATGATAACTGATATATCCATCACCCTCCCTTAATTCTAGAAAGAAAAATGTTTTAAACTGTCATATAAGTTTGTCCAGAGCAGATCAGAAAAAGTAGTCCATACCTCTTGTGCAGGAGTAACTGCACTGGAAGAGAAAAATGCATTTATACTGCCTGAATGCAGCCACACTGTGACCTAAATATGGCCACAATCACCTTAAATCTTAATATTTTAACGGGCATGGTTTTATACATCTCACACATGTAGAAAGCACAGTTTAAAGATGCCATCAGCTAGTAAACTGCTGATTGTTAGCACCTTAATATACTCTCTACCCTGATTTGTGGCTTTGCACAAATCTCATGGAGCTAACAAGAGTCTTATCAGAGATTCAGACAGATTACTTCTTCCTTCACGTCCTACTGCAGACCCAGAAGCAATCTACCCACACTACCAGAGATACTAAAAATCTGTGGTAACATGGCAGGTTTCAAACACGTGGCAAAATTGTGAAGATTTAGAGTATTTCAGGAGGACACTTACTGGTTTTTCAGAGAATGAATACTCCCCAAGCCTGAGACTATGCAAGAGGATACAAGATGAATTCAAAGACTCACTATAACTGACAATAAAAAGGGACCTGCATTGCACCCCCCCTAAGTATTTTCCTCAGTGAGGGAAAAAAAACTTCAAGGCAAATAGCTAAATCAGGCTTTTTCCCAGGTTAGGAAGTTAATGGGGTTTATCACATGATCAGATGATTTGAAGACCTGATTTTAAGCAGAGTTGCTCCTCTGATCTGTAGCAGCTTGACAAAAACCTCTTGTATTCAACAGGAACAATTACAAAATCCACTCAATTTTAGTAAATATCTTTATTGTCAGAGAAAATCCTGATGGCCAGCAGTCTAACACCTCACTCTTTGAAAGACATTCATACAGTTTACCCAGTTATCTGAATGGCTGTGTTTTCTTCCCCATTCCGAGATTTTCAATGTCATTTTCTCATATGCTTAACATCTTAAAGAAGAAAATCACTAGTATAAGATGCTGATGGACACAAACTCCTAAGCAACACCCTTAAAACCACATTATAAACTCCCTGGAAATATGATCTGCCAGTTGCAGTCTATATACCATGAAAACCATTTCATTTTTGGGCAAGAGCAAGCAACCCAAAATGCAAAGCTGTGGGATAGATTACTTGCAGGTTTCTGACTTACACATTAGTGAAATCAGCCTCTCTGTGGTGCTTGAACCAGACTGCCTTTGTGACATGAACACAACGAAGTTTTCATTGTGTTTTTGAAATGAAATTATATGTCTAGAAGATACCAAATTCACCAATAAGTGAATTTAACTCTACTGCCTCTTGTGTTTCTATTTACTGCTAGCACTGAAGCACACCCAACAAAAATGCACCAAGTAGCTGGAAGAAAGCAAGAAGACTGATAGGGTACTGAGTATCAGATGAAACTTCATGCTTTGCTGTTAGCTTTTTCAGGAAATTCTTAAATGAAGTAAAGGGTGGTCCAAGTAGGAAAGGAGACTGAAGGGATCAGACTGATATTTAGATACAGGAGGCCAAAGACAACAGATGATAAAGCAGCAAAACCATTTTGCATAACAAATATGTTATAACAAAAAAAGTGCCCCAAAACAACAACAAACTGTGGAGTTTGTCATCTAAAAAGCAGCAGTAGTTTCAAGCGATGTCCAAAGGATCATCTCTATGTAATCACATTTATGCTACTTCCCTTGCTTCTGCTGGGATTCAGAAGACAAATGATTTCAATATCTTCCAGTTAACTTCTGTGATGTAATAAATGAATGCACTGCAACCTGCTGCACCCTATAAATTCTTGTTACAAATGCAAAGCCTTTTTTGCAGCACCCAAGATCCTAATAAAATCAGTAATACCTGAAGTCCAGTCACAGATGTGGAATCTATTACAGACCATGTTTCTAGATGTTAATAGCACGAAATTGTATTCCAAGTTATTCTTTAACTTCTTTAATATCCCCACTTTCATAAAACTCACATGCAATGAACCACTGCAAACTGGCGTGCATTAAGAACAAAAGCACATTCAATCACCTTACCTGTACTGGCATAGCCCAAAGGTTAGGGCAGAGGAAGAAGAACCACATCAGCTGATTTGTGTCTATGGCAACCAGGTTACAGATCTGGCCTGCTGTCATCTCCCCCATAGACATGTTAGAAGTTGAAAGCTGCATAATTTTGTTGTATATTTTTGTCTGGAAGAGAGATCAAAAGGTACTAGCATACAGAAACAAAATGAGACTTCTAGCTCCATCTAAACTCCAGGCCCAGCATGTTAAGGGGAAATAATATTTCCAGTAACTTGAGTGAAGAGAATAAGGTTTGGCCTTTTATATTATTTCATAAAATTTAAAGGTACTATTCTTCACTGACACAAAGCTCAGTGCTGTTACCTGCATCGTTGTCTAAGTACTCCCTTTTTGCATCCCTGTGCATCAATAAATGAAACCTCTACTGCCCAAAAATGCTCAAGAACCACACTAGCAACTATGATTTATACCTCCAGCATCTCCACAGAGTGCCCTCCCTGTAACTAATGCTAAGATATTATTAAATTCAATACATAATCCTCAATGTATTATAATCCTTGTTATTTTTCTCTGGCACTTGATTCAGGTCCCATTGAACCTCAGAACAATGTCCCTGGCTGAGAATATTGCTACATTTTGCTTAGAGAACTCAGTTCCATTACAAAATTTAATTCACAGCCAACAAATGTTACAGGTACAATTCTGTACTGGATTAAGCAGTTGCCTCAGTGCAGAATCAGGCACCAGGTAAAAAAATAACTTAGTACAGAATAATGAAAGCATAATTTTACCAGCTATTTTGGTAAAAATCAAATAGGACACTGAACAGCAGCAGATTTACACAGGACAGAAGAGAGAAGAGATTTAGAGAAAAAAACATGGAAAGAAAAGTATAAAAATACTGGCACATAGACTGCCACTAACACTGATCTGTTACTTTGAGTGCTGACTAAAAATTTTCCAATTTGAATAGTCCAACTGGCATTATCTGGACCTCTAATATCCAGAACAGCAAATACAACAAAATTTTTCTTAAACAAAATTTATTTAGCACAATTTTCCAAGTATTCCCCTATTGCACTTGCTTTGGTCCTTGTATTTTTCAGTCATTTGCAGCTCTTCAACTTGATACAAGTCAGAATTTCTTTTTCATACTTCTGTGTCAAATTTTTATTCCTGTAGAATTCTTCTACATCACTCTAGTCAGGCAAAACCAATGGATGGAAACCAGAAGTCTGTCAGCTGGCAAATGCTTCCAAGTATAAGATCAAAAGAGAATTAAACAATTAGGCTGCTATTGAAAGCATCCATCCATCACAGAGACTCCCCACAGGATCCATGCAGCTCAGAGGATAAATAGTGTAACTTAGAAGTTACACTAAGCCTGGATTTCATGCTTCCACAGGGTAGGTTTCAGTCAGTGCCTTTGGCAATCCCACACTGTAATCTTACACCAAATTCTCTCATTTCCAGGCACTGAGCTTTGTATGCTACATCAAACTTTGATCTGTAGTTGTCAGTTATACAATGATTACATACCCCATTTTTGCAATCTGACTTATATTCAATGCTTACAGACTCCACTGTGCCTGGCAGATTTTGTGGCATGACCCATGGAATACAACACTGCTCCATGCATTGGGAATACAACCTATCCTTCTGTTCAAAATATATTTACAATATATTTTAAAAATGTTTAATTTGCATGGGATGTGATGTTAGCAAAAAACGCCTTTGAGATGGGAGAAGTGCAGCTCACACCTAAACACTACAAAAGTTACATTCAGTTTTACTGTCAGCAAATTTTTGCTTGAAGGTAAGAAGAAATACAGCATTGGATATTAAAAATAAACATTTATATACAACCATCACAATAGATGCAAAGGAAACAGCACAATTTCTAACAGCAATGGTACATTCAATACATTTCAAGAGCGAAGCATTTCAGAATCTTACTCTAAGATTTATACTTACAACTACATGTTTATGAGGGTGTGAAAAGGTTAATTAGTAATATATTGGGTACCTGTATTGCGCCTCTCAAGTTGATTCCTGTTTCAATAGCAACATAGTATGATGCTTGCAGAAATGTCCTTTGCAATAGAAGGGCAAAAAATAAGAGTACAGCCAAAACATAAGCATTGGACAGGAACTCTTGCGATGAAATGAAGAAAACACCAAGAATTTTAGTCTATAAAAAGATAAAGTTAGAAATCAGGTGCAATGGTAATTTAACTCCTTGCTTTGCATAATGAATAAGCAGAGGTAATCACCGTTTATTACTTTGAAAGTGCTCCCAACCTTGTCTGAAACCTCATGGTTTATCACTTCAAAGAAACAGTCTCATAACATGCCAACTCAGAAAGGTTCACTTAAATGCAAAACGATGTTTATACGATTTCTGGTATCCTGCCAAAAGTCTAGGACACTGAGTAACTCCATATGGTCATTTATTAAAAAATGTGCACTGCCTATCATCAGAAAGGCACAGTTAACATCCTTTGGGAAAAATTACTCTCATTATTTTAACACCTCAGGTTACTGAACATTAAAAATGACCTCCAAAACTTGTAAAAAACCCAAAACTCCTGTTACCATGCAAATTATTTTGGCCTGCATCATCTTGTTCACTTTTATATATGGTCATTACCTTCTAGTAAGCTCATGAGATCACCAAAGGGCATTTTGAAGCATGTCTACAGCCCAATGGGAAAACAGTTCACTTATTTCAGATTATATTTAACAAGCTGACATCTTTGGTCCCACAACAAGTTGAGAGGCTGGCTCACCAGGGGAAGCCTTCTGTAACTAAAATGTCTTCCTCTTTCTCCTCTTGGCTCCCTCAAAACTTTGATTGCTGGTTTGGGCTTCCGTTAAAGGCAAAATTAGGAAGATGAATCTTTCTGTTTCCTTTCAGAGGGCTTCTTGCCATTTACACTCCTGCTGTATCCCTTGCTCAGCACATTTTTTCTTGCCTACATAGTTTCTTTGCTGTTGAAGTTTTCACAACCACTATAACACTTAATCAGCTATATTTCACAAACTGTCAGTGTCTGTACATTTTATTAGATCTGATCTGCACCTTGCAGTTAACTTCATAAAAGCCCCATATGGCAAGTCCATACAGAGGCAAAATTTAGTTTTTTAAGCTGTTCTTTCGGCTGAGCCAGCTGGAAAAGGAACAAACTTCTCCCTACTCTTATTTATACTCAGGTTGCTCCAACCTGCACGCTTCTGTTGCTTACTGTGCACTAGCTGAAGAGCTAACTGGATTTCTTCCTGAGCCATTTCAAATCACTGAGACAAGAAAATCAGCCCAGGAAAGAAATAATGGCCAAATGAACCAAAATAAACACCAAATCAGTGCCAGAGATAAAGCAGAGGAGAAAACAGGAGCAGAGGTAACAAGGAATGTAAAAGGAGGAAGATTTTAAAATCTGTATTAAGTGCAAAACTCTGAACAGTTACAGTACATGACAGCAGTTATAGTTCACATAAAGAAACATCTAACTGCTCTTTTACCTATTTGCACCCTAAAGGGATTTTAAAGCCCTAATTTATTATTTGAATTGCTATGGGATAAGTAGGCTACAGCAGCATTTTACACTACAAATAGTCTAGAGTACTCTAAAAATGAGTTTCTCTTCCAGATTATTTACAGTCTTACACGTTCAGGTTTTCAGTGCTGTCCTCCATGCACGTCTGGCCAGTACTGCTAATCTCTGCAGCTAACACCACTTTTTATTTTATGTAAAAGAACACTTCTTTTTTCCACAATTATGTTTGACAAATCATGCTTGTCTAGCAATGAGATTCTGGTGCAGCATTAATTCCCATCAAAACATTATATAATAGACAAGGAGGGAAAATGAGATTAATATTCTCATCCTTGCTTCTAATACTCCCTTGAGAAAAAAGAGGACAAACATATATAGATAAAGATCACAGAATTGCTGACAGCACCAAGATGTTTGCCAAGTCTCAGATGCACTATCAGGCCACTATGGCTTACTGAGCATACCTGTGTTTAAGCTACAATAGGTGTCTACACACACTTGTCAGCCTGTAGGAAACACAGAAATACCTGAACACTTCCTGAACCTTTCATATACAAGGCAAATAAGCTTGTTTGAGAAGTTGACAGAAATAATTAGACGTTTTGTTTTCAGAAATGGCTTTGGGAATATTCAGTGTCCCACCTTCCTGACAACTACAGAGTAACACCAATTCTTAAAAGTTGCTCTAAACAGTAAAAGGCTGAGCAAGGCTGTACTTTATGCTATTTAAATGCATAAAGACTCTAGACTCATACAATCTTAATGTCAATACTGGGCTTTTTGCTACACTGGGCCCTATGACTTCTAGAGCTTTTAAATAATGAGTTTGCTGCATCTTTGAGTATGTCAGCAGCTACTCCTAATACTGGAACTGCTAATCCTAACATTGCAACGTGGAAGATGCTACCAGCAAATTATAAAGGTTATCATTCTGTCAGTGTCTTCTTCAGTGTGAAATAATTAACGCTCAGAGAAATCCATGTCATAGGAACTTTCTGGGGTGGCCATAAATATTGACACTGGAGTTATAAATAAACATGAAGAGCATGACAGAATTTAAGACGCTGTCATGCTCTGACTAACTACAGCACTAACTTGAGCAGTTAATATTGCCTGTGACACCCATGTGATCTGAGTTACAGCTCCATGGTGGGTTATATCTGTCAGAAAGGACCTGAGGAACAGAACAATTATTCTACCTCTTCATCTTCAGTTCCACAAAGAGAATTTCTGTTTGAAAGATACAGTTGACTCATTGCAATATCTCAATCTAAATATTTAAAATGTAGCTGGGTAAGAGATGGGTAAAAGACACCCTCTATTGTACTCACAACTTACACTGCTTATCTGATTCTGTCCCACTGTGTGGCAACTCTTTCCAGTGCCCTCAAACTCAGCAGCACATCAAGCACAAACTCTGTTTCCGCCCAACTTATCTTTACCTTCATATGACAGAATTTTAGAAAGCTTGTTCCTCACACCTGTGAGGTTCACAGGGGCAAACTATAAAGCAAGGTTTTCTTCTTTTGACTCATTACAAGCAGGGATACAACATTCCTTGCAGTAGAACTAGGAAAGAATACTAGAGTATTTCTTTCCAAAATAGACCAAGTTGGCTAGGTGTGTGAAGATACATGGGAGCCCTCCTGAACACCTCAGTCTGCTTCCAGATAGTTTGAATAGAAACTCTTCATTAGAAAGATATTTCATCTCACCCAGCAAAAGCAATTTTCAAACTTAAATGTAGTTAGACCCTTACCAGAAAAAAACAATGTCAAAACATAAGGCAAAGCCTCTTGGAGACATTCTAGCAAAGCTAAAATACATCCTTAAGTGTCACTCGTGGACTATGACCATCAGTGAATGTTGCTGTTAGGTGATCCCAAATTGGTGTCAATGACAACAGTGAGGTTACTGCTTAGCTAGTGAGTGAGGATGCTAGGCTGGATGAAGCTCTGCTTAGGGCCTATCAGGACTAGACCTGAACTACTACTTTTTACAGAGAAACACTAGCTGACACTTTTATAGGAAAATGAAATAGGACAATCTGTAACTTACATCAAATCACAATTTCAGCTGAAACAGTGTCCCAAACAAATTATTGACAAGCAGAGCTCAAGAGCTTCCACAGTACTTTGCTGCAACATAATACTATAGTCTTAATTTTCTCATTTCCTTCTTTAACTAGTTTCCATTGAACCTACTTGCTATAATAAACTTTCCAAATATTAGGATAAGTATTGCAAAATGGACAAACAGTTAATTTTAGCCTGAGGCCTTTGTTAAATTTTCTGCACTGCAGCTGATGAACTTCAATATTTACAGTGGACCTAATCCAAAGTGTACGTGAATGAATGGGTATATTTCCATTAGTGTCAACAGACTTTAGAAATAGTCTTATATCAGACACTAAGTGAGCTGCAGAAATAAACTGATCTAGCTTGTAGAAATCCAGCCTGAGTGACCTCACCTTATAATGAAAAGATGCTTCCTGAATTACATTTTTATTTTTAGTAAATCAAGAAATACATCTGCTTCCTCTTGGAGAGCATTCATTTAATCAGCATCCTTTAAAAATATGTTCCAGTTGATCTTTCAAAACTAACCTCCTCAAAGGCACTAGAAGGAATGCTTGGTTACAATTAAATTACTTGGCATTTTATAATGATGACAAAACTCTGCTTTAATACCCTTAAACGTATCTCATTTTTAGAAATGAAAAGCCAAGTCTATTTCTATTTTTAGAAATGAAAAGCCACTTTTCCTTTCTGGAAAGCACTCAGTCACATACTTGGTTCAATCTCTACTCAAGACTGCACCTAAATTGTTCATGATATTGATGGGATTCTGGATATGCTTCACTGTTCTCTTGAATGAGGTTATTTTCCAGAATGCAAGGCTGACTAGATGCACGGCTCATGTATTTTGCCCCCAAAAGAATAACAGAATGGATTAGGTTTGAAGGGACCACTGGAGATCATCTAGTTCAACCTCCCTGCTGAAGTAGAGTCATCCTAGAGCACATGGCACAGGATTGCATCCCAACTTGTCTTGACTATCTCCAGTGAGGGAGACTCCACAAGCTCTCTGGGCAACCTGTTCCAGTGCTCAGTCACCCACACTTTAAAGAAGTTTTTCCTCATATTCAGGTGGAACTTCCTGTGCATCATTTTCTGCCCATTACCTCTTGTTCTACTGCTTGGCAGCACCAAGAAGAGCCTGGCTCCACCCTCTTGAGACGCTCCCTTTGGATATTTGTAGAAATTGATGAGGTCCCCTCCCAGTCACTTCTTCTTGAGGCTGAACAGGTCCAGCTCCCTCAGCCTGTCCTTGCAAGAGATGCTCCAGTCTCTGTTGCCCTGCACTGGATGCACTCCATCACAGTATAAAAGTGGGTATCGGGCAGTACATTCACACTGGCACTTCCACTATTACAAATACAATGCAGAGTCCCTTTCCTTACTGAGGACAAACCATACAGAGTCACAGCATCACTTTTTGGACTCCTCTCTTTTGATGACATTTTGACAGTACCTGTGGGCGGATGGTGTTATTTCCTTTTCCAACGTTGTGAACAATCCCAGAGATGCAGAGCGGCCCAGCGAATCCAAGCAAGTCAGCCAGAATACGGAATGTGCTGCTGAGAAGTAAGGGTCTCCCAAAAGCACAGCAGAGAGCACGCCAAATGGATCTGGATCCCTGGGGAGATGATGATCTTTTGTTCTGGCCAGAATTAAATTAAAGTTAGTAAGAATTATGTTATATGTTAACCTCATGTCTGATAAATCATTGGTATTTTTATCACTGCTTTAATTCATTGACAACCATTTGTAATCTCTCAGGTAGAAATCAGAGGGAATATAACTATTGTTTCTTTTTATAGAGTCAGAACAAAGCGATAATTTGCACTTCCCTCCACAAAAAGAACCATGATTTCTTTCCTACCCTTGAGAGGGATCAAGTAAGTGTGTTGTTTGTGGCCTGCTGAGGGAGGAATAAAAAAGAGGGAGGGAAGTGACAGGGTTTTGTTCTCTGGTGAACACAGAGACTGGAAGCATACATTTTTTAGGCAGGATGCAAACAAGTTCTCTCAGAATCCTGTATACACTCAGCTCCCACTGAGGAGTGAAAATTAATTTGAGCCGAGGTCGTTTCAGCCCTGAACTTTCCTATGGACAAACTGTAACTGAAATAACATGGAAGAAAAATAGCCCTGCAAGGCCTAATTAATACTGACTGTGTAATTGAATGTTTCCAGGATCTTATTAGGAGGAATAATGGTGTTTAGTGAACACAGTCCATGATTACTTTCCACATCAAAATAGAGGCCGTACGCATTTTACACACATTTAACCAGTAATGCATTTGACATGCACGTTTGATTAGAGAAAGTTCATTATTTGTACTGATGCCTTGTGAAGGCTGACCTAGAACAGAGGCTAGATGGAGTTAAAGAATACAGTAGGTATTTATTAAAAGCCCTCAATGGATACACCTTGGGAAGTTCAAGAGCCCAGCCAGGGCTACACCCAAGAGGAACCCAAAATGATCACAAAATGGATGACTGGTCACAAGGTCTCTCACTTTTATAAGTTCTGGTCCATTAGCATATTAGAGTTAATTGTCCAATTATAGCTTCCCATTATGAAGTCCCATCCTTCTTGTTTTTCTCTCTTCATTCCGCCATTGTTTATGCTCTTGGCCTGAGATTTGGATCGGTTGTCCTTGGTCCCCAGCTAGAGAAGGAATTGTTTTGTCTACCTACTCTGTGAAGAGAGCTTACCATCCCTTAATATGAAGCTCAGAACTACACACCAAAGCAGTACAGAATCCAAAAAATACAAAAACACCTGAGGCATCAGTACGAGGTACAACTGAGAATGTGATCTCTTGATATATGGACTGCTGTGCCAATGAATACTTCATCTGCCTCATATCTGTTTATATCTCTTTGTCTCATGCTTATATGATAAAAAGTAATGAAAAAGACAAGCTCTCAGTAAGCAGACAGACATAATTCCATGTTTTGCATACCTTCTGTGCTTCAAAGGCCTCATTAAGGCGAATGTAATTGGTCAGAGCTCTCATAGCAATGGGAAGCTTGCCTATGGTTTTCAAGTCTATCGGTTTTTTATGGGCAGTCTTGATGAATGTGTTCATCCACCAGTATGTTCCTTTGGATAACAGATTCACAAAGGGCTGCAAGAATCGGACACCAAGATCCTGGAGATCCTCAGGAGGTTTAACTTCTTTAGGAGTTTTGAAGAAAACATACCTCTGAAATCCAAAAAAATGCCAGCAGGATCACAGTGAATGTGAACAAAATACAAGTGCACAAAGAATAGATAAGGACATTGCAGATAATCAATGAATCAGTCCTGGTTTCTTAAAAGACATTCAAGTACAACCAATACAGCAATCCAGTCTCCTCAGGTACTGAGTATGATCAGAGGCATCCAGTCTAGAAATAAATAATTCTTATCATTCGCTATGACTCTGCTTACAGTGCAAAAATTTGCAAACTTGTAGGAAAAAAAACCCCACCTTACAAAATCAGAATTATCACGGTTGGAAGAGACCTTCAAGATCATCCAGTTCAACCACCAAACCAGAACCACCATCATCAACCCTACACCATACCTCCAGACACCTCTGGAACACTTCCAGAAGCGGTGACTCCACCACCTACCTGGGCAACTTATTCCAGTGCCTGCCCTCTGTTTCAGTGAAAAAAATTTGAACCTCCATGGTACAACTTAAAGCCATTTCCTCTTCTCCTTTCACTTGAGACATGTCAGAAGAGTCTGACCCCCTCAATTATTTTAACAGTACAGCCCCAGCATTGCTTTGAGTTCCAGTCAGCATAACATGGGACACAGGAGCTTCGACACAGCCCTGAGGTTATCTCCCACACCACACTGCTTCACACCTGTTAGCTCAGAACATGGAGCTACTGGTGCTGCAGCAAGAAAATTTACATGGGACTATTTCTTTCCCTCCTAAATTTAATTTGTGCCCAGTTGGTGAGTGCCAGCTGAACGGAACTTTGGTATTTATGTATCCAGAAGTCTCCAAAGTCTGTTTAGATTATGACTGCAGACACTGCAGAGGGGAAAAAAATATAGCTGGGAGGAACCCCAGTAGCCCAAATAAATCACTTGTTGTGATTGTCTCCTGGAAAATGAGAGCTGTTATTTGTGTGTTTAAGATATTCTCTGATAGAGCAGACAATTCCTTTCTACCAGTCTTCTCTTGCAGCAGAAATACTTAGCTGTCATGACTGAAACAGAATAATTTAAAAATTTACAGCAAACTCGAACAGATGAAATTGATCTTAAATTAACAGCAACAGAGTCTGGCATTTTTTTAAAATCACGAATTCATCTGGCCTACTAAAATTGTATTAACCTTTGATTGTCAAATAGATTTCTATTTCTAACTGGATTTTTCTTTCTCCTTTAGTAAGGCATTTTTCACCAACTACCTAGAAAAGGGAGTAAAAAAAAGACAAAAGGACCAATAATCAAAAAACAACCAATAAAAACCAGAGAAGGAGACTTCTATCATAGTTACTTACCCTCACCCTGATGACATTGATTTCTACAGCTAGTAGCATTCCATAAAGAACAACCAAGAGTCCTGTGAGGCAAAATCGAAGCTGAGAAAATCCAACTCCATTATCACAAAACTTCACAAATTTGATGGTTTTAGTTATGAAAGCTAAAGTCCAGTAGAACAGCAATGCTGTAGAGAAAAAAACCCAAACAGATTAACCATCTCTATAGCTGCAAAAATTTACAATGGCATTATAAAATATAATTAAGGAAGAAAGCAAAAAAATATATAAAACCAGAGAGTGGCCTTTTTCATGTCAAACAGAAGCCTAATTTAATTCCAAAAACATTAAAATATTAAGATAATTGTAGTTCTAAATGCCTTTTCTATTAGATTTAGTGATATTTCAAAAGTTTCACAAAGTGAAGTCTGTGGAAGAAAATTTAATCTGCTGTAAACCTGTATCCACATGATCAGCTCAAGGGACAGTGTTGCTCCAAAAGTGAAGGTGCCTGTGAATAATGTTCTTCAGATTTGGTTAATGCTACAAGACTGCTATGAATATGGCTTGAAGGAAAATTCCCTGCAAATCTCCGGGATGTGTCAGGAACAGATATTAAAATACTTTGTCCAAACCGCTGCTGCACTATCGTTCAACACAAATTCCATACATGTAATTCACAATGTAGATAAAACAGTCAAAGTCCTTGTTTCAGTGCCTAAATCAAGGAAGGATATTCTGTCATTCATGAAATACAACTTCCACTTTTTAGTGTTCTATGAAATCGCTGGTCTCAGGGTGCTCACGCTACCATCAGCTACAGCTAAATAAACCATGGAATAAGCCCTGGTGACTTGAAAGCACTGTCCATACCATTCATCACACCATAAGCCAGCTCCTGTTCCCCATTCTTAAGGAAATGCCTCCCAGGGTTATATTCCTTTAAATGAATCTTTCAGGCTTGCTCTATCTGCCATGGTGCAACAGATGGAATGAGCTCTAACTGCCAAGAAAAGCTTGGACGTGCTTTCCAAGTGTCTTGCTGGAACACCAGAAAAAGACTTCAACCAAGGCATCAGCAACTCTAAGTCTAGCTTAAATATGGATAATCATCAGGAAGTTGCATGTATTTCAAGAATTGGTAGTGTTCCAGCCTCCCTGAGGCACCAGAAAGCTCTCTGGAGATGTGCTCTGGGGCTACCCTTTCCAAGCAAAGCTAAATTCAATGCGGAGAATCCATGTGAGATTTGGGACTGCCAGTCCTGCTCCTACAGAAATCAAGTTAAAACCTCTCCTTTAAATGAGGACAGTGAATGGAACAACACAGGAACACTGTGCATTAGGACATTTGCCAAGGGAGCCTCTCTTCCTCTAAAATTAAGAGGCTAGTTCATAAGAGGAAAACACTGAGTGGTCAGGAATTTGTGCACTGCGCTTCAGTGGCCAATGCAGTTGCAGAGAGGGTTTAAAAGATATACATACCAAATTTCTCTTATAAAACTTTAGCTATCTTATGTGAGGCTTCCTACCATCTTCCCAACTTAGATTGCTTCTCATCCTGTTTCAGACTGCTTCCTTCCTCTGAGGCCCTATTCCTCCCTATTCGCAGCACTTCTGAATATAAAGTCTCACTTCATCCAAGAATTACATTCTGTGCTGTTCTACTCCTAACCACTTTTATCTGTTAAACCTTGTTTTGTCTCATTCTTCCAACACAGGCTGAGAACACATCCCTCTTGGAATAAAAGGGACGTAAACATTGCACACTGAAAATGTCCACCAGTGGAGGACTTCCAAAAAATAACCAAGCCAACAGGCGTTTATGTATGTCTTGGAATTAAAAATAAGAACTTGCAGAGCCATTCTCCTATTTAGGGTTTAAATAAGGGTCTATTGGACCTTTTATTATTATTT
Organism: Promerops cafer; assembly: GCA_013398275.1. NCBI lineage: Eukaryota > Metazoa > Chordata > Aves > Passeriformes > Nectariniidae > Promerops > Promerops cafer. The sequence continues at coordinate 886,706 of VZSE01008502.1, read as the reverse complement.
TTATAACATTAATTTATCTTTTATTTAAGAAGTGCTATAAAGTGCCAAACACAACATTCTCAGGCGATAAGTGGCCACTTGCTGTCACACTTCCTTAGAAGTATTCGAACTTACTTAGCTTGTCACTTTTGAATAGAAGTATATCTAATCTCATCTGGAGAAAGCTCACAGGCCACTCAAGGCTCCTTGGAAAATACAGTTGTGGCTCTACTCTTTATAGATGATGTTTTTATCATCTGGCTGGTGAGTACATTTTGGCTGAGAGTTTTTAGAAATTATCTCTGAGAACTTCCACTGGTCTGAGCTGTGAAGTGATCAGACTACAGATATCCAACACTGGATTGCTTTAGACCTATTCTAGATGCCTAAATGACCTCGCTTTTTCTTAGGCCATGTAAGATATCTCAACCCACAACACCAGGGTGTAGATTCTTGCCTGGGCCACACCTCTGAAAAATAAGGCAATGTGCAACTCAAACTCTTCTACACCTTTAGTGAATTAAGCCCAATCTAAAAAGCCACACATTTAACTGGATGGGATTTACTAATTAACCTGTACTTGTTTGGAGAGAAATTTTTGTACTAAGCAATAAGCAATATTTTTATGCAGGAAGTTCCATTTTAGAGAATAAACTAATTCCAAGGGAAGCAAAGGGACAAAAAATTTTGAATCAGAAAAATAGATCATTGTTTAGTAGTAGTAAGGCAGTGATATAATTAAGATTAGTTTAAAAAAAAAGGATAATTTTTTAAAATAAAATTCATGTGTTCCCACACTACCACCCATTTCAGATTAAAACCTCAAAGTCCTGTTGTTATTTCATAGTTTTCTCCTACTATTAATTTTTGAGATTTATTTATCTTTAAAACAAAGAAACTAACTTTAAAAATAGTGCAATCAGATGCTACCATTCAGTTATGTATTTTAAACATTGAGAAAGCAGCAGATTTTCCAATCCAGTATGAAAACTATTCTAAAATGAGTCCTGCTTAACTGTACAAATGTTATGCAACCATGTGGTGCACAAAGCATCAAAAATAGCATTATTATGAGAGTGCCCTGGTAAACAGCACTACACGGGAACAGCTACATTTGTTGAAATATAATTACAGACCAAAATCATACAGAGAAAACACATTCAGACCAGATCAAGGTGTTCCAATAGTTGGGTCACTCAACTGCATTCATGAACTCAATCACTAGCTTCAGTGAATAAATATTCTAAACCTTGACAACATTTTTTGATAAGAAATACTAAGAATGATCACTTCAAAACAGCCAAGTGCCTGGGCTAAAGCTGAAAGGCAGGGTCAGGAGCAGTAGAGGAACTTTGAGTCCTCCTTTTGCATACCCAAGGAAACACGTTAATCCCCACATCTGCCATGGTATCTGCCTCTTACTTGTTTATGAAGAGTTACAAATGGATTTGGCATCTTTAAGGTACACAGTGAAAAGGATCTTTAAAAAAGAACAGATCTCAAAATTTCATGGGATTGGAAAATTTCACCCTGTTCAGAATTAATGAACAGACCTTTAAGGGTCCACTGCACTGCATCAGTGAGAGTTCCCCTGCTGGGTTTAATAGTTTTTGGATAAGGCTCTGTTAGTCTTTGTTTTAAACAGCTACCAACTCTTTGCAGCTGTGAGCATTCATCCTGCAGCTGAGGCAGATAATGCCCTGCAGTTTGCTGGAAATTCACTGATGCTCAGAAGCAGCAAGATGTCACATCAGCTCTTCTACTTTGCTCTGTGTGTGTGCAACATTAGATCTCTTCTACACAAGCCCTGTTTCCCATGCACTCAGCAAAAAGCTTATCACCAACTTTAGCTTTCCCTCCTGGCTCTCATTTACCTCATAAAATGAGGCTCTAAAGCAAAGCTGCTTCATGGCCACACTGCACTCTAGTGGGTTGACAGCTGAGTAAAGGTATAATTTAACTATCCATACTGGGCTCATTTGCATAAAGTGCTCATTGCCTCGTCCCAGATGTCAATACAGACCAGTTGCATTTAAGATTGCAAGATGATAATCCTCACAGTTTGTGCAGTTAAGAACAAAGGATAGAGACTTCCAGAAATGTCCGTCTTAGGGCAAAAAAAAGAAAAGCAAAGGAAAAAATAAAATAAAAATCAAAAACCATCAGCTTGTGAAGATTTTGGACTAAAATTCAAATCAGACAAACTAAGTGCGAAAGACTGTGATGGTCTAATTTTTTTTTTTGCCTAAGAGCTATTAAGACCAAATTTTCTGAGGGAGTCTATTCCTTGGAAATTCTTTGGAATTCTTCAAAATTTCATCTATAATACTTAAGTAAGTGTTGGTATTCGTTAGTACAACTTAGTATTCAAGTATTGTCCAGAGTTTATCCAGCATCAGCACTCTAAACACTGAAAAACATTATCATAAGAAAGAAATCTCTGAGCAGGAATTATGCAAAAATGGGTAATCAACTACCAGCTGTAACTTTGTGCTACCCTTCTCAAAGACTTAACAGCAGGAATGCAGTAGTGACACTAAATTATTTAACACTGCATTATACATCTGAAATAACAACAAAAATCCCAAGCAACAAAACAGCCAAAAAACAATACCACAAAAATCACTGCTTGCTTTACAGGCAATTGTAACAGGCTAGCAATGCTTCCTGAGGCATAATGCCTTCCTTATGAACATTTTAATGCCTCCTGTGAGAAGGCATTAAAATGTTCATAAAGGATAAAGAAAGATGCTACTTCAAATAAAGGTATAGGAAGAAAAGCAATCCCGAATGAGAAGATATAAAGGTTGCTAAGCCTGGATAGAAATCTAAGTCTTTGGAGAGGAATTTTTTTTTCAGGAGTTACAGCCTATTTCTGCAGAACAGGATTCTCACTTACCCCAACATGTAATTCAAAATAATCTTCAATATTTAAAAGCTTTCTCATATCTAGTTATTACTGACTTTTCCCCACCTGACAAAAACTAGAACAAAACTTTGATACACAGAGCTACAATGGCACAAGACAAACTTTAGCAGGATCTATTGATACAGAAATCCAGCTCAAACAAAATTTGATGAGCCAGGTCCACCAAAGAAGTAACAGGTAACAGGATGTGACTAAGCATGTAGACATCTCCAACCTGCAGTCTACTCAAACAGATGAGAACACATGAACAATTGCATGACTGTCAGCAGCAATGGATTTTCTATAGCAACAGTTTATTCACAATCTTGAAAAATACACAGTAGGCTAGGTAGTTCTCATACATAGCAACTTCCATTCAAAAGGCCTTAAAGCCGTTTTCAAAGGAAGTTTTAGGAACATGAAGCAAGAACAAGTAGACAAAGTAATTTATCCATGACTGAAAGTCAAGGATGTCATTCCTTAGCTCCTTGCATATTTTAACAGACCACACACATGAAGATTTCTTCACTCTTACATCACGCTTCCACTCAACAGGCTGACAAGCAGGGGGTTTGGATTTAGAGTTAATAATTTCCCATGCTACTTTTCCCACAAAAGCAGTTTTTCCTAGAGAAGTCTTTGGCTCATTGAATCCCTGAGAACACTACACAGACTATTATTACAAGTTAAAAGCATTAAAAATAATGAAATGCTTGAGCATACATAGAGGGGTAGCTTTGGTCACAGAAGACTGCAGTGGCCTGTCACCAAGGAAGCAGACTCACAGCACCCCAGCCACACTTCCAGGTGCATAGATTTTGAGACATACCTATTAACAGTTTGGGGAAATTGGATGTTTCAATATTGTGGTAATAGACAACTGATGTGATGGCTGCCAGGAATGCCATTCCAGCCGGCATGTACAGGTGTAAGTGGCGGGATTCGGAAACCCTTCAAAACAAAAAACATCTGTTAAAGTCAAAGCTCTCAAACCTTATTTAAATGTTTCCCTTTTAATTCATGAACTGTACCGTGCTCCGACGTAAGATTTTCTAGAATGAGTTATGGATGCAAACCCCTCCAAGTTTTAATTGAATTTTTGCTCTTAAATCACACAGTTGGATTTCAAATTCCTCCCCTGTGATGAAAATGAAAGGTGTGTACTCTTATTTCCTACTGAAATAAACTGGAACATTGTTTAAATTAGGACAAGCAGCTCATCTCCAAAATGAGAAAAGTTAATTTAAGCTAAACTAGTTTGGTACCTGTCCATCAAAATATGCAGATAAGACCAACTGACAGCACAGTTCAAGATTTTCTACAGAAGCATTTTGTGTGTTTCAATTTTTTCAGTTTAAAAGAAGGAACAGCACCACAGCACAGGAATTACTTACAGTGAGGTCTGTCTTCAATGACTGCAAGGCAACAAAAAAACCCCCTACAACCGAATCATACACCCTTATGTTTTGTCCTATAAAGCAAAACTGTGCAGATGCTTTGCTTCAGGTAGTAGCAGAAGGGGTCCTGCCAAATACAGCCCTTTGGGAATATCCCAATTTTTGGGCAATGTTGTTGGTTTGTGCAGTGTTGAATAGAAATATGTTTTCCCCCCTTTCCTCCTACTTATCTTCTCTTCCTTCCCTCTCCCCTTTTCTTTCTTTCACAAAAAGAATTTAATGCCCTATGCTATCAAGGGCTACAATTTCCTCTGTCTCCCAGCCAGCTTCACCAGAAGAGGCACCAAGATGACTTCCGGACACAAACATTTACAGAAATTCACACCTTGTCTACTGAATGGATTTCTTCTTGCTGCTTCAAACACTACTTTTTTGGAGTTTTGGAGACAAGAAGAGCTGTGCTGGGAGGGAGATCAAAGATCATCACAGGACATCACATTTCTGAGAGCAGAACATTCCAAAAGTCTAGCAGAACCATAGGAGCCCAGGACAATAATTTCCTGCATCTCTGTTCTAAAAAGGAGAGCCTTCCCTCAATGAAGATTGTGGTGAACTCTGTAGTGCTGGCTGTACCATGCTCACAGCCTGTGATGAACACTGAATTCCTCTTGCTGACAATAGCTGGATGTCAATACAGCAAAATGAGAAAAGATCCTCTGAAATTCCTAGTAAAGCCAGGAGGTTTTGTACATCAGAGCTGAATTCTCAGCAAGGACAAAAAAAACCAACAAGAACAGATTTCTTCAGACAGCCTAAGCTTCAGTAGGTAACACTGCAGCAGTGGGAGGCTTTCTAAAATCTATTTATTTCACAGTTGCTGGAATTCCCCTATATAACTGTACCTCCAATAGGCTGCTTCTATTGCTGAGATGCCAAAGCCTTTAGCACCCAGTTGCTGCCAAAAGGACTCACCAGCATGATCCATTTTGGTTCTTAGAAAGCTGATGAGTCTCAAAACTCTCTTCTATTCACTGGAGCCCTTGCCAGCCTGCTGAGTGCTCGGGAAACATGACTGTGGGTTGGCACTCCCCCAGCAGAGCTCTGAGCTTTGATTCTCATCAGGTGACACCTATTACTTAACAGCAGTGTTCTGAGTCAAGTTAAATAGCAAATAAACATAATGAGAGGCATCGCTAACGAGAAACATAAAGGAGAAAACTCAAAGCAGGAGATTTTGCTCTGAGCATCCCACACCCTGATAACTCTGAATAAGCAAGAGAAAAATTCCTCTCAAGAAAAAAACTGACACCGAGAAACATCCTATTTATATATGTTTAAGGGAAGTTAAAATAATAATGATATCATTTTCTACACCAGAAGTCTGCAGTGCATTTCACATTGGTTGGTAGATACTTGTTACATAGATGGCTAATCTGGGAGGTTTTTTCCTATTTAATGAGAAGCTTCCATTTCATAATCCTTGGGTTCAAATTCATAATCATTATGATAAATCATGCCTCTCTTCATAGGAAGAGATCACATTCATTGTTATATAATTTGCTTTTCATAATAAATCACTCTCCTGTATCACTTGTTTCACTTGGAATAATTTTTTTCCCACAGATTTCTGTTTAGTGACACCCCAAGCTGAATAACAAATGATGGCTCATGGTCACATAATATGAGATGCTCTGCTCCAGGTAACATAGGAGATATAGTGCACAATCACCAGAAGAAACTCTGTGGGGTGTGACTTAAGGCCCAGCAGATTAATTTCTTTTATTTAGATGAAAAGAACTCAGTTTGGGGGTGAATGGTGTGACCTACTGTGCACATGGGAGTTCCTCCTAAGTAAGGACTGTGGGATTGGGTCCTTGGACATAAAACATATCATGAAAATGTCACCATCTGTTTGAATCATTAGGATTTATCTATGATTACTCTTTGGAAAGATAGTGTCATTAAGCTGAACTAAAAATGATTAAGGTCAGTTGTGCGTGTGTACATCACTTGGCAAGGTCTGTGGAATTTCTGATACAAGGTTGGTAGGTTAATCACTAAGAAAACAGATTATATGTTCATAAGCACAAGGAATATGGTTTAGATGAGAACTTGGAGAAAATATCTACCCTGAAACCCTTTAACTGCTCAGTGCTACCAGGAGAAGGCAGACATACACTTACCCATCAGACACTATACCCTCTGCAATTTCACACACCAGCACAAACAAGAGGATAAAAGTCAGTATCCAGCGTAAATTGTGGCCAGGAAAATGAAGCCATGTGCTATGATGTATATGTACTTTGGAACTCTGACTTCCCCATCCTAAGGGAGAAAAGAGAATAATAGAGAGCTTTCTTAACAAGAGTGACACAAAAAGTTCCTGCTTACAAAAAATCCCAAACCATATATGTAACAACCTTGCATACCAGCATTGACACAGCTGTGTTGTTAAACACACATGTATTTGAATATCATCAGAACTGTGCTCTCATTATCTCTCTTCATACGGAATAAAATCAATAATTCAGACAGGACACAGCCTTAAATTCCTATACTTCTAGAAACTTACTATCAAGTAATTACATGTACTAAATATTTTTCAAATCTATTCACAGCTTAAATGAACAACAAATTAACATTTTGACAAATACACACAAACACTATAATAAATGCACTACTTCTTTTCCCTTCAATTCTTTCAAAAAGTAAAAAAAAAAAAAAAAGAGAAAAGCATAAGGTGTGAAGCTTTATCTCAGTACAAATTAGCAATACTGAGAGATTCCAGATAAACGCAGAGAACCCTAAGCAGCCCTTCAGCTGACCCCGTTTTCACAGTCGTGCTGGCTGCTATTTCCTCACCGGACCTTTTCCCATCCCCAGGAGCGAGTGTTACTCCAACCCGTGCCATGGCTCTCCGCGGGCCGGTTCAGGCTTTGGAGGAGGGTACCCGGAGCAATAACAGTCCCGTGTGCTGAACCACCGGGCCACCTACCGGCCCCGCCGGGCTTGTGACATCAAATCACACCCGCNCAAACCCCCCCCGCCGCAGGTACCGCAGAAGCCACCGTCGCGGGGCAGGACCTGTAATGAGGGGGGCCTGCCAGGCGGCTGTGAACCCGCAGTAATTGCTGGGAGTAATATTTCATAACGCAACACTAACTTGTCAGGTTTCCTGGGCTTTAATAGCACATTTATTTCTGCTTCCCGCGCTGCTGGTCAAAACCGGCAGGGCAAATCCTGCGGTCTCTTCCAGCATCGCCCGTTCCTGCCCTGCGTGCGCAAGGGGTTTCACCTGCGGGGAGCCCCGCGGGCTGCCCCGACAGGCGGAGCTGGGCCCCGCTGCCCGGGCGGACAGCGGGCGGTGCGGGGGCTGCCCGGCGAGAGGCGGCCGCCGGAGCATCCCGCAGCTCGCACCGCATCCCACCACCAGCGCAGCCTCCCCGCGCGGCACGGGGGCAGGGCCAGGCCGGGGGACACGGCAAGGGGAGGCCAGGCGGGCGGGGGGAAACGCGGCACACGCGCGGCAGCGCGGGGGAGGGAAACCCACGGCGAGACAAAGCCGGGGGGGGGGGCACGGCAAAG
>VZSE01008502.1:839926-878658 GCA_013398275.1 Promerops cafer | reverse complement strand
GAGCGCATCCACGAAGCAGCCGTTGTTGAGCACGCCGTGGTCCACGTTGTAGGCGGTGGAGTTGCCCTCGTCGCCGCAGAACGCCAGGGCCATGGCGGGACCCTGCGCGCAGCCGGGCGCCGCCTCCGCCTCCNCCCGAGCAGCCCCGAGCGGGGCGCTGGGGGAGCGCTCGGCGGGGACGGGGGCGGGACGTCCCTTTCCTGACGCGCTGGGACCGATGCGAACGCACCGTGACAGCCCTCGGTACCCCAGAGCACCAGACCCGTGTTCCAGGCTCTCGGGACTCGGTATTGAGTGCTTTATGCATCGTTAATATGACAGAACATTAAATATCCAACAGTAAATTAGTTATGACGGAGGAATTACAGAGTACAGAAAGTGTGTTCTTTCAACCTTGTCAGCTTTTGCTTTTTTCTCGACTATGAAAAGTTATTATTAGATTAAATCACGTATTCAGCCATACCCTCTTCCCAAAGGGGACTTCAACATTATATCCTGAACAGCTGTTGTGTTTGTGCCTTACCTTTTTCTACCCCGAAAATGAGTTAAACCCTAACTATTTTTCCCCCTCCACCAAGACTGCCTCAGTTTCTGAGAATCAGATCATTAATTTTTGTGGGCTCCAAATCACTCCCTAAGCATTTTCATGTACAACAAAATAATCTACAAATCAAACTTTCCAAACCCTCCAAACCCTTTTTTTTCTTGTGTAGAAGTTAGGCTCAGCTAAGCCAAAGCCAGACAAAAAGTCTGATCAAATACCTCTCTGCTGGGCAATAGCACTGGAAAGTAAAATGTGATGTGCATCAGAAATCTGCACCTGGCACACACTCCCTAGCACAGGCTGAATCAATGTCCAAGATCCAAATATCTCTGGTGTGTAGCCATGAAATAGTCAACAAAAAGATTCATAACCAAATTGTTTCCCTTGGAGCTCCTTTCATTCCTGGTCATGATTTTTCATTGCTTTGTAGCGTATCTAACACAACTTGCCACATCCTACCAAGAGAAATGCAAAAAAATAATGCCCATATATCCAGGCTTCACTCTTCAAAATGCAAAAGCTACAAGTTGGCTAAATGCCTCTAAGGGAAATGAACCCATAAATGAAAAATTTCCTTCTTCCTTCAACATAACAGAATACATTCAATTTCTAGGACAGACGGCTTCACTAATAGACCTGAAAAATACTTTTGTCATGCTGCATTTTTTGATCTTGCTGTTGGACAGGAGCAAAGAAAAAGCAATTCTCTGCATGGAACGTTATTTCCTATAAATGGTCTGTTAGAGCTACAGCAGTGTGGTTAAGAATAAAAATTAAAAGACAAACCCCAAGCCAAATCCTGTGTATATGTATTTTCAAATGTGAAAGTTACACCCACACTGGAAAGACTATAATTATTTGAAGTTTGGACAGAATCCAGCATTCATTTGAGCTTCTGGTCAAGCTCAGCTCTGTAATCTTAATAGTTATTTAATAAACAGTATGAGCAGTTTACATGCAGATAATTTAAAAGTCATTTATATTTTAGCATTTCCTGAGTCCCTAAGTGACACAAGATCTCCGTGTTACACACGAACAAAGAGCAACAATGAACTCTTGGCAGTTTACACTCTGGAGGCTGAAATCATGGTTAAGATTTGACGAATAACTGTGGCCAGAGAATTTAACACAGAAATTAAAGTTTGCCAACAGTTCCAAAGAAATCCAAGAACTGAGCTCACATGCCCAACCTCTGCATGTTTTCTCAACTTTTAGACCGTCTTCCTTTACTTCAAGGTGTCAATCACAACGTTTTAAAAAACATATATCTCAAACAACAAAACAGCAGGAAACTCCATGGTTTTGAATTTGAAATTTATCTTTTCAATGATTTTTAGACACAGCTGGGATTACATAGTTAATGTGGTGGCTTAAAATTAATGTTCTCAGTTCAGGTCCTACAACAAACCTGCACCTCTCACAGGGCTAAAGTTGACTCAAATGTGTTGGCATCCTAAACAGAAAGATGGTGGATTAAATGGGGAATTAATGACTTAATGAAATACAGAAAAAAACCCAGACTGACAGAAATCAAAACATTTGATAAACTGAAAGTGGTAAGCTGAGCATTCATAGCAATATACAAGGACACATACACACACACAAACTCTTTAAATAACTCACACTTCCAATAACAATGTTCCAATTTTGTCCCAACTGTTACAATAAAATCAAGTGAGTAATCTGGACAAATACTGGTTTTCCTTACTAAGGCATCAAATAACAATTTCTTTTTCACTCAAAAATGGTGAAAAAGCCATTTTGTGACTTCACAAAATAATGCTAAGACACAGTTTGATCCTTTACTTAGGAAAGGCTTAGATGTGGTAGTGATGTCAAAGGACTGAACATCCCTACCCAGACTATCTCTGCTGGTCCTGTGGGCTTTGGAGCACATAGAGGAATAGTTTCGTTCTCAAAACCGTAATTTCATGAAGCTTTGTGAAAGCAAATTTCCTTTTCGAAGTACAGAAAAGGCAAAGAAAATATGAAACCAACAGGTAGACAGCCATGTTTATCTGCATGTTGCAAATGCAACCTGATTTTCCACTAAAGTCCCTTTGGAAAGTATTTCTCTTACTCTATACTCTATTTCCATTTCACAGAAGTCAGTTTCCTACTTCATTATTTCAGTGTATCTATTAGAAATGAGACATCAAGTGGCAGCCACTAGCACATTCAGTAGGTGACTGGAAATAATTTGATAGCATTCTGATTATGTAAAATTGATTTCCAGAGAGACAAGGGCAGTATTTTTAACTCAAGGAAAACCCACTTTTTATGCTTGCCTTGGAATTTGACTTTGTCTACAGGATGCAGACAGGTTTTGGTTTTACAGTAAAGCACTGACACTTCAGAATTCAGTTGTTTTTAACAGATATTCATGTATGTGGAAGCTTTAATTTTTTTCTTTCCTACCTTTGTCATTTGTATCACTCCTCTTATTCAGCTGCTTCACACTGACCTCTCTTTTTTATCAGTGAAGTGCTCTCTTCCTAAAAATCATGGTTTGCTACTGTAGATCACTCCACAGCTTTGTGCTTTTGTTTGCATCTAGAAACACAGATAGAAAAACCCCCAAAGTTCAGAAAGTTCTGAACAGCCACAGCCCATGTTCAAAGTTATGATAGTTAAGTATATAAATTTAGGCATCACGCAGGAAATTTTCACTTTCCTGTGTATTTTAAAGTCATTAATGAGATGGATTATAAATAGGAAAAAATGCTAACAAAGCAAATTCTCCTTGTGATATAGAATTAGCTAAACAATATGCACTAAACTATGACTTCTGGTTCCTATTTAATTCTGTTCTTGGAAGAAGAGAGAAAAAGCAATATACATGTGTGGGAGGAAGCCACCAATGCCTTTCTGAAGCACGTTGGGAAAGGCTGAGGGGAAAAAATGGGAGAAAATCACCTCCAGAGGAAAGTGTTATTTTATTCTCATGGAACAAAGAATTCCATTCTATCGTTTCATAGAAGACATCATTTAACAAAAAAAAAAAAAAAAAAAAAAAAAAAAAAAAAAAAAAAAAAAAAAAGAAGAAATCTCTTTGAAAAATAATCCAAGGTGCTGCTATTAAAATTCATGCAATAAGCATAATCACAGAATCCTAGAATGTTGGGGGTGGGAGGAATCTTAAAGATCATCCAGTTCCAACTCCCTTGCTATGAGCAGGGACACGTTTCACCAGACCAGGTTGGGCAGAGGTCCATCCACAGCTGGTCTGGCCTTGAACACTGCCAGAGATGGGGCATCCACAGCTTCTCTGGGCAACCTGTGCCAGTGCTTCATCATCCTCGTAGTGAAGAATTTCTTCTTGATATGAAGAACTAAACCTTCCCTCTTTCAGTTTAATAATAGTGCAGAGCTTCACAGAAATAGCTGTTTTTCTCTAAATAAACATTATTAATTTTTAATTACTGTCCTCATTAAAAATGAAGAAAGAACTTATGAGTAAGCAGCTCTATCTTTGAGTGGAAACAAAATACAAACTCTTTGTTGGGCAGTCATCTTCAGGCAAACACTCAGACAAGTGTTTTAGATTGGAACAGCTTATTTTTAAGTGAGTTCAGACATCTTGTGGCTTCAGCCACATCAATGACCTCTATCATTAAGTCATTTTATGAAGCACGTTCTCCAACATCCAGTATAACATTCAGCCAATTAATCTCTCTTTGAACTAGCTCCTCAGTTTAACAGTAGCCTCCTGGCTCAATAGAGCCAGAGGAGTGCTGACTTGGCACCTGAAACCTGGTGAAAAATCTCACTTTTCTGCTCATTCACTCTCCTTTGCAGTATTAAACAAACACTGATGCATTCGGGGCTACCTGGCACAGCTCAAGGTGAATCACCTGAAGGGCTGCAGGCTAGTTCCCTTACCAGCCTGACCTAAGGATATTCCTGATACTCCCCTGCCCTCCTGAATCACCAGGATTCACCACAACAGTGACAACAACACTAACCAAATTTCTAGTCACTCCTGACTATCCTTGTGCACAGATGAATTTTTACAATCTCTGCATGATCTCACTGATCACCTCACAACTTAGCTTCATCTCCAGTATCTAAATGGTTAATGTCTTGAGTACTCCCTGTGTAGTACTTGTAGTACAAGTGTTGTGTTTTCCTCAGGGGAAAAAGCTGAGTGCTGTGAACTAACCCGTGCCAATAAACAACTCGCGTGCTGGCTCCAGCATGGTATCCTTCAGCAAATATTATTTTAGTTACTGGTTCAGTTCAGTGCTGTTATGATGCTTGCCTTGTAAATGGGCTCTTGTATATAAAAGATTATTCTGCCTGTTTATACTGAAAGAATTACACACACTAACAAATAACCATAACAAACATTATGCATTAATTTCCAAAAGATAACGGCTAAAAGTCACTGGCCTTTCTTGGAACCCTTTCAAAAACCACAAATTAGACTGAAAACTAAGATTTGAATCATTTTTTGAAGATTATTAGAAACAAAACAAAGGTATCATCTTTCATTTTCAGAATATAAAATGGTTTTCTGCTCAGGCATACAGAGCTTTAGATAGTTGGTTTGTTTATTGACCGCCAGGAATTGTTCCAGGCTACCCTCAATTTCTCCAGTGGGTAAAATTGACACAGCAATTAGAGAGAAACAAAGTTATCAGTTCAGACTTTGATTTGGAATGTGTTCATCTTGTGTCACTATTTGACAAAATTATGCAGAAAATTAACAAAAAGGGTGCTGTAGTTTAATGAAGTTTTGCACTTCAAAATCTTCTTGTATTTATTTTTAATAGGTTGCAATGTGGCATTTATTCTAGCTCTTAAAATAATGACAAAAATCATATTATGGATTCATTTAATAAAAAAAAAAAACACCAAAATGTGAGTATGCACAAAAGGCTTATTCCTGTACAGCAAACACTGTTAATTCCCTGTTGCAATTTATCACATACCTAATTAATTTTAAAAGGCCTATTTCAGGAGACATTCTCTTGAGTTCAGCCCACATGCAGACTACATTTGGGATTTTCAGAGGCTCAAGGGAGTTAAAACAATCAACACCCATAAAAAATAGAAAATTAATTTAATATTTTAGTAATTGAACTTACAGCCAGTAGTATTTTTTTCTATCGTTTTCCTATTTTCATGATGATTTGAACCTGAAGCTCGTTGTCTCTTAGAGTAGTACAGTGTTGTTTTTTGTACAGCAAAGTGCTGTACCTGGATTTGTAGGTGTGAAGCTCTGCAGGAAATTAAATTGTCTATGACACTCTTACCTTACTCTGGCAGCAGTAATTGCTGAATATCCTCACTTAGGGCAGATGTCCACGGCCTTAGCCCTCAAACCAGCCAGAGATCCTCTGCTCTGGGTAACTATTCTTTATACTGTCACTATTTAGGAGGAGTCAAGTAGCTTTTGTAAAAAGGCAAAAAGTAAGAGATTGGCTGTACAACTCCCTCCCGTATTGAAATTTGGCATTATTTTTCACTCTCTATAGCAAAAGAAAAATATATTTTTTAACATAGTCTATAAATTTGTGTAGGAAAGTTAAAAACTTGTAACAACAATAAATAAGACTGAGTACCAAACGTTCAAAAATTCCCTTAAGCTGGGCAAAATAATGAAGAGTCAAGGGGGCTAAAACTATCTGCAAGTTTGAGTCACATTTAATTAGTGTTTTTAGCCAAAGAAAAGAGGGAAAATTCTAAACTCCTCCTCTAAAGGAGCAAAAGCAAATAACAGAAAATAAGACCATGGCAGTCATGTTAGCACACACGAAACAGGCTTTGCTGAGACAGGCCAGGCTTCCAGCCTCTGGACAGCAAGTAGGTTGTCCTTAGGATTCAGGGTCGAGGAGTGTCTCAGCTGTTCATGTAAATGCCACAGGTCCTTCACACTGTGACTCACAGAGGAGTCACCTCACAGACTGATTGTGCCCTGCTATTTTGAACATACTCCACTCTTACAACTAGGAATTCCTTAAGTGGCTGAAGTAATGGGTGAGTGGGAGTAGTGGATATTCAGATTAGTTTTAATGTGTTACACAGCACATTTTCAAGTTACCTTTTTAAAGAGCAAATAATATAAATAAGAGCTTTGTAAAGCCACAGCATCCCTCTAAATTGAGTGTAGTAGAGAATGGGTTGAAAATAATTGAGAGATTACACTCCAGCAGCATTTAAAATAAAATACTACAGCTATCAGCAGTCCTGGCTCAACGGGGGGGTCCCAGTTGACTGGGGGTTAGCAAATGTGACACCCATCCACAAGAAGGTCAGGAAGGAGGATCCAGGGAACCACTGACCTGTCAGCCTGGTGTCAGTGCCCTGGAAGGTCATGGAGCGGATCATCTTGAGTGCCATCATATGGCAGAAACGGGACAATCAGGGGATCAGACAGGGGTTCATGAAACGCAGGTCCTGCTTGACCAACCTGATCTCCTTTTATGACAAAATGACCTGCTTAGTAGATGAGGGAAAGGCTGTTGATGTTTCCTCTCTGGACTTCAGGAAAGGTTTTGACACCATTTCCTACAGTATTTTCCTGGAGAAACTGGCTTCCCACGGAGTGGGCAAGTGTACTCTTCACTGGGTAAAAAACTGTCTGGATGGCTGAGCCCAGAGACTGGGGGTGAGTGGATTCCATCCAGCTGGCAGCTGGTACCGGTTGTGTTCTCCAGGGCTCGGTGCTGGGGCCAGTCCTGTTCAAAATCCTTATCAATGGTCTGGATGAGGGGATCGAGGGCACCCTCAGTCAGTTTGCAGACACTCCAGGCTGGGTGGGAGTGTTGATCTGCTGCAGGGCAGGAAGGCTCTGCAGAGGGATCTGGACAGGCCGGATCGATGGGCCGAGGCCGATCGTGTGAGGTCAGCCAGGCCAAGTGCCGGGGCCTGTCCTTGGGTCACAACGACCCCGGACAGTGCCACAGGCTGGGGCAGAGGGGCTGGGAACCTGCTGGGCAGAAAACGACCTGGGGGTGCTGGTGACAGCAGCTGAACGTGAGCCAGCAGTGCCCAGGTGGCCAAGAAGGCTAAGGGCATCCTGGCCTGGACCAGCAATAGTGTGGCCAGCAGGACCAGGACAGGGATTGTCCACCTGTACTGCTGAGGCCACACCTCAAGTGCTGTGTCCAGTTTTGGGCCCCTCACTGTAAGAAAGACATTGAGGGGCTAGAGCGAGTCCAGAGAAGGGAAATGGGGACTGGTGGAAGGTCCAGGGCACAGGTCCTATGAGGAGCAGCTGAGGGAGCTGGGGGTGTTCAGCCTGGAGAAAAGGAGGCTTGGGGGGGACCTCATTGCTCTCTACAACTGCCTGAAAGGAGGCTGCAGCCAGGTGGGGGTTGATCTTCTCCCAGTAACAAGTAATAGGATGAGAGAAAATGGCCGAAAGTTGTGCCAGGGAAAGTTTAGATGGGATATTAGGAAACATTCTTTCACCGAAAGGGTTTTCAGGCCCTGGAACAGGCTGTCCAGGGAAGTGGTTGAGTCTGCATCACTGGGGTTATTTAAAAGCCGTTTAGATGTGACACTTAGGGACATGGTTTAGTGGCAGACTTTGCAGTGCTGGGTTAAGGGTTGGACTTGATGACCTGAAATCTTTTCCAAACTAGCGATTCTGTGATTCTGCTTTTATTCCTACGTAGGATTACTTTCTCTCTTGAAAACAAGAATATTTAGAGGTGGGACAATGTTTAAGACATATCAGGAATCTGATGCTGAGTGGCACTTATGTACACTATTATGATACAAGTGGTAGCAAAAAATTCTAGGTACCCACATCAGTTCAGGATGTAAAGCAGCTGCAGATCTCTATAAGAACTCCTCTGGAGAAAGTATGAACTATTGGTGGTAATATGATGTCCCTATTATGAAAACTCATATAATTAAAAAAAAATCTACACTGTTGGGGTAAAGAAAAAATGTTGGAAAAGTTCCTTGTATTCCTGAAAATGGTTATAAAGAGAATAATTTCTGTTTCCTTCAGAAGCAGTTTTTCCTCTCAGCACATGTATTAGTTTTTCCTGACTGGTGATACCACAAGACTGAAGATAATGTTTTACATCATAAGCCACTTACTAAAAGAGAAGCCATATTCTTTTGTTGTAGATTTTCTGAAAAAAATAAATATTTTCTCAAAGCTGAATGTTTTCTTTTCACAACAGCATATGTTGCACTGTCTGAGTCTGTAGCATTAGATATGAAAACAATGCTGACTGGTGAGTACAGCAGTCAATTTGTACTGTGCAAAAACTGTAAACAGAACTGTGATTGATAGAGCTGAAATCCCACTGAGGAGATAATGAGAATTGACCAATAACATGAATGAACACTGTGTCAGGTTCTATAGCTTTTCGAATAAATAGCCTATGAGACCAGTTTGTAAAACATAGTAGGTAGAAATGCCTTTCTTTACAGGAATTACTTTGTAGAGAGTTCGCAGAGTCTCTTTGGGTAGAGACTCATCCTAAAACAGTCTCAGGTACTTCTCAGCCTAGGTCATGGGTCCCAGTAGGTACCTGGGCAGCCATGCGCTGGCACGAACACCCTTGGCTGCCCACCTGACACTACAAGGGGATGTGTCAGAACCATCTATGTAGGGCATAATTCTCACACTCTGATCTTCCCTCCCACATGGAATTATTCCCAATTCTCTTTCTCTCACGGCTGTAGGTAGCCTTTCTCAGCATGCTTTCCCCAGGCTATATTTGTCTCCTGTGATAAGGCAGCAATACGAGCCAGTGGAAACGTCCCGCACGTCTGCATTTTGGCAGCCCAAATGTGAAGGGCAATGTCAAGTGCTGAGGCTCAGCCATGGAGGTTTTTCACGTGCAGCTCTCAGCTGTCTGTTTTTCATCTGCAGGGTAACAGCAACACAGTGGAGACAAGAACAACCACATCCAGCTGGAGAGCACTGACAAGGGATGATTCTCTCATGTGTGCCAGGGACACATCCTCAGGACATGCTCGCAGTAATTGGGCAGAAAAAGTAAGATGGCTTGTTACATATTTCCAGTCCTGGAACTGGCCATAGCTTCCTTAACAAACTGAACTTAAGTTCCAAATTGACTGTTCTTTTCACCACATCATAAAAAAGCACTTGCCATTTCCCCATTTGCTTGTAGTTTGGGCAATGAAGGCTCAAGATATTGTAAGATAAGGAAAGGATCATGCTACAACTAGATGAAAGCTCCTCTCTCTTCCACAACTGGGAACACAGCTGACTATAGTGATCATTACCCTGCAATTAAGAGACCACATCATTATTAAAGAAAGAATAGTTGAGATTTCATACTCAGGTGTTATCTACTAGTCTTAGGAAAATGGTGATGATGTCCCTTGTATAAAAGTCACTTGCACTGTCCTAGTGCAAAGAAGGGTATTTTGTCCCTTTGTGTCATTTATAAATCTAGCCACTTTTCCCCATCTACTTACTATGATATTTTAAACATCTGTTTAAACATGTACACATGGGTTTAAAGACATCATTAGAAAAGGCAATACCAGGTAACTTTATCCTTGAGAAATTGTACTATTCCTGATGTAGTTCAATAGCATAACAGAAAAAAAAACCACCTCTGCATCTGTTTGTCTGGCTAGAGGCAAAGAAATGTGAATATTGTCACAGCTGACAACAAACAAACACAGCTTTCCTGCAGCAGTACAATATGAGACAAATCATTACAACGTAATGGCAACTTAATACACTCAATTAACTTTACCCTGTGAATGATCCAACAACAAAATATGCCCACTACCTATTTCAATCAGCCCTATAAGTGTTAACAGAAATTTGTTGCAATCAAATTCTCCAAGAAGAAAAACAACAT
Source organism: Promerops cafer (assembly GCA_013398275.1). Lineage (NCBI taxonomy): Eukaryota > Metazoa > Chordata > Aves > Passeriformes > Nectariniidae > Promerops > Promerops cafer. The sequence continues at coordinate 868,305 of VZSE01008502.1, read as the reverse complement.
TATAATATATGTTGCACCCACCTGTAAATTCTGAAATGGCTGATGAGAAATTTGTACGTTAGTTGGAGAAAAGACTTGTGTGTCCTCTCAATCTGGATTCTTGCTATGTGTGTCACTCCTCTGCATTTAGATGGAGCTGCCTGATTTCCACTGAGGAAGAGTATGCAATTTCTTCTGTCCTAGCAGGTTAATAACATTCCAAGATCTGCTTCACCACAGTTCTTTGTGAATAATCAAAACGGGAACAAGCATTTCTCTTTCTTTCCCTCTGTCCTTCCCTGAGGTTGGAATTGCTGCTAATTAAAATCTGTTAATGGGTGTCTCCACTCTGAAAATTCCATATTTTATGCTGGGAGGGAGAAAGAGTAACAAAAATACTGACATTTGCAAACTTATAATCTACTTAGTTTCAAGGGATAACCCTGAAAAGTTATTTCACCCTGTCAGGGAAATACTTATTACAAGATTTTTGCCAAAGCTTAATTTTCTCTTGAGTGTTTCTAAAACTGTTTTATATCTAGTGTTCTTTGCACTCTGTTAAGTGGCATTAATCCTCAAGAGTCTCAGGCTGTTGCCAGCATGAACATGGGGTCTCAGTGCTAAACCATCCAGAACTGCTTAGGGGAAAGGCAGAGAAAAGAGAACAAAATTTCAGAAAAAGTAGTTTGAAACTCTCTTGGTTTTACGTGCATGTGTTTGGTTTTGCATAAAGAATAACCATTAGCAACTTTCCCTCTCACCGCCTTACTGTTCAGAAAAGTCCTTGTCCTCAAAAAAACTGTCTGATTTCTATCTTGCTCAGTTTATGTTGGGACAATCTCAGTCTCTTTCTCCCAAACTTTACTCTAAGCACCATATAAACAAACTCTGTTATAGCTATTGAAGACTAATGAGTTTTACTGATGTTTGGAAGAGAAATGGTGAGAAAAGATAAGATGAGGACAAGCCAAAAAAATGGGCAGTGGGAGCTGGTGGGAGGAATAACCTTTAAAGATTATTTGAGAAAATGAGGAGGAACTAAAATTCAGTATGAATACTGGAATTTGAGCATTAACAATTTTCTGTACTAAGCATGTCCACGACTAAGGCATCAATTGCCTTCAGATTTTGACTTCAGACCTCCATCCAGCAAAATACTTAAGCCTGAGTAGGCTTACGGAACTCAACCTATGTCAATGGGATTGGCTCATATGCTTAAAGTAAAGCATGTACTTGAGTCCTTTGCTTGTTCCAGTCTAAGCTTTCTAAGTGGCAAACATCTATCAAGCACAATTCAGGTGTGCAAGGGATTGCTAATTGTGCATGATTGCTAATCAAGCAGCAGGTTTTGTGAATCATGAAGCAACTCTCTGCAGGACATTAGACTCCAGGTTTTTCCATATAGACAAACATTCTGAGTTCAACAATAGCCATTCAGACTTACATATCCAAGAGCTGCCAGCCTGCAACTTACTTAATTCCTTGAAACTTCCTTCTGGTGGCTTTTACACTATTATGGTATGCATCCATCATCACAGTTTGGAGAACACATTTTTTTCTTAACTGTAAGCCATAATCCTCTGAAGCTTCACATGTCAAAAACTTTTGTTCTCTAGAAGGGAAATTTTATTGATTGCTTTTCCTATGTCTGTCTCCACTTCCATCCTAGATGATTTCAGTAGAGACCAGAAGTAGCCCGAGTTACCTTGCTGTAAATACAAGTAGACCCTGAGCCTCACCAAAGTGTTGTGCTATTATTTATGTCCTTCAATAATACATCAAATGTAGATGTGATAGAGGAAGAAGTATTCCAGCAGAGACAAACTTTTAGATGCCTTTCCTAGGAAGAAGGAAAGAAAGCCTCTAGTCAGTCGCCTTAAAAAAGTTTGCATGACCTGCGAACAGCCCACCTGAAGCCACCTCAGATCTCAAATCTGCAGAAAGGAAATTTTAAAATCTGTTCCAGAAATTTCTGTCAGCCAAAAAAGCAGGAACCTCCTGACAATGAGGACAATGGCAAAAGATAAAATTGGCAGACAGCAGAAAAAACACTGAAGGTCAAACTCAGTATGACGATCAAGCACCTATTAGCTTATCATAAATTGATTACAAGGGACTAATCTGATTTATAATCCTAAAGGTCAGGTACTTACATTTGAGACATTGGCTTTTTTACACTAGACCTGGTCCTTAAAGGTGTCTGTTCATATCAAAAGAGATCCCAGGGGGCTATTTCTGTGGTGAAAGATGGCTAAGAATTCCACAGCAGCTACCCAAAGTCTCACCACACTTTATCGGGGTCCACATACACCTGAAGCAAACAGGAGGACCTGTATCAACTATTGCATATCAAGCTCCTTACAACCAGATATACATCCTTTGACACAAAGCCATGATTTTTTCACTTCTTTTTTTTTTTTAATGGTGAGAGGGATTATAACAATTTATAAATATTCAGAGGTTATGTCTCAGATTTGTGAAGTGCTGAGATTATTTGTACATGTGTGCTCCTCAAATTGTTGATTTAAAAAAGACCTGTACATGCATACACCCCTCCTTATGTTGTACATTTGTTTGTGAATAGAGCATTTTTTAAAAAAGCACAGCTTCTCTGAAATGTATGCACAATTTCTAAAAGATGCCATGGCCACACAATAAATAGTAGCTAAATTATGAATTAGCAGAATGGCAGTAATAAATGGATCAAAGGCCTCCCTATGCTAATATCCATATGAGTAATAAACCATGGTATTTCCTATCCTGAAATGCATTCCATGGTTCTGATCCATAGGGTCTCACATTTTTTGCCTGCACACAGGCACGCACAGGCTCACAGAGCAGATGTGAAAGTCACAAGTCTCTAATGTAATTCATGCTCCAGTTCAGCAACTGTGGGGGGTTTGCTGAAGACAACGTGGCCAAGAAATTCCTGAGAGAATAAGAATGGTTGTTAACAGTTCTGAGAAAGTCTTCCTCTGGGTTATTATCCCATAGAGAGAGATAGTGAGGTTTGGCGGTCTTAACCAAACAAACAGCTCTGAGAAACTGCACATACTCCCTCTGAGATTACAGCAAATGAAAAACAAAAACCCATTTCCTCTTAAAAGTGGTTTGAAGCATTCGTGATACTGTCACTGAAGTACTTGGACTTCTTCCTGCTTTGTGCATCAGGTCACAGTTTCCATACTCCCAAAGGAAACAGCATTGGCTGAACAAGAGAAAGTCCCATTTACTCCTACTATTATCTTTTCAAAGCTGGCCTTGTTGAACAGGGATGAGGCACAAGCACATGTAAGGACTGTCAGCCACCAAAGAACAATGCAGTAGCAACTCAAAATGGGCACCCCTGTTTAAATTATTTACACCTGGGACACTGCTCACACACATCAAAGTAACTGAAAGCGAAGCTGCTTGAAAAATGTATTTTCTTGTAGCATTTTCCAGCCCTTTGAGCTAGCTGGCAAATGAAGATGGGATGCAGCTCTAGGGCACTGAAAGTCAGAAATACAGTAAAAAACTACCTGGCAAATGGCTTAAGATAATTTTAAGATTTCAGAAGTGTCAGGCTCCTTTCCCCTGACACCACCTACTTACATTGTCTAAAGCAACACAGGTTAAACTCTCAAAGCAACACTTTCTTAATATACCTGCAGTACTGAGCAGGAACTGTTTTCTCAACTGCCTCTCATGCATTTTAAGCTGTATCCAAGCAAATCAAGTTAACAGGGTAGACGGGGAGAAGAAAGATAGTTCTGTGACTAAGAAGCAAGGCTAAAACTCAACTGCTGGTACTCCCACAGATTTCCCAGCTCAGTCTTCTGTGCTCCTTCTGTCTCTGAAAAAATAACACCAGTAGAAATAATTCTAATATCTGAGTTTTGTTGTGTTATGTTTCTTAGTGTGCTGAGACAGTGTTGAGCACAATCAAGCACTAATGTTCTTTACTGGTACATTACTGTGGCTCTCTGTTTGCTGGTACAAAACATCTGAGCAGCCCTCGGGAGAACATTGGATAGCACCACTCATCTCTCTGATGCATTGTCATACGGTCCAGATGGCTGCAGTATGTAGGCAACTGGGAACCAAAGCAGCAGGAGAAGTACATCCTGCTGCAATTTCCTTCTGGTGCTGATCTTGATGCATTCAGCATTAAGATTAGTTTGTGGTTAGGAAGTCTACAGGCCTGGGTAGATGCAAACTAAGACCTAACAAAAAAATACACTGTAGCAACTCTGCTAGCTTGCCAACTATCAAATGACCAGATTTGCCCCCAAAAACTCTGTAAAAGATTACTACAGCTCAGCCAAGGGAAAATTCCGTCCTGTGCAGAGTGAATTTCGCGTTCCACAAGGGTGGCAATCTCTTGCAAGTGGGTTTGTTACTCAAGAAAATCTCAGTATTTCTGTGTACTTTAGCAGATTAACTATTAATATGATGCACAAACCCAGAGACAAATAGGAAACTAGACTTCTTCTATTTGGCAAATGCAATTTTATTTCTGGATTAGTTGTAAGAATTCAACATTTTAAATATTCTAACATATATACCCTGCCACACACATTCATTGGCATACTGGAAGAATACTACAAATAAAGAAAGTCAACGTAAGTAAGCATCTGCATATAAGTACAGTGTTCTCAGGAATGTAACTGTTATTTTTATGTGCTGGAGAACAGGAGGGCTTCCAAACCTTGAAAAGGCAACACTTCAGTGGGAATTTGATATGCCAATGAACTCTCTCTCAGTAGAACAGGTGAGAAAAATCTAAACACAACACGAAAAACAGAACACAAACTGGCAGGTACAAGAAAGGAAGAAGACGATGACATTTCTAAGGAGGTATCTCTATAATATAATTACTTAGTCTACAACTGTAATAATACTTAAAGCCAAGCTGGTATCGATTTTATGGTCTTGAGGGATTTACTCAAACCTAAGGCACAGAGTCACTAAGAGCAGAAAGTACACTTGGTGGCCTCCTGCACAGTTTAGTCACATATATAGGCTCACTGAGAACAAAGCACAAAACAGCAGACTATGAATCACACCCAAATTTCCCACCCATGACTATATGAGGGAGGAATTTTCGCCACCAATACAAATACTCAAGAGTATGAATGTGACTATGCATAATGACTTTATCTGAGCTACTTGCTAGTTATTTACTCTGCTGCTACAGAAGATTCTCTATACAGTATGAGAAACACAATCAAAATTATTCCTTATAATGCTCGCATTCCTGGTATTCCCAGTTCTTCCACCAGCAGGGTTTTTATGCTCAGAAAAACCTCAGAACTGAGACACAAAAATGGACATTAAGAGAGTTACAAGAATATGAGAATAGAAGTTACCTGTGTACTTTCTCATTTTCCCAGGAAAATCACTGTCTAGGAAGTAAAAATATAATTATTTTCACACCCAAACTGGCCTGTGAATGTGTATTCACAAGTGTTGCATGTGGGAACAGACATCTGTGTTCTGTCTTCATTTGTCATTTTAGAGTCTATTTCCAGAAAAACTGAAAGATGATTTGCAAAATTTGGCCCCTCAAAATAGTAAAAAGAGATTGAGAGCTCACAGTCTGAGCTATGCTGGTCAGCAGTTCTTTTCAATGAAAGCTTTACTGTATGTCTCTAGAACGATAATAAATTATTCAAATTATCTGAAGAATTTGATGTCTCTAGTTCAATTTACAGGTCAGTCAATAAAGACGCATTTCATGTGGTTATTGATTTCCTATTAATTTACTGAGCAGCGGGTTTCTGCTGAGGAGAGATTCCATTTCAGCAGTTGGAGTCTTTCTTAAAAAAATGTCCTGTGGAAAAAAAGAAAAAGTTAGTGAGAAATATGCTGTTGGCTCTTGTGCAACTTTTAATCTTTCCAGTAAGCACAGTTTTTAAACTGGACCTTAAGTAGTTTTTATTTGTATTATAAGTAATAATTGAGAAGACCCACATGCAACAAGAAATCTTATCTTGGTAGTTCCAGAGATCTATGACTGTACTTACAGTGATTACAGCCACAGAGAAACTATACAGAGTAAACTGAATTTCAGAGACAAGGATAGTTTCAGAACAAACCCATTGTATAGGTATATGACAAATTATCAGAGACAAACTTCACTGAAAACCAAACACTCATGAATATTTGTTTACAGGCACACTGTGAATAATCCAAATGGAAACTTGTTCTTTGGACAAGCCTTCACAAGAAAGTAATTTGTAGTTGCTTATATACTTATGAACTCACAGAGCCACAGCAGTGGTCCACAGATAAGGAAAAAACCTTAGGTTAATCCTACTTGTTTAGACAGGGCCTATTTATTTAATAGTCTGGCAGGTGATAAACCAATTCTGCAGAGGATCTCTGAGGGACTGCATGAAGTAGAAACTAAATACTTATATTTTAATAGCACAGGCATGGCAAAAGCCCAAAGAACACTCCAGCTCCAGCATGCCAGGAACAAAAGCAAGGATGGCAAGCAATGCACGGGCAGGCACATGCTGAAAAAATAACGCAGCCTCACGATGGCCAGTCATGTTAAGCCAGGTGTGCTATTCACCATGAGGGACACTGCAGTGGCTACAGCTGCAGGAGATACCCTTGTCTGTACACAGGTGCACTGCCTTCAAAAACCTTTCTCTGTGTGTTGGGACTGACTGCTGACGGGGGAATGGTAGGGCTAAATATACAAGATATGAAAACAAAAATAACAGTGACAGTTATTTCCTTGCCCATTAGTTCATGCACAGGTATTAAACAAAATTTCACATCAACCTTGGTGTTAGCCAGTAAAACTGATGTACAGCAACTAATACTCCAATATTCTGCACAGAGCAAGAGCCCAGGTTAACAGTGACTACAAACCTTGCTCTGCCATTTTACTTGGTAGTAAGGGTATCTTCAAATCTTCTCCTTCAATCAAACTAGAAAACATGGGTCTTGCTCTTGAAACTATTTGTCCAAAGTAAAGCCAAATCAAGTTGTATAGACTTGATACCTCTATCACACTTGTAGCTGTAGATTCTTGTTTCACACCTATGCTGATTATCTTTAAAACAAGGATTCTGTGAACATTGCCTAGACACCCAGATCACTTGATCTTTTTTGAAAATATTACATAAGCTTGCTTAGACAAGAACAGTAACTGCAATCTAATTAAAAAACAAAACAAACAACAGAATTAAACATCTGGTTGTGATGCAGAATGCTTATGGGGATTTGTTTCCCTAAATTATGATCTATGGGAGTATAAATAGTAAACAATTCAGACTGAAGTTAAGTGTAACTTCTATAAAAAACCAAACCCCAAATCCTCAAACTTTAAACTGAAAGTATGAGTGTGTAGTCATGTACAACCAATTCTGAGAATCTCAGTTTTGCAGTCTGGGAACCACTGCTGTAATGCATGACAGCTACTTATAACTATCAAATTAGCAACCATGTAAAGCAGGAGGTTATATAGTCCATAAGAAGAAGAAGATACTTGAAAAATGTGTGACAAAAAAAGCAAACTGGCTATTGTTACTCAGCTTTTAATCCCCAGAGGAAAAAACTTATGCACTTACATTTCATCATCATATTCTTTTGGAGGTGAAGCTGCAATGACTAAGTCAATCCAATCCTGAAAGAGAAAAGCACAGGCAAACATCTGCTGCTAAATACTGCTTTTAGAGGTGGCCGGTGGACCACCATGGAATGTCAGATAAAGAATCAGGGAGGTAATCTATTCTTGGAAAACCACAGGGAGCAGCAGCAAATTCTCTATTAAAAGCTTCTATGGAAAGACCATTTAAAGATTGAGCTGTTTGATTTCTATCTTGAAATTAAAGAACAATCTACTGTAGCAAAAAGATTTTTTTTAAAAAAGATATTCTAGGAATCATATTGGTCATCTGAGCAATGAGTATAGCTCTTGCTGTGGAAACACTCACTGCAGCTGAAGGGCAGTGTTGCTTATACATCAAGAAATCAAAGATAAGCTATTATCAGAAAATTCCAATCAGCTTGCAAGTAATTTTCAATATCAAAGAGTGATTCTACATTTACAGGTACTATAAACACAGAATGTAATGTGTTTAAATACCAGTCTTGACACGTAGCTAAATGCCATGAAATTTCCCAGTAAATTTCACATGGTTTTCAGAGATGCTACATACCAGCATCTTCTGCAGATTTTAGCTTACTTTGGGAGTACCTGACATACCTGCTACTTTTGATGTCTGTAACCTTGTTTGTGTTGACATGACAAGAAAGAAAAGTAGCTCTCATATGAGCTCTGTAGGCAGAATGAAGTAGTGTTCCAGGTTACTTACCCCACCCATGTTCCAAGCTTTTGCTAGAGTTGCCTGTGCTTCTGCCAGCTTGCTGTCAATTAATATCTTGCCATTTACAGCCAGTATTTCATCCCCTTTCACTATGCCTCCTGGGGGAAAGATAAATGTGTTATACATACACATAAGCAAAATTCTAGGAGTCTTTTCTGTGCCATGTTGTGCAGTACTGACTACAATGTTCTCACTAAATGTTAAGGTCTAAAAATTGCAGGAAATTTCAGGCATGGCAAAGCCTAACTAATCTCTTAATGATCATGACCAGTAAGAAACTAAGTTCAGCAAGATTTTCCACAGTCTGCCTATTTGGTTAATCCAGCTATACAGCTTACAAACTGTGAGTGACTGTAAGATGTTACTACTATGCCCCATCCCTGGAATTGTTCAAGACTAGGTTGGATGGGGCTTTTGAGCAACCTGGTCTAGGGTAAGGTGTCCCAGCCCATGGCAGGGGCTTGGAATTAGATGATCTTTAAGGTCTCTTCCAACCCCCAAAATTCCATGATTCTATAAAAATGGCAAAATTAATTCAATTCCTGAAGGAATAAAATGGCATTTGTCAAGGGTTTGCATGACTAATTTCTTTGCAAGTGTATGTGTAGTGTTTGCTCCTTAGAACTGATTTTGACCTGCCAGTCTGGAATGAAGCACAACCAGTTAACTAGAACTGGATTTGAAGAGGATGATAAGAGGACAGCCTCAGTTATAAGAGATCCTAAAAAGAGTGAAGGGCCATAAAGAACACTGAGGAGATCAAATGAGTGAGACATTTTCACAGCAAGAGTGACTTGAACTTAGGTGCAGGCTGGGACAAGGACAGCAGGCAGTGTAAGGGAATATTGCCCTCTCTGTTGACCTGGTTGTCACAAGAGTTCTGAAGCAAAGGATGGCAGATACTTCCCACCAGGTGCAAAGCCCAGTTGTGTTGGTGAGCATGTTCTTGTGCCTTCAAGAGCTAAGCTTCAGGGGCTCTGGCCTTTAGCTGGGTTTTGGGAGTACAGCCAGTTGCTTAACTAGACAAATTACTATTTAAAGTAGCATAAAGAACAAAACTAAGCAGTGTACTGTAGCTATGATCAAGTAATTGCTATGCATGTGGAAGTACTACATATGTCATTGCTTAGAAATTGTGAAATAATGGAGAACGTATTCCCTGATAAAAGAATACACCAGGGAATCAGGTGTTGGTTTTTATAAATTTTACATAATTATTAATTTAAGCAGCACATGTGGGCTGCCCTGAAACTTGAGACAGAGCTTGGGTCCCTGGGCAATCTAAGTGAGCCTTTCAGTACCAGGCTATGAAATCAGCCAACCAGTCTCAGCCAGTGTAAGGAAACACTTGGCAGCAGCATTCAAATTCTCCATTGCTGCTCACCATGTTTGTCTGCAGCACCATCCTCGTAGATGGCAGACACAACTATCTTTCCAATTGGAGAATCAATTCCTCCCTCCACTGCAAGGTCCAGTGATCCTTCCTATGAAAAACACAGTTTTAGTTCAGAAAAGTCTGTTAGTTTTTGCCATCAACAAGAGCTTAATCTTTCCTTCTTCTCAGTAAATGATGCTGTACATCAAATGCTTACATGAACCTTTTAAATATCAATCAACCAACTCAGTAGTTACCTTTTTTATTCGTAATAGCCGTACGTCTTTCCCCATAATCTGGTCTGGGGTAAACTGTGAAAAGATATAATGATTAATCATTTCCACTTTGGGAACACAAAAAAATTAGGCTGATCTATGTAGTTTCTGGGGGAAAAGGGACCTTTCTTCCCTCTAAAATAGTGTGAAAGGAAGATCAGAACACCACATCACCTCTTCCTGTAAGAATGCTCCTCTTCAACATGATTAGCAAAGACAAATACACAAGACCCAGAAAAGCAACAAGCAAGAATCTTACCTACTCCCAGCCCTCAAAATCAAGGATTTAGCCTTTTTCCAGAGTATTTAAAATTAAACAGTGAGGCATGTTTAAATTCTCTCCTTACCATTGAATATGGATCAAAATCTTCCACATACTTCTGGAAGCCCTGAGAATAAAATGATATTTAATTGCAAAAACAGCAATTCACTCACACCCTTAACACACAAACTCCATCTTATTTATTAGTGAGAGAACATGTAATTCTGTAAGCTATGAAAGAAGACAGTAACAGGAGAAAAGCCCAGAGAGACAGCAGAGTCCATCCTGACAGTCAGAAGACATTTCAAAAACTCATGACAGATCAATAATTTGAGTTGGTCATATAACGGAGCATTTCTGAGGAAGAGTTTACCACCTGTCAGCTCCACAGTTCCTCTCTACACCTGACAGAACAGAAAGAAATCTTGAAAGCACCATAGGCAGGTATGTTCTGCCACACTCTTTGGAGCAACATTTCTTGGGATTACTAACATGTTGGATGGTAACAGAAGTGACAGGCTCCAGTTCACCGGTCAACAATACTACTCCACACTGTCTGGGTTGTAGGATTCTTTTTCAGCCCCCTTCTCTCCTTCTTGATGTGGAGGTCTCAGGGAGCTGGCTCCATACCACAAGCAAGTGCAGGACAACAATTTGTTGGAAAATTTGCAGGACAACAACATGATTTTTGTTTTCATATGGTTCTGTGGAGGACTTTTGTCAGGGAATGTCTGAAATGCTGAAGATGATACTGCAGTCAGGCACAGCAAGATTTTTAAGCTTTAAGAGGACCCACAAAAAGTAGTGCTTAACCCTTGTCAGACCAAGACTGCAGGGAAAAGGAGTTACCTTTTCTGCAAGGATGGGAGTTCCCGCACCAGCAGTCAGGAGTCAATGGTGTTTGAGTGGCAGTTTCTTGAGAAGGATTAGTAGCTACTGAGTGAGACTGTATGGCCAATGCTGGGGGTTTATGAAAGCTCTGCACTTACCCTGCATGCTAAAGTAAGGACTTCAGAACTTAAGAAAATCTTTACTGAGGCACCCAGTTCCCACTCTTGTGGCCTCAAGCCACAATAACCTGGTGATAGGGGAACACAGAACCACAGAACCCTTTGCAGACACAGCAGGCAAGCCAATACCTTACCCAGACCAGCGGTTCAGTGCATGATCAAGTTTGATATATTCATTATTGCCCTCTTTTCTACTGGATCCATTTGACAACAAAGACTATTCCACTGTCAGACTCACCTAAGCCTTTTTTCCGCTTGTAAACCAAACACACAGCTTGAGATTCCTGTGGTACATTTAAGGGCTGGCTCTCTTTAATGCCTCCTCTGCTATACTCTTTATCCTCTCTTTCAGTTGCCTAATTTTGATGTGACTATGAACCCTCTGGGCTCTGATCTCACCCATAACAGCACTGCCTTACATTATGTTTGTTACACTGCATTACATTCGTTAACCAGATCAATGGAAATTTCATCACAGACCTCAGCAAGAGTAGAATTTCATCCTGGGGGAAAAACTTCAATCAATCATTCATTAATTTACAAAGTGTATTAATATTATAAACCATTTAACTAAAACTGTAAGAGAAATATTTTACAATGAAAGCTACCTAAACAATTAATACTTTGACTAACTGAATTAGTACTGCCTTTTGGAATCATGGCTAAAGTAGGTATCTATGGGTTTGGAGCAAGTAATTTAGAGAAAAGAACTCCAATCTCAGCCAAGTCACTAAGTCATTATGTAATCTAAAGGAAGTCAGTGAACTCTTTGTCCCAGGTTGTCCTCATGAGAAACAGATGTTGCCCTTGAAGGAAGTTTCCCTGGGAAAATAATCTTAAAACAGGAAAAAACCAAAAAAATCTCCACAAAAACAAACACACAAAATAAAAAAAATCACCAAAAAACTCAATCTGCAAGCAAAAGTCATAGAAACATAGAATATCCTGAGTTGGAAGGAACCCACAAGGATCACCAAGTCCATCTCCTGGTCCTGCACAGAGTGACACCATGCACCTGAGGGCACTGCCCAAACACTTCTTGAGCTGCCAGGCTGGTGCCTCGGGGAGCCTCTTCCAGCGCCGATCCACCTTGTGGGTGAAAAGCCATTTCCTACTATTCAACCTAAACTGTTGTCTCCTTGGGTTCATATCACTATGTATCAGAGATATGACCTGGATCCAGTAATGTACAAATATTGCTAAGACAGAAGGAAGACATGCACTGAACTGTAATAAATCTTCCCTGAAATGGACACCACAAATTCAGAGATCAGAGTGTGCACTCCATATCCAAGCAGGGACTAATGAACCAAGGAACACCAAGTGGAAAGCACAGTCCTAAGCCTACCCTCCTGCCACCCAGGACGTTTTGGGTCAAAGAGTTAAGACCATTCAAATCCCTTCTTGACTTACAAAAACATTCAGAGGACTGAGCATAAGTTGAAAATGGAACACTAAAATATTTGCACTGAAACAACTCTTTGTCTGGACTTCAGGTGAAAGCTGAAGTTACTATCTAAAGAAAAAACAACTTCCAAAACACAAGCACTTATACTAATAATACTGCTTCCATGGTTTCTAACAACAATAGTCAAGAGCAACAGAGACCTGAAATAACAACAACAAACCACAAACAAACAAACAAAACTCAAGCAACAATAACAAAAACAACTAATTGAAAGAGAAACTCACGACCAGAAATAACAAACTTTTCAAAAAACCTCCTCTTTTAAGAACAAAATTGTTATATATTCAGAACATACTGGCATTTACTGGCAAATAAATAATCTCAAAGCTGCATCTTTTTCAGTCATTTTTCCCTTCTAGATAAAGATTGAAACTGATAAAAAGAAGAAAAATATTATTAATCCTAATGTTTTATCACTCAAAAGCTCACACTATGAGCTTACTACTGTGTGCCAACTTTTCATATAATGTCAATACATCTAACTTAGCTTGCACTAACAAAGGGGTTTTCTACAGAAACTGGCACATTTTACAGCAGCGGAGAAGTTTAGCATTAAGTTCACTTGTTCAAGAAATCATCTATTGAACCACCAGCCAACCAAAGACAAAGAGATGAAAACTTCATCATTATGAGAGAGGAAAGCAACAAAAGTAAAAATGCAGCAGGAAAATCCTACACAATATAGGAAGGCTGAATAAACAAGGCTTTCCACCACCAGTTCCTCTGATTTCCTACCAGTAACTATGTTATAATGATAGCTCTATTTGTTAATCTGATAAAGTATTTTATTACTGAAAGCATTGCAGCTGGACACTAAAAGAAACAAGGAAATCTTTGGAATATCAGTATCACATCAGTTATCAGTGTTCAACTTTCTTAAAGGTTGCACTTAACCATGTAAGTAGTTACAGATGGTTCAGCCTGAAGGATTTATTCTCATTCTTCTTCTGCCTAGACTAGCTGGAGCCACAGGCACACACTTAAAGCTTACAAAGCCTAGCAGTTCTCATGCACTAGGGCTGTCTTGAATCTTCTGTTTTAGAAACTGAGCAACAGAATTAGAAAGGAAAGTTTTACATCTATGATCAGTCAAACAAGAAGTACCACACAAAACACAGAAAATGTTATTTTACTTGTTTTTTGTTAGATCTAAATGATGAATTGTAAACCACCATCCTTTTAAACATCTCTTGTGGCTGCAAAAGAAAGAAAATTGCCAAACCAGGTATTAACTTTTTGCTGTAAATAAGTATCACCTACTCATAAATTATCTTACTGCTTATTTTGCTCCCCTAGGGATTGAATCACAATTGCACTTGTTAGCACTTGTTCCCTGTATCATTTCAAAATGAGAGAACACACAGAGTGAAATGCAAAGTGGAAAGAATTCTAGAGCAACTACATAAATAATGCACATTTCCATACCACAAGATTTCTTAAAAATATTTTCCATGACTGCTTTTACAGCTCATGTCTACAAAACAGTCCTTGGGTCTCTCATCCATGATATATGAGAAAAAAAAAAAGATTGAAAAAAAACCCAACCCTAAACATGGACAAAATGGTAGACAATAATTTCTGAAATATTGAGAAGTCATGATAAATACATGATTATGCATTTAAGATTTGCTTTCCTACCAAGGACTTCCTACACTGAAGAGCTGAATTCTATTATTAAATGGATTTTATTTTATTTTGTTTGGCTTCAAGGTCTTAAATTCCATACTCATTCTGTTTTTCTGCCGCTTCCACTACTCTAGCAAAATGGTACGCAGTAGTTTGGAATCATTTAAAATACAGAATATCTCATTAGTCTACAAAAATTTTCAAAAATGAAATGGGCTAACCCCCATACTATTACACAGTACACTACTGACACTTCCTCAGCGTCCACTCAAAACCTTGCAGCAAATCAGGTAACATATTTGAGTTTTCTGAAACAATAAAAAACTTTCTACAGACTCAACTCTGGCATTTACCTTTTCAAACTCAATTTGCTTTAAAACCAATTACTATGTATCAGTTTCACTAATGTTTCTCTCAGTGTCCTATAATCCTACCATTACTTGGAAAAATATATTCCAGAGTTAATGAAATGTGGTGTGTGTTTAATCAATACAAACTATGAGTTTTTGTCTTGGAGGACTTACGGGCAAGTTTTGAAAGATTTTCCACAAATCTCTTTAGAACTTCTCTTAAAAAAAATAAAAAAACCCAATCATTTTCAACACAGATTGTTTTGGTATGGCTATAAACAATACTAACTGAAATTTCGAATCCTCCCCCATCTTGCCACACGGTATCTAAGCACCTGTCTGACTTCAGTCCTGCAGAACCAGGCTTCAAATCTTGCAGATTAGAGGAAAGCTTAAATATTTTTTATTTTCCCTTCAGAAATTCTTCATCCAGCAGCAAAGGAATAAGGGAGGCAAAATCTTTTGTAGCAGCAAGGGCAGCAGAGCTCTGTAACTCACACGACAGGATGTTCTTGATAGGTGGGAGAGCAGAGACTGATGTTCTTGGTGCTTTTGCATCTATGACAATCTCGCCATTAAATCGTAACAGTCCCCTCCTGTTCTCTGAGCCAAAATTTAATTGGCTTTGCCATGAGTGTATTCCAGTTGACTCTAGTACAGCTCACACTGATTTTGATCCAGAGCAGCCCTCAGCATTCAAGGCCACACTTAAGGTTTAAACATCTCCTATATTTTCCCTATTTATAAGGGAAAACAATTTCATTTTCATCAACTGTTAGAAGACCTGGTAATTCTGAATTTAGTTAATAAGATTACTTAAGTCACAACAGAGACTATCTGGCCCAACTTCCTTCTAGGTAACAGGAGAATTTTACCCATTCTTGCATGCCTATTTTATTCTTAAGTGCATGCTTTTTCATCTTCTTTACTAGTCAATTGCTTGAATATAGGCCAACTGGATTAGCTGCTTGAATCAAATAAATCCATCAACCTCAGTTTCTTGAGCCTGGTACTCAGAAAAGTTAAATTCAGGTAAAAACAAGGTAGAAAAAGTGGTGTGCATTATGTCAAATTAAGACATAAAAGCTGTAGTTCCATAAGGTGTGTGAAATCTAGGAAGATGAGAAACCACGCAGCAAATGGTGTGTTGTCTTTGGTGATACTCTCCTCCACTAAGAGAAGTGGAACTGGTCCTGTATCTGAACAATGAACCTAAACACCCATGCACAAAACCACACACAGCAACCAACCAAACCCCACTTCCCTTTTGCATGAAATCTAATTATAATTCTTATACACTTATGGAGACAGGCAGGTACTGTCTTGTTTGGCTTGTCATACACTGGCCTTTTTTATTTTTTTAACTAATAGGAATAATCTCCCTCTTCAGTATCCATGCAGGTTTTATTTCACATACTGCTTGTGACTTCATTGCAGGGAGGATGAATAAATAGCCTTTACTGCAGTAAGTCATCAGTAGAAATAAGAGGTACAAGGTCTACCAAACCAATTTATAGACTGATCTTTCTCTCAAAGCCCTACCACAATATTGCTCCCACAGAAATTTTGCTCTTCCAACTAATATAAGGCAGTTTGGAAAGAAAGATGATTGAATCTGAAAGATTTTAGCAGACTTGTGATTTGGAAAATGCGCATGCATGCATAACAAATCATAAGACATTTCCCATGGAGGTGGATCTTGTTGCCAGTTTCTTAAACTAATTGTGCATAGTCAATAAAAAAAAAGTGCCTTTTAAAATTTGTACCAAGACTGTTTGATCATACATAACAGTATTATCCATTATGCAAACTAGTTCACATATACACACTTTTTCAAGAGCTAGATGATATTAACTGCAGATTATGACTTTGTTCATTCCTCCCCTAAGGGATTTCATATTGCTTAGAGATGTTAAATTACTTAACACAATCAAAATGAGAGCTCCAACTGAAGAAAACATCTCCACTGGAGGGATCTGAATTTATTTTTAGCTTATGTGCCTGCCTTCTCTTAAGCAACTTATTAGAACTGCTTCCAATTACCATTCAATTCATTTATAATGGAAAAGCTTCAAGACGACTCTGTGTGTATGAAAAGTGTCACTTTTAAGTATCACTTAAATTTGTTCAAAGTGTAACTGGGGAAAAGAAAGGAACAAGAGTATCTAAATTATTAGAGCGAAAAATGACAAGGAAATCCATTGTGTTTTAATGAAACACAGCTAGGAATATTGTGCACATAATTTATTGCCAGAAATAGCTTTTAATTAGATAAATTCAACACAAATTTGATGGGTTTTCTGTCACTTACTGTCTTATCAATGCATATATATGTGTGTCCACACACGTGCATGTAACAAACATGGAACTCTGATACAAACAGCTTAAGTCACAATGACCCTCAAGAATAAATACTACTAACTAGTCCACTAGCTGTTTTAGGTGAATTTCAAGGACTGTCAGGTGGGAGTTATCACCTGTCTGAGCAATATTTGTCCTTTTTTTACTCAGTAAGCCTTGGCTCACCTTCCCTCATAAACGACAATTCCCAAGGATGCTACATGGTTGGTCCTAAAATGTTCAGCCTCTGACTTTTCTCTTCACTTGCATTTGAAACAGAAACAGAAAAGAAATAAGAAAAAGAAGCTTATTGTGAGTGAATTTTGCAGTAACACTGCATGACCAGTATACTGGAGTCTGATATAACAACATACTTTTTTCCCCCTGGAAATTAAAAGATACATTTATATTATATATATGATAAATTACATAATAAGGCATATATCTTCAAGTATGTTCATGACTGTTTACAAAGGAAAAAGGCAGTTGACAATTTTTATTATTTCATTTCTGATGAATTCAGAATTTATAAAAAGAAAACCCAGCATCTGAATAAATAAGATGTAAAAATTCTAGGGCTCTACGCTCTGGAATTATGCACCCCTGTACAAAAATGGTTACTAAAAGTGGCTTTTCCACCATGGAAAAATAATGGAAAAATACCGTTTTGTACTTACCATTAGTGACTGCTTGAAAATATACAGGAATTTTAGTTAGCAGGAAATGTGACAAAGACTGATTCTTTGAGGACATCTCTAAGAATAATGTCAAAACTAAACCCCCATAGTACTGGAGCACTCAGAAAAAGGATATTAAAAGGCTTACCAGGGCCTCTGATTTGATTGTTGGCCTGACCACGAAGTTTGGGTCAGGATGCAGCATAACTGGTTTAGAGACTATTGGTACCCCTGGATGACGCTGGGTTGGTGGACTTGGAGCAAGTTGCTATGGAGTTAATTTAAGAAAATTACAGTTCACAACCTAATTTGTGCAAATCCATCATTTCACCAAGACTCCTCAATTCAAATGGTTTATCATAATGAATTTAATGACACTAATACAAAACAGAGCTGACAGAATTATTTTAACTAAGGCTTACAAAGTCAACAAACCAAAACACAATTTCTCTTATATCCAAGTAGTAGCTTTTCACCTAAATTCTGGATTCACCAGCAAGATAATGGAAAAATCTCAGCCCTGCTTTTGGCATTTTTCCCATAAAGGCAACAACCTGAATGACAACTTAGAGGAAAAAAACCCAAAACTGCTAAAGTTGAGTGTAAGAACACAGTGAACCCAAAATAAGATTTAACTAATCCATGGCTCAGTAGATCTTTTAAGATGAAATTCAGCAGGGCGGCAGCCAACAGCTTTCCATACAGAATTTCAGGTGAAATTATCTTAATTTAACAGTGAGGGTTTGATAGGTTAATTCCCTGCCTTTGACTCCACAATGCAGAGATACCCAGAGGCATCTGAGACCTAATCATTCAGCATGTCCTAGTCCAATCCTACACTTCTGACTCAGTCAAAACTCCCACTGACATCAACCACAGTTTTATTCAAGAAAAGAGTTCAAAACTGAGTCCTGTGGGTTCCATTTCTGACTTAACCCCAGTAACTCTTGGGACACTTTTCCCAATGTTTCTCATAGGAAATGTGATGTATTCCAGAGATCATTCTTATGGTACAAACTGTAACCTCTGAAATTATTTATCTGCTTCCAGCAAATGGGTTAAGCCACTTTTTGGATTTGTTTTTTTGTTTGGTTCTTTTGTGCGTGTTTGTGTGCTTTTTCCTCTGTGGTTTTTTCCTCCCCATCCTTTCCTTCCTTAAATAATTTTTAAAATAGTTTGAATCAGATACTTGGAAGTCCCTGTGGATATCACTCAACAAATGTTGTTCCTCACTGCACAAAACATTCTATCATTTAAGAATTCAGAACTTAGAAGAATCAGAATCAACAGATTCACAAATACCAACTTGTTAAGCTGCACTGGAACTGCATGATTTCTCCTGGTGTTGCACAATTTAGCAACAGATTTTTCTAGAGTGCAGAATGGACGCCTGATCATTCTGACTCAAAATCAGTGCAAAGAGATATCAAACTAATGGTGGTTCTCAGATGAATCTTGCATCTTAGCACCCATTATATTTAAAAGATAGGTTGAACCTAGAAATTTTTGCCTTGATGGAAGAACAATGCACATGTGCTGTGACATACAGACATTCACAACATGCAAATATGGACTGCATTTTGCTGAACTGTTGAAATACAAAATCCTTGAACCATTAGGAGTCACTTCCACCACTTGTGCTTTCAGCACAGCAACGTATCCACACAGATAATACCCTGTGCTGAATTTTAAATAAATTAGCCCCGCAGAGTGAAATCCTTGACAACTCCTTGTCATTAGCACCACATGGAAGTCCATGAAACTACAGCCATGATAAACAGCGTGTGACATACCAGCGGGTTGCTTGACACAGGGGACGCTTTGCCAACGTGGGAGGTGTTTCTTACAACCTAAACAGCAAGACATTTAGTACCAGGTTCATATAAAGAATAAAGCTAATAATAACTTTTTCAGAAACAGATAACTTATACTAGATATTTTAACAGCTAGTTCTTAAGAATGTCTCTGACAGGATTTTATTCCTTTGTCAGGTTTTGTTCGAGCTGAATTGGAAATTAAATGATATGCGTTAAAAACAAAAATAAAGCAATGCAGAGAAGATTTACCAGCTTGAGTAACATTAGAAAAATGAACTTGTGGGACAGCTACAGTCGTCTTACTTTTTGGCTTTAGCAGGCATAAACACAAGATCTTTAATCCATAGCCACACAAATGCACTGCTTTTGCTTATCTGTGGGGTTAAAAACTGACTTTGTAAAAGGTAGCAAGAATAAATTGTCAAGCTTTGGATTTTTCTTCCATTTCTGAAATGACATCAGAAATACTGAACTATCTATTTATAAACAAAGCTTTGGCTCAATTAATTTTACTAAGAGCCTAGTTATTTCCTCATATACACTAATTAGATTCAGCAAAAACTGACATTAATTTTAAAGGCTAGGTTATTTGTTGTTACCTAACATATTTTTCTTAATTATTAATTTATTTTCTGTAACGCAGCTAGCAGTGACAAACTGCCAGAAACAGATATTAGAATATATTGATTTAGGATCAGATCAGTATGGCAGTTCCTATATTACTCCTTCTCTTTGAATATTCTCTATTCTCTTTAGAAGAGTATTTCTCCTCTCAACACAAATATTTTGTACACTTGTGTTGTTTCACATCATTTTTATTTTGCAAATAACTTGGGAAACCTGCTATCCATAAGAACATATGATATTTCCATTTCAGTAGATCTAGCACATTCTTGGCACTTCAAATGTATGAACCACATAGATCAAGCAGTATCAGAGGTCCACGTAAGTTTACAAGAGATTCATGGGTCACATTGGGGCAATTATTCACAGAGAGAGAATCTACCAGTTTCCATGAAAAGTGATAAATTTGCATATCCTTCCCCACCCAAGGCGAATCATGCAAATACAAAGACTATTTAGTAAACATGCAAAACCCCCAAAATCCAACAGTGCAGTCAGTCAAGCCATGCAGAAAACTGTGTAGGAAAAAAGTGACCATATGGGATTGTCTTCTGCAGCTCAGAATAAGTAAGCATCTTTTGCCAAAAGAACAAGTACAGGATTCTCACTACAGTTTTTAGCAAAGGGAATTATGATGAATCAGCTGCCATTTCTTTCCTAAAGCAAGATTTGGCACCAGACTTCTTTTATCTGATCATCTTTTGGACTCAGATTGCAATAAGGAGAAAATCGATGTTTTCTCAAAGTGCAAAAAGTCAAACCAGGTTACCAGCTCTTGCTTTTTTATTTCACACAGTTTTGACCTTTTAAAAGTTTGACCTTCTGATTTTAAGCCAATTTTCTTTGTCCACTCTTCTCACCTAAAAAAGCAATTTGATGACACATTTAAGGCACTTCTACAAATCATTTTCACTAGAGGGATACTTTTCTCAGATTTAACAACTAACTAAATCTGCTGCCTGAGTGTTTTTTTTCTTTTTTAAATCACTTTAATCACTCAAGTCCAAACAATCTTTTTTTTAAACTGATACATTCTGCCTAGGACATCTGCAGGTAATAGGGTTACAAGGTATGTAAACAGGAGAGCAAACCCCTCCTGACTTACATTTTAAAAATGTTAAAATGAAACTATGTCTGGACTGCATTCACTACTGAAAAAATGAAGAAATCACCCCATTCCCTCTTTTAACATTGCAAGGGGCAGAAGGGTAGATCCAGTGGACAAAGAGGGTGATGGATCAGGGCAGGGAGGCACGCAGGGGAACGGTAAAGGCACATGCATCAAACAGATCCTGAGGTCACCTGGGAAGCTGGTGTTACCAACAGGGCTGGACCTCGTGGAGGATTTGAGGCAGGAGGTGGATGAGCTGCTGGTGCTGGGGTAGCAGTGGGGGGAGGCGGCGGTGGGGGAGGCGGCGGCGCGCGCTGTTTGGGTTTGTCAACTTCATCTAAGTTTATGTCATCGAGATCTGTGGTGTGCAGCTGCAGGCCCCCGGCAAAGCGCCGCATCGAGGTGGCAGAGGGAGAGGCAGAGGGACGTCCACTCGCCAGCTACGTGCGACAGAACAGAAATCTGCCTCAACACTTCTGCCTGCAACACTCCTGAAGAATGGCCGGCCCTAGAACACCGCTCAGCGTAACTGCTCCTCCACGGGAGGATCTTTGCTTCTCCCACACAGAATATACACAAACGTTTTCTCTGAAAGCCTTTCTAAAAGCACTCCTTGGGATTCCAGTTTAAAAAGAGGAAAAACAGGAGTGGTGTGACAGCAGCTATTGGGGTAAGGGGGTGGACAAAAGAAACCCCACAAAACCCCAACGGCAAGAAGTTTTCGTAAGGCAAAAATCACAGGACAAACAAAGATAACACAACTTTTGCCTCTTTGGCTCTTATGAGGAGAAAGCAAGAATTGCTCCTCACAAAGGTGATTATTTGAAGGAAAATAATCTATGACAGGCCTTGAGATTTTATGTCATTAAAAAAGGGAAAGGGGTTACAGTTGTGTAAACATAACCACACATTAATACAAGAAAGGAAACTAAGCTTAAGCAGCTAAAGTTTAGTGTGCTATTAAATTCAGAAACCCAAGGGGCTTGCGATCATATAATTTATGTTAATCCACACCAGATCTATTGGGGTACTAAACAACTTCAGACTTTGAACACAATGAGCAGCTCATCCAAAAAAATAAGGATGCGTGTGAGGGAGGAGTCTACATATGCTGTTAGAGTTGCTAACATTTCTTTTATCAGGGATCAAACTGGAGTATTTGAGAAAATTCAGTCATTTTGCTATTCTGTAGACTCAGCTGAGGAAACCTTACATAGGTAAGTCTGATAGACACACTCATCTGACAGACACATTCATCTTACTCTAAAATGGCAACACTTCCCTCAAGTGGGTAACACTTTTCACATTCTTATCTAACATGCTCACTGCTTTGTGCTGAAAAATAGCTATTTTTTTGGCAAAGATTGAGATCTTGAATGCTCTTGTTCCCAAGAAATAGTTCAAACCTGTAGCACCTGAATATTTTTCAGCTGCATTTACCCCTAAGGAGAACTCAGGTTTTGTGTTTTACATCTTTTAACTGCTTGGGTAGGTTTGTAGAAAAATCGTAGTAGAGCAATTACAGATAACATAATGGAAAAACTGATGGAGTAAACGTAACACAGAGTGCTGGTCTTAAATCCAGGTAGAGCTCTGAAAATACAACAGTGTTGGTAATCTGCAACGTTCTTTCTTACTTTACAAAGGGGGACAAAGTTCTAGCACAACACAGGCTGCCAAGTTGGGATAGTGAGAGAAAACCTCTGCATAATAATTCCACTAAAGACCTGTACTGAAAAACTACATGGATCTGAGCTTAGGGCCATGAGGAACAAAAGATCAGCTGCTTTTTTCAGAGCTGCTCCATGCTGATCTGAAGGAAAATCATGCAAGAGCAGTCCCCAAGGTCCCCTTTGTGGTTGCAGTTTCTCGGGGATCCCACGGGAGCTCAGTAGACTGCAGTGTTCCTCTTGGAAGTAGCTTTCCTTGGAAGACAGCCAGAGCAACAGGATGGTGGGAAAGCCTCACTCCACGTCTAGAACCATCAGGCTCTATGGAACAATCACTATCTGCAGCTCCCCTGATTAAAAGGGATTACTTAAAGCACAAGCCCAAACCCTATTCCTTGTGAGTTTTCTATCTTGTAATTTTCTTATCCTGTTCCTTTATTTCACACAATACAAGGAAGCTTCCAAGAGCTCATCATTACTGATGTTCTTATATTCACATGATACTAATAAATATAGCTGGATCTAGCTTTTGTTACTGGTAGCATGTCCCACCTAGCCCAAATATTTCATGAGACAGTAAAATTGTTAATTTAGTGGTGATAATAGAGTTAAAAAGGACAAAATACAATCAGTTCATTAAAATTATGCTTAAATCTTCATAAAATATAGGAAAAGGAAATTCTATAGATTGTAAGTCATCAATTATTAACTTTTTCCCCTGCACTTAGAAAGAAGACTGAGGGGAAAAGACAAAGACAGATTTTTTTCACTGGTAAAACCTGTTGCTTTTAGGAGACAACTCTCAGTTATTTAGAGATCATGCAATATATGGAAAAGCTAGAATTTTACCTCAGGAGACTCATTCTCCACAGAGGAAATCTGTTCTAACCGTGTTTGACAAAGTCTTTCCACCCAGTGCTGCACCTTTTCTGATTCTTCCAGGTCTTCTCGTTCTGTCTCAGATACCTTGACCATAACATTGGTGCATTAGAAAAGGTTATAGGTGTGCTCATAATACAAATACGTTTCAAAAGTATGAAATGCCACCAAAAAGAGTTTTAAAAATAATAATAATACTTTTAAGAAGGATTTCCTATTTTGCTGTTTTTCATTAAATTCATCACTACACATGCACACAACTGCAGAGCTATCCTCATTTGGGCAAAAGCTGACTAGAAATAAGCAAATGTGGCAATAGAATCTTGCAGTAAAACAACTTTTAAAATTTCATTATCTTTGACATGATTAAACAAGTGTCCTGCTAAAATAATTCCACTAAAAATCCATCTAATTTTCTTTCAATATAGCTTTGCACTCGATAGATCACAACATACCTCTTGCACAAGACGATTTATTTTCAGTTGTTTTTCTTTCTCCAGCATTCCTTCTTTCTCTTTGGCAAGTTTTTGCTCAAACTCCATTTCCTTTTTATTCTTCTTCTGTTCACAAAAACTATCACTTTTTGACTTCTTTCGTTCTTTCCCTTTCTGGGAAGGTTTTTTAACAAAAATTTTTACATCAGCTAAAAGCATCACAAACTTCAATCTTGGTACATGAGTGTCTGCCTTGAAAAATTAATTACAGTCTATGCAAGTATGGGGATGGGCTTTTAAAAGAAAATCCAAAGTCCATTTACCCAGCAATCTGCAGGAAATTCAAACTTTTTGGAGGGCTTGTGCCCCCTAACATAAGCTGGATGAGATCAGAGAATTCAACTTTTATGTTCCTCTGCAAAGTTAAAACTTTAGGGCATACAGGCCCTCTACAAAACTTTGAATATTCAAACAGTTTTGGTTGGGTCTTGATTTGCTATCTCTCTGTTTTGGCATTTATATATATATATATAAAACTGATTGCTTTCAGGTGACAGATGCTCATGTATAGGTAGATGTGAATAGTCCATGCATACAACAGCTGCATGCACATGCCCTAAAATCAGCATTGCATCCCCTAATAAAACTGTAAAAAGGAATTGTAAGAGGAAGGTTTCCATCAGAGAAGAAACTGAGTTGCTTCCAAGAAGGAACACTGCATCACAAAGACCATGTAGCTCCTACAAGCACTGGATAAAATCTACTCAGATGAGTTAACTAATACAGCACAGTGACTCTAAAATTTTAGATGTAGGATACAAACAAAGGGAAAAGCTACATAGTCTTTTGGAAGCCTCTCTTCCTGTTGTCTTCAAAACACACACTGCTCCTTATTTCTACTTTAGTGATGTCACATTTCTGCTACCCTTTCACATTTGTACAGGTAGGACTTAGTTCATTTTGGAAATGCCATGTTCTCCTTTTATTTATGAAAAGTAAAAGAGAGGAGCAGGTGATCACTTATTGACAAAACTGCTGCTGCCAGAAAGGCTGTGTTTAGGGTTTGATTTTGTTCTTCTCATCATCATCAGCTATTGACTTTTCATGCTCTGAATTCCCAAAACCACCACAAACTGCTTCACATTAAATAGCATTATTTGTCTTCCCTTCACCTTTTGCATGTCAATACTGATAACAAAGCCTTGGAAAACAGACATTTTCCCTGGCAGCTACAGAAGCCAATTCCCCCAGTCAAGCAGTTAACTGGAACTTTGTACTGCTGAGCTCAGTGGGATGTGGTCTATTGCTTCATGGTTATGTGGTGGTGGTGCTGCAGGGAGGGGAGCAGGGGGAAATGGAACCCCAAAAACATTGGAGACAAAGCTTAATGAAAAAAGTCTAACTTTTCCCACCGATGTTTTAACATAAACCTAATTCTGTGGTGTACTTTATTCAGGGGTAATTCGTTTTTACCTTAACAACAATTGCCAGTATCATCTTCTAAAAAATTCAAGGATACATTTAGTACTGTCTGCTAGATGTAACATCAGTCAGGTGAACTTGCTAGGTATCAACATTGGAAGAATTACTGAATTCAAAGGCACACTAAGTCATACACAAGCCAAAGTCTTCTAGAACATGACCATATATCTGACTGTCTTAGCTGCATTCACAACATTTAGGATGATTCATCCTTTCCTACAATTTTTCCCCATGGATTCAGTTTACTTCCTATTATAGACATTTTGAGTACAGAGACAAATTTTGTTTTTTAAAACAAACAAAAAATCATTAGCAATAGGGAGTAGGATGAAAATTCATCACTGCCAAAAGCAAATGATTAAAAATAAACCTTTTCAAGCTTTTAGTGCACACTGTGTGGTAAAGTTCAACAGGAATTGTGTTAAGATCATTAGTATATGAAGAGGTATTTGGGCATTCTCTGAACTATAGTTGTCAGCAGCAACACAAAATATTACCCTCTTTGTGTGAAGAGTTTCCACAACACGCATTTATAATTTTCAGATAAAAATCCTAGCTGTCCTGGCTTTGACACAGGCTACAGATCCATGATAATTTACAGTCACTAGCAGTACAAAAAGGTATTGGAATGCACCATCTTCTCTTATCTCTTTTAAGGGGAACAGGTATATCCTGGGCACACAGAAGGTCAGAGTAATAGTCAGTAATAAACAGTGACACAAATACCTCCTCTGAAATCTTAAGTTCTTGCCAGATACACACACAAAACCTTCATGGCACTTTTACCACAGTTAATTACCAAAAAACCCACCATTAAAGCACACAACACAACAGCAATCCCCCTATAATATGGCTAATATACATTGCAAGAAATAAAGAGAAGGAAGCAACAGCAAGTATAAATTATTATTTGAAACTCTCATAAGTTGAAATTGCAATACTTCAGCTGTATCTCTACAGACACAGAAGTATTCAATCAGCTTAAAGATTGTTAATTTTTTTTGCTCATATGTGCATGCCTAAAAGTCTTTTGCCTTCAGCACTCCTGCTACAGGAGAGATTTGCAAAGGTATAATTTTTGTCTCTGTACTGTTTTTATATACACGATTCTGAGGACTTTTGGAGAGCATGAAGACATGCACTGCCCACCTGTAATGAACATCTTCTGCAAAGTATTGTTATACAATTCCCTCTGCACATGGCAGAACACAGAGCCTGAAGGACTCAAAAGGACTAAGTCCTAGACACATGCATCCCAAAGGCATCTTAATTTGTGCACACGTTAAAAGAAGAAGCATTTGACTATAAAGAATATTTACTAATAACAGAGAAGAAGAAAAATGAGGAACTCCAAACACACACACAGCAAACAAATTCACATTTCAAACTTTGTACCTTACGGATTGTGGGAAATTTTCCTTCATACCGATAAAACCATCCAAAAGCTACAAAAGGTAAAGGAAAAATTGTTTTTTGAAGAAAAGCCAAGGACAGGCTTGTACTCAGACCAATTCATGCTGATATGTGTAACTGATTAAAATTTATTTGAAGGCTTAACACCAGAGGTTTGATATTACATGACAAGTTCTTAGCTAAATTCTTGCTAAATGGTTCTAGTACACTTAGTAATGAGTTTCCCTTATTTTAATGATACACATTTTATGGCAAACAAACAAAATGCAAGAATTAATCTTTATACAGAACCACACAGGCATGTGCATTGCTAGGATTTCTATGGTCACACTCCTACTTTACAGTAGTTTTAGCAAGCCTTATGAAAATTAAACAGGTATTCAAACTCATTCAAGCTTGTGGCAGAACATGGCTTTTGAGGAGACATGAAAAGCCCCATTTCTCAGGACAAAATATTTCAAGCCAAGTGTATAAATATTATAAAATATATTGCAAAGTAAAAACATACAAAAGAATATATTACCATAATTTTATATAACGCTGCTAACACAGAGCACTCAATATAGTCCACGTTTCTGTAGGGTTGTTAGATTTCATATCTAAGTATCTTTAGATGCAATGACAGAAGCAGTGTCAAAATCTTTCATCATTTACTAAAGGACAATACCTATTGTCAGTTCAATGTCAAGACTGACTGTCAGGAGGAGGTGAGACACAGAAGGAATCTGAATCAGGATAGGAAGTCAGGGCTGAGTGGCAAACCTGTTTGTCCTGCTTCATGTTCACTTCATCCATGTCATCTGTTTCAAGTTGGTCATGTGCAAATCCCTTTAAATCTTCTAGAGAAACAAAGGAGGAAAGGGGTGAGGGGACAGAAGTGACAGTAACTGGAGGTTCCCATGAAATGAAAAAGAGATCAGTAATGTGTGACTAGAAGTTTCCGTGAAATAAAAACACAGTTAGTGATGGAATGTTTTTCTACAGATTTGTTAAAAAAAAAAAGGCCCTACTTAAATCAATCTCCAAGCTCCTCCAGTCCTGAAGAGCTGTTAGAATCTACATGTGGACAATTGGTCTGCTATGTGGTGAAGGGAAGCCTGCAGAGTTTGGTGGCTGTCTCAGTTTGGGAGGAAGTGAGTTTTTCGGGAAGTTTTAGTTAAACCAATCAGTGGTCAGATTCGAATATTGACACCTGGTGTGACCACTGAAGACGTGAGTCACCTCTGAAGACACACGGGGTTAAAAGCAGAGATTTCCCAG
>VZSE01008502.1:816059-839315 GCA_013398275.1 Promerops cafer | reverse complement strand
GTGCCATGTGTGACAAGGAAACATGGGGAGTTTCAACCCTGTTTCGTGGGGAGGACTGTGGTACAAGAGAGACTCCTCTCTCCCTTGATAGACTGAGAATTGATTATCAAAGTGTTGGTAACTTGATCAGGATTCCAAGATTTTTGTCTCACTGTGCTTTGGTGAAATTGGGTGGGAGGAGGAGGAATGGTTTAAAAGGTTTTCATTCTGTTTCCTGTGTGTTTCTGACTTTAGTTTGTAGTTTAATAAAGTTTTTTTCTCTCTTTTTATAAGTTTGAGCCTGCTCTGCTCTGTTCCTGGTCGCATCTCACAGCAGTTAGTTAAAGAAAATACTTTTGCATGGGGGCACTGGCATTGGGCCAGCGCCAAACCATGACAGTGGCTTTTCCTGTAACGGAACCATCAGCAGACTTTCCCAAAGTCACACACAAAATAATATAATAAAATAACATCAGGATAGGAATCCACCCAGGTCTCCAATAAATTATGCAACAGGAACTTTCCACATTTTTCTTTATGCAATACAATTTTAGTATGCTCTCCACATAAAATTTGCAGCTTCCAATTTAGCTTAACTGCCAGCTAAGCTCCAACTGTCTTAATTTCCTTTGGACAACTAAGTCAGAAAGCCAGCAGCATCCTGGGCTGCATCAAGAGCAGCATGAGCAGCATGGGCAGCAGGGCAAGGGAGGGAATTCTGCCCCTCTACTCTGCTTCCATGAGACCTCTCTGGAGCGCTGCATCCAGCTCTGCGGCTCCCAATGTAAGATGGACGTGGAGCTTTTGGAATGGGTCCAGCAGAGGGCCATGAAGATGATCAGAGGGCTGGAGCACCTCTGCCATGAGTAAAGGCCAAGGGAGTTAGGACTGTTCAGCCTGGAGAAGAGAAGGCTGTTGGGAGACCTTAGGTCAGCCTTTCGGTACCTAAAAGGGGCTACCAGAAAATGGAAAAGGAACTTTTTAAAAGGGCATGTAGCGACAGGACAAGGGAGAATGGCTTTAAAAGAAAAGAGGATGGATTTAGATTAGATACTAGGAAGAAATTCTTTATTGTGAGGCACTGGAACAGGTTTCCCAGTGTAGGCAGTGGATGTCCCATCCCTGGCAGCATTCAAGGCCAGGCTGGGTGGGGCTCTGAGCAACCTGGTCCAGTGGAAGGTGTCCCCACCCACGGCAGGGGGTTGGAACAAGGTGATCTTTAATATCCCTTCCAAGCCAAACTGTGAAAAGGTTGACAGGTAAACACTGAACAGAAACAACATGCAAAACAATGCACCAAACCACCAAGCTATAGAGGTTGATGGTTCAGACCATTTCTTAGTAGTCCTTATTCTTCTAATTTTTCCTGCTGCTGATTGTCAAATATCATAACTATTTGAATAGGTGTAGATTTTACAAGATAGCGACCTGTTAAATAAGAGTTATTTAATTGATTTATCATATGCTTCCAGTCTTCTGAAAATAACCAATTCATAGCTAGCTTAACTTGGAGACAAACTGGTGGTATATTCCACACAGCTCAGTGATGTGTCTGAGACAAACAGAAGGAGGCAAGTTGACATCAATTACTTACTTTTGTGTTTGGAACGAGGGGCAGAGTGCACTTCTGCAGTTACAGTTTTTAGAGACTTGGGTGGTTCTTTAGGACCCCAGTCTTCTTCCCACTCCTTTTTAAATTTCTCTTCCTCTGCTGTTATCCTAGAGGAAACAAATGCAGTTAGACATTCTGAGTAAAAAACCAACAACATCAGCATATATTCACTGCCATTTTAATTTTTCAGCATACTTGCTTTTTCTCTTGAATATAAAGCATAATAAACTGCTTCCTCCTCATAACTGAATTCATCAATCTGTTTCATGTACTAAGATAATTTGCAAAATACAGTGTAATATATTCTTATTTAATATTTAGACTTCTAATGCCTGCTATATAAACACCTGCACAGATACTAAGCCATGAGTGACTCATTACAGTACTGACTGTCACCTTAAATGAAGTAAAAAAACATCTCTTACATAGCAATTTTTTCATTTTTAGGACTGGAATTACTTACTAGAAAAACTGAAACACTGAGTGACAGAACAGCTACCATGCACCTAAATCAGATGTCACAATGGCAAATTATACCTAAAAAATATGTCTCCTCTCCGTATCTTTAAATCTATTTTGATGATTGCTTCCTAAATACATAGTCCATAGTTTAGGTTGCCATAAAAAGTGACTCTTCCCAAAAAGAAATAAACACTGTTGAAATGGAAACCATATTAAATTATGTATTCTCAGAAAAAAAGGGGAAAAAAGATTAAAAAAAAGAGAAGAGAGGGAAATAGATGGGTACAGATAGAGGATGGGGGTGTCACACACGGGAAAAGAGCATGCAAAACAAGTAAATTACCAAGTATGGCACCATGATCAGAGAAAAAAGATGTTTCAAACAAAAATTCTTCAAATACCAAGTATGTCACAGCAGAAGTGCTGAATAAGCTGACAACATGTAGCTTCATATATGTTGCCTTAAATGTTCCAAGATCTATTCTTGACTATAGCTTGCCTTGAACTGATAATGTGGTGCCAAAATTTACCAGGTCTTAGATATATATGATGCTATTTATATTTGGATTATCTTTTGCATCTCTAAATTAGCTAAAGCAAATTGAAAAAATATTCACATGGAGTCAAAACACTCTTAAATCTGTAGCTGAGCTCACTATTTAAATTTAGAGGCATTGTCAGGGAACAATGGATAGAATGTTTTTAAATTTAATTTTACTTTTAACAAGTTGGTGTTACAATGTAACTTGCAGTACAGCCTTAGGGACCTCTGCTATTCAGGCACACTGGAAATTTTTTCAAACGTAAGATACCAAAAAAGGGCACAGTGACTTTATACAAGGAATTCCTGCTGAAAGGATTCTTAAAAGAAGGCAAGGCATGATCCTCACAAACAACTAATACAGAAAAATATTGTATTTTAGCCTGCCACAACTGCTCATTAAATCTCAGCCTTAGATTTCATCTAGGTTCCTCTACTACCATTCTCCCTCTTCCTCACCCAGGAGATTGACACCAACTTAACAGTTTGGATTGTGATATGGAAAAGCTTAAAAGTGCCTGAGCAACACTTAAAAATTATACAAGGAAGTATAAAGCTGTGCTAGACCTTACACAGAGCAGCCCTCAGGGCACGAAAGCCCTCCCTGAGTGAGTAAAGATGCTCTCAGTGCAGAACAACACAGCAGACATCCAACATCCATTACAACAGACAGGCAATCCAGATTTGGAGAACAGAATCATCCTTCACCTGTGATGGCCTGCTTTTATAGCAGCTTTTGGCTATTGCAGAAATTTCTATAGTAGGCCACAACAAAGAGCAGGATGTTACTAATTCCCTGAGATCAGAAAAGGTAAATGCATAAGAATTCATCCATGTGCTGCTGTAGAGCCCACAGCAGGACTGCCAGAAGATTCTTCTCTTGTGACAGCTGGGGAATACATTTCTTTTTGCACCTTACAAATTTAGAAATCGCTGCTTTTTTTCTATCAGAAAATTTTAGCTAATACAGATACATGAAAAGGGACTTAAATGAATTAACCCCCCCTTAATATCTCAAAGGAGCAAAGCCAAAGACTTGAGGGTCAATCTTAGCCCTGAAAGGCTGAACCAAAACAAATATTATTATACAGCTTGCATTTTCATGCAATTTCCCAGTATCATTTAGAAGGAAAGTTTATTACTGTGATAACAACCAGTTAATTTCAAACTTCCAAATGTAAAAGAATGCTTAAGCGAAAAATATAGTACTGATCTGTTTCTTAGTAGTACTGCTTTTTTTCTCTTAGAATTAAATGTAGTGTTTCAGTGACAACAGAGTAAACAAGTTCTGGGACACAGAACTTCCTTAATCTTAAGTTTCTCTATATATTAATAATACTTTTAAAATAGGTGCTCAACTTCACATTGAATTTATTCTTGCCTCATGTTTATTTATAAGCCTCATGTTTACAGGTGCTGATTTTCAGATCAGTTTCCTATTCTTTAACTGTGGTGTACTTACTGATACGTACTGGATCCTACATTTAGCTAAATGGAAACACTGCACAATTTTATTTGAAAGCAACATGCAGAATGTTTTCAGACAGATCCAGTATACAAGGAACCCTATTCCAGGTGGCACACTGCCTGTGTAAGGTTTTTACTCACTGCTCTATTTCTCTGCGATATCTCTCTTCTTCCTCTGCAGTCTTCTGGGAAATCTCCAGCTTTCTTCTATAATAAGAGGAATTAGGACAACATGATAAAAATAGTATTTTCTGAGTAAGAACCTGAACAAAGTGTGTCAGCATATAGTTAGTAAAAGATACAGACAGTAAATACATTTGTATTGGGGAAAACACTCTGTTTAAAAGTCATCTTTAAGATACCAACGTTTCAGTATGGTTTCCTAGGAACCCTGAGGACATTCCTCACCATCTGGATAATAAAGGCATATCATCTACTTAATTCTTTAAGTTGCTACCTCCTTCTGAGGCAAGACTATAGAGTGTTTTTGTATGAGTAAAAAATTTCTAACTCTCCTGCTAAAAATAAAACATGAGAGAATAGCATCGGGAAAATAAAGAATATCACACTGAATCATAGGGGTATGACAGTAAGGGAGCAGAATGACCCTTCTACTCAAGATGGCTTTGAATGATATCAGCTTTGAAAGCCCAGAACATCAAGAGCATCACAGGACAAACATTTTATGAACAGAGGCTCTGCAAAAGCAAAACAAAGTTAATCTAAGTTGAGAATCTCCTCACTTCTGTGAGAAGCATCACAGAAATAATTATGTGCTCCTGTCTTCCATCCCCTCTCCAAATCCAAGCTAAATTTGTAAGACTGTCCCATAGAGATTTCTCACAATCTCTCTTTCTCTTGCTGCTCTTTGATGATTTTGTTGGTCTCCAGTGCAAGCCGCTTCTGATGCATTAACTCCTGGCGTTCCTGCTCACGGAGACGTGCTTCTCTTTGCCTTTCTTCTTCAGTCATGAACAGCTCCTTTCCCTGCAATCAAAACCATCACCCCAATCAGTTGTGAAAATACCTCATGAATGCAGTTCTTCCAGGAAATAATTCAAACCCAATCACATAGCAGTACATCTGCTATTTCCTCACATTGCTCTTCCTGAGGAACACACCCTGAAAGATCCTCAAAGACTTGTGTGCTTACTCCAAGGAGCTATTCTAGTTTCAGCCTCTAAGTTATTATGTGCTAAACACCTCAAAAGAGGTTTGCAACTACTGAAGTCAGCAACAACACCGCAGGGGTCACGCCAAATACATTCTCGGTGTGTCACCCAGAAAAAACTAAACTTCACATTATACTTTCTTGAAATCTCACTGAGTAATGAAATGCCAGAGAACAGAAAACTGAATTATTCCCAATGTGAAGACAACTACACAGTTACTTTGTTTTAATGCTCTTATGCCTGGCTGCTGCAGAAAATTGTCATCATTCAGGAACCCAAATACAAGGAATGTACATCCCCAAAACACTGTTTAGTTTATGTATTTCTGTTGGTTTTGTTCCTGCTTCATTTGCTTTACAATTAAGACACTAGTGCTATTTTATATTCAAGAAAGATACTTCCATACTGCTATAGGTAGAACACTTAGATAACATTAATCTAATTTTCATTTCTGAAATTAAAATCCTGCATTAATTAGGAAGGTAGGATTTTTCCTGTCTCCAAAGCACAAGCAGACGCCTTGAACAAAACCAGGCATTGAGGAATGTCTTTGCACCATAGTAGGGAACTTGTTTCCCTATGCTATCTGTTCTCCAGACAAAGATGTCTATTGAGAAGATGATGCAAGGTGAAGGAGTGAGGAGCAGAAGAGTTCCATAGCAACTACTTGCCATTTTAAGGATACTACCCCAGTGATGCATGCTGAGGTAGTTCTCGTATTTTTAAAGTTGTTAACATAACTGGGAGTTGAAACTAAGTCCTTAGGATGTTGAATTCCTGGAGCTTAATCAACTAGCCCAGAGTATTGTTTAAACAATGTCTACAGTCCCTTTGGACAACTTCATCTTTTGTTACTGAAAGAGTAGATCAAATAAACTATTAATTCCTTAATGTAGATACACAGAATACATGAGTGCTTGGGAAGTAGCTGAAGTGACTTATTAAATCTCTTTTTTCCCTATTTAATTCAGTTGCAGGGAAATTAGAAAACACTGTCTTTGATTAGTCTATGGAACTTGATTATCTTCTTGTATACAACTACACACTTTCTACAAGAAGGATTAAAGCAGTAAAAACATTAAAACATTTATTGAAAGTCACACTGAAGCCAGAGGGAAGATTTAATTAATTTCAGCTGGCTTTCCATTAGACCCCAAAAACTTACGGTTCTGTTGCACAGAACAGTGGAAAAGAAAAATTGAGCAATTTTCAGTGTGTCAATACACTAATGAGATCAGATAAACAGTTACAAAAGGAACTCATTTGGAAAGAGAATAAGGCATCAGCTATTCAGGATTAAAAATTATTTGCCTCCAATCCAATTCACCTTTCACGTTTCAGCAGAAGCAGATATCTATTACAACAGAAGTTCTCAAACATGAGAGACCATTACAACAAAGTTAATTTCCATTCCTTGTCAAGGGAATGGTTTTGCATTGGCCCACAATCATGTTTTATTGAGAATACTTGGTGTGGTTTGAAAGAATCACATGCCACTCAAAACTGTCCTGGTTTGCCATAGGTACAGACCTTATAAAGAAACACAGCTTTTGTTTTTACCCATTTATTTTTACCATTTATTTACTTACATAGCAATTTTCTGCTTACAAATGTTTTGCTTTTACAAATACACTACTTACAGCGCCAGCTACCACAGAGATAGTCAAAGTACGGCTACTCTTGAGCACTCTGACAGCCTACAAATTAAAACAAAACAAAAATCAGTGTGAATGAACTGATAAAAGGCCAGTATAATGCTGGTCGCTGTGGCTGGAATTTCCAGAACTAAAGAGAGTGGTAGGTATGCAAATCTCCAAATTCCCATGTTCAATACTCAACACCTTGAGTCAGTAGCCCAGTATCAAAAGATAGTTTTTGTGGACAGGAAAAAAGGACAGATGTTTCATAAGGTAACAACTACAAATCCAGAGAATTAAGAAGACTTGATTTTACCTCTTTATGATCCACATTAGAAAAGTCCACTCCATTCACCTCAACAATCTGATCACCAACCTAAAGAAATTAATGCAAAGTTTAGTACAGATGCTAAGTTAGTACATATATTAAATGAAAACAGAAAGAGATGTGCTCTCTAACACAATCAACACAACAATCTGGCAGAGTGCAAGGGGAACAGACTGGAAACTGGTCAGGCTAGCACATACTTCTGCACTAGAATCTGCTATTGCCACTGCTTGGGATCAAATCCTGAGCTTGAAGGAATATTGGTCTGACCCACATCACTCATGTTCTTAAAATTTTAGGAAACTAGCTTTGTTTGAAATGTAATCACCAGGTATTTCTTTCCCATGGGGTAAAAAACCCACCAAAAAATAAACCCCACAATAAACCCTTTACAGAATCCTTGAAGTTGTGAATATAGAACAGGAGTTCCTTGTGGTACCTACCTTGGAAGGTGGCAAACTTACCTCTAAGCCCACCTCTGCTGAAAGAGAACCTGGCTTAACATTGCTGATAAAAATGCCCGGTTTTTGTGTTGGACCACTGGAAATGCTGGAAATATAAAAACCCCCGAACATTAATTGGATAATAGTTATAGAATAATATTTATGGAATAATACAGTGTAATATAGTGAGTAGTCTTAGTTGTTTCCTCATAATTTGTTTTTGCATAAAGAATAATTATGGTATATTCAGTCAACTCTGAAACAAACACCATAACTTACCAGTACACACACAGTGGTTTATCATAGTATTTTTCTATTCTCTACATCACAAAACTGGTTTTAAAGAAAAACCTAAAAGGAAAATATTCAGGTTTCTTTATTTTGCCTTACATGCTGAAACTTATATTTATGCTGACCCACACTGTCTAAAGTATTGGGACACTAATGATATTTGAAAGCAAGCAAATAACACAATGAAGAATTACTAGTTATTCACTGAACTGCAACATACTCTATGTATAAAACAATGTTATTTTGTTCAGATTATTTATTAGAAGCAACGAGGATATTTCAACCAGAGGCCAACACCTAGCTCAGGAACCTTAAGCTGCCATCTTAGCTGGGGCTAGATACAAAAACTACTTTTGTAGATTATATGTTCAACAAGTGATGCTGAGCCACCCCTCCAGGTTTGTAAATAATTTTTCAAAAACCTTTATATCCTCCAAATTATAGGAGAAAAAATTCCTGATAATTTCAAGTATATATTTCTAAATATATAAGAAATACTACAATATCCCTCCTACTCCAAAACCTCCATAAGTATTGCAAGGACAGTAGTCCAAGAATCTCAGAATCATATTTCTAAAATATATTGCAAATTCAAGATTAATTTTAGGAGCTGGATATAGCTTTGTGATGGTGTTTTAGTTCTGAAAAAGGTCAGAGAAGACAGGAAGCAAACCTGTGGATAGTGCTGGAATTTACTATATCACCAAGCAGCACTTTTAAGTATTTAAAAATGTAAAAGCATTTAAAAGATCCAATTCCATGACAAGTTGTACTAAGGCACTTTCAGTCTGCTTTTACATTTAAGTTTTAAAGTTTTTTTCTTTATAATGGAACTTTTAACACAGGTACTTATGCTTTGCCTAAAAATATGTAATATGTTCTACAGATACCCTGCTGTTGCAGTTTGCCTTCCTGATCCAGCATGGATCTTTATCCTCCTGACATCATCTCCAAGAAGGATGGAAATAACTGCATTGAGTGTGCCATTTAAAAAACAGTGACATTAAATAAAAAATTTGTACCCACCTGCATCCCATGCCTTTTGTACCAATCAAGCTAATGAAGACTTTCTTCTCTTTATTGTCTCTCCCTCCAGAAGAAGCAAGTCCAGCAACACTGCCCTTTCCTTCCTGTAGAGGGATTAAACAATGCTGCAGAAGTTAATTCTGTTTTGAATTAGTATCAAGACTACTATAAAATTTCATGTAGCCAGGATGAATCCCAGCCAGCATCAAGATAAGATTCAAGGTCATACATCAAGGCTCCAAGGTCCTATCCTGCTGGAAATGAATGTGAAGTAATTTCAGTGGAGCTGCATGGCTGAGGTGAAAGATTGAACTTATCTGTTTGGAGAAGATTACTTAAATAGTCAAACTTTGTCTTTAGAAAAGAGTGAAGGAAAATTAGAGGAAAGCGATACAGAAAAATAATCATTTAGATGTTCCCTGACAAAAGGGCTGGAGAAATACATGATAAGGCTCACTATTTAACTAAGTCTTTCTTCCTGAAAGCAAGAGAACAGTAATTCTGGTGTTTCTTTTCACTTCTGCAACCCTTAGAAGTCCCTTGCATTCAAAGCTGTAATTCCTCCACTAATATGTCTAAAATAAGCCAAATAGTCTGATAAACATTTATGTAGTAGAATTACAGCCTGGGAAGTTAATAAGCTCAAGCAAAATGAAGAAGTAATTAATGACTAAAAGCAATTTCATTTGTGTCCTGCCCTTTCCTTACCTAATAGCTCTAGAATAATTTCATATCACAAAAGATATTCCTCGCAAAATACTTTCAACAAGATATTGCATTATAGTAATGCATACAATAGCTTCTCTGATAAGGTCAGAGAAGAAAGTGTTTCAGAACCATTACAGATGCCCCAGAAGGCATTTAACAAAGTATTGATCTCTTACCCCAGACTCTGACACAAACTGATCCACATATTGCCATTTAAGGGGTTCATCTGGTGAACTGAAAGAAAAAAATAATTTTAAATAATGGGACAAAATAAATGTCAATGTATTCCAGAAGCTACTTTGGAATGGAGCCTTCTGTTTTGCATCCACAACTTTCTTTGGATACCATTCACATCTGGTTTATCTTCCAGCAATTTAAATAGAACATCAAACAAGCGTACAATTATTTGCACTAGTAAAGGTTGAATATAAAATTGATAAAGCCCTCTCAGGTGAAACAATTTTAGGAAACTCAGAGGAAGACTGTAAAATGAAGTGTAACCACTCAAACATTGTACACAAGTGTCTATGCAGAGCGACACCTCCTGTCATTAACATTTCTCAAACATTCCACTTAAAGATTCAG
This sequence comes from Promerops cafer, assembly GCA_013398275.1. NCBI lineage: Eukaryota > Metazoa > Chordata > Aves > Passeriformes > Nectariniidae > Promerops > Promerops cafer. The sequence goes on along the minus strand of VZSE01008502.1, from coordinate 829,064 downwards.
CTTTTCAGCAAAAATTGGAAGACCAAAACTATTTTAAATTTTTCTAAACTCTGAAGCCATTATCAAATGCTACATGCACAAAGAAGCAGTGGAGCTCTCTGTTAAGCTAGGTGCAGTGATAATTAAATTTCCAAGAGATATCTGTGACAAATGAGGAAATAGAAATTGGTTCATTTAAGTAAGTAACTGGTATAAAATCAGATTCATCAAACAAGACATCTGCCTGTTCATTAAAAAGATGATGATATTTTAATCAGCATTCACACACTTTCATAATTAAACACAGATTCTTTGGATATAAGAGGCTGTGTGAAAATGAATAATCTATTTTGAAATGAAAAACCATTACCTTTTGACAGGTATCATGCCAATATCTGAAAAAGAAAAATATTTTGTTAGATTTCCACAGACCATGAGCTATCCGTTAACAGCAATCTTTGGTGATACAGGTGATTTTTTGCATTACTTACGTCTAACTTTTATGGACACGATTTTCTTTGTACGAATGAGGTTTATGACTTCCTCGTGTGTGCATGACGAAATGGAATATCCATTTATGCGCACTATCTCATCTCCAACCTCACAAACAGAAGGGAGAAGAAAAAGTAATTGTGAGCTAATAACTTTAAAAGTTTTTGAGATTGGATACAATCTCGCAATCATTTTGATGCAAAAAGTTAGATAATGTTGATTCATTAATACTTTCTGAATTTCAGGTAATGTCAGATCAGACTCACCTGCATTTGTTTTGAATTAATACTAAACACCCAAAGAGCAAATTAATGGCCAAGTAACAATTTTATAAATACTGTCTACTATACATCAGATTTTTACTCCACAGATTACCTTAAAAACAAGAGTCTGTGTTTTAATTAAAATAATTTTGGAGTTATTTTCTTCTTTTACACTTCAGAAGTTAAAGTTGGCTTTTACCATACATTTTCTGAGCTACCTTCCCTAACATAGTTGATCAATAGGAAACTAAACTTAGTCTTATTATCTTGCCTGATTCTGGATTGAGAAAATGCATTATTTTAAGGGATTTTTCCTCTTTGTCTTTGTTTGAGGACCCAGCTAACATTTATTCAATCCAACGGCAGCACCCCAAGGACATTCCCTGGCACTGTTAAATTTAATAGTGTAGAACACTGCTGCTTTCAGCCACTTCTATAAAATTTCAAATCTTATTTATCGAAGTACAATCAAAAAGTTTCTCTTCCTCTAATATAAATCCAAATTTGATATGCTATGACGACTAGAGAGAATTTTCCAAGTTTTTATGAACTCTGCCCAATGATCATCTTATCCAGGTAGGCTGAGAAGGAATCAGTGATGAAGACATTGCCTACTTCATTTAAGGTAGTGCCTTATTATCTGCTCAAGATTACACTGAAAAATGCCAAGTCCTAGCTGGCTTTTACTTGGTGTGAACCACATGATGCGGCTGTGTGAAAATTTGTGCCTAATTTCTTCCATTATCAATGCAGATCAATCCACTGCAGAGTAAAATATACAAATGATTACCAGGAAATTACCTTAACAAACCATCAACAGTAGGATCTTATAGCTCTGATCTTCACATAGACAAAGCCAAATACTTTGGCTTTACTGCTCTCCAGTAGCATTTCCTCTGAACTACTGTGAATATTTGTTATGTAAAATGTATTTGATGAGAGTTTTCTTATTAACATCAACAGCATGGGATTTTGTTCTCAGTCAATGAAACTTTGGGTGCGTCCTCACAAATGTGTCTGGTTTCATGGCAGCATTATCCCTAGTTAGTGATTGCCTAAAATGTTCCATTTAAAGACTCAAGTGTCAAGCTCCCAAATTTCACTTTAGGCTTAAGTTTTCCATGCTGGTATCTGCATTAGGCTGATTTCAAGTTTGAGCAAAGCTAAAGAAACTGTATTTTTATTCAACAAAATTTGGGTGGAATGCATTATCAAGCTCGTTAAAAAAAATAAATCTACAATTACTTTGTTGAGAAGCTCTGAGCTTTCATTTTATATGAGAGGAGGGAATGGAACTAGAAGTAGAAACTCCTCCATATAGCCCGTGTTCTAGAGACTGTAACACACACACAGACACAACATTGGGTGACAGGACATTAGGCATGCTGTCACCTTCTGCCTTTTTCATATTGTAATAATGACTATTGAACCTTCCTGCTGTGATCTGTCCAATTGAAAAAACAAAAAAACGCACAACCCCCCCCCCCCCCCCACACCCCCCCCCCCCCAAAACCCCCCACCAATATAACTTCTTTATTTCTTTCACAAGCTTTTCTAATTCTTCTGGGAAGTGTCTCATGCTCTGCAATGCTACACAAAACATTAACACATGTCCACTCTACCATCACTGCCCATGTGTCACACTTTCCACTGAAGCTGAGGATTTTTGTCTGACACAACACAGCGTCAGAAGGCTACAAAAGCAAAGAACAGTGTCCTGCAGAACAGAACACACTCACAGAGGCAAAATAGGACTGTGGTCCCTTGCCCCTGACCAGTGGGACATCCACTCCCTCTGCTGGGCATCCAAAAAAAAAATCTCATCCAGGGCAATGGCCTGCACTCCTAAGAGCTTGACAGTCAGATTTTTAAAATAAGCTTTAGTAACAGCAGAACTAGGTCAGTAACAATGGCTTTTGAGCATACAACCTGTGCTAAAAATACAGAATCAGACAAGAGCAGCACACGAGGTCTGTTATACCCCTGATAGTTCTTGCTGTCACTCACAACTTTCTCCAAAGATTCAAAACCACGTCCATCCACCCTATCCATTTTCTGTTGATTTTACATATGTGGTGAAGGGGGGTGGGGGTGGGGTGGGATTTTTGTTTGGTTTTCTTTTAGTTCAAAATCCCCCCTTTACCCACATCTTCCACATCATGCAGACTGTACAGACCATGGAGCCTGGGTTTGCACAAACCTGACTCTTTAAAAGGGTAACCTATCATCCTGTTATTGACTGCAATGCCTTAACACACAGAAGCCCCCCAGTTTTAGGGCTGCAAATGACAGTGTCATCACGGGGCTTCTGTACCTGCAGAACTCATGCAGTTCTGAGGATGTAAGCATTCACTGAGTCAAAACTGTTCTCATCTCCCCAAGAGGCACTTGCAAAACTATAAATGCACACAAGAGCATATTTTATTTTCCCTCCACTACAGGAATGAGCTTTTCCCATACAGATATTTTTAACACTCTCCTTTACTAGACTGTCATCTTATTTCTGCAACTCAACACTCTTCATTCAACCTAATGACATTTGTATTGCTGACAGACAATGACTGAGGCTGCTTTACAAATAACTCAATCTAGGCTGAACTACAGGAGATCTATAGGCATACAGCAAACTGCTTCTCTTCAGGATACTTGAACAGCTTTTCCTGAACAATGGTATCTAATATTGGGGTAATTAATAGCTGTTTTCATGTATTTTGTTACTTTTGTACAGGTATCACTGTATACCAAGCTAATGAATCAGAGCTGGAGAGATAAAAGTCTGCAGGACTGAGCAGAGTAGAACAGTAACAATTATTTTGGTGTGGTATCACAGTTTCCCCTTTCCGTATCAAACAGAGAGATGACAGACTTTTTAAAAAAAAGATGCAAACCCAACTTTTCTCAAGTAAAATACCCATTATTTCTAACTTTTACCATGAGAAATATAATATTTAGTGCTTCTAGGAAATTGAAGGCCTTCATATAATAACATCAACTGTTTCAAATTTCCCATTTTGTATACTGCTTCCACTTTCATCATTCACACCAATCTCTTTGTATTCAGCAGAATCCTCACACACGAGTATCAAAAAGCAGTGCAGGGGTGGGGGGTGTTGGGGAGATGAAGTCCATTTCTTAATGGAAAGACAAAACACTTGTGCCTTTTAGAGAAACTGTAGTCAAAAAACGGTCAAAAATACAAGTGCCCACAGAGAGCCTTCATTATTATTTGGTCATTTTAATGTAACTTGGAAAGTAGTTCAAGGAGAAATCATGCAATTTGAACTGGAAATTTTAAAAGCAGCATGACATAAAACTGATGGTATAATAGAAAATCATTATACCTTTCTCAGACCGCATTTTTGGGATTGAAAATGTGTAGAGATTTTGTTAAATAAATCAGGTGGGTGAAATTTCAGAAGCAGCTGGCTTTACTGTGAGACAGCACTTTAGAACAATGGGCTGCCTGTCAGGTCTTGTTATTCAGTGAGGTCAGAAAGTGCCTAGTGCCACCTATTATTCAGGCACTTTAGGCTGCGCTTTAACACCACATATCAAAAACCAGAAGCCAGGCAGTTACAGGAGCTGCAAAGCGCCATCTGCCCATATGAATTAATATAATCTAACTCTAACAAATTCAGAGTCAGTCTCAAGCATTCTGCCCCCTTATTGTCCCTACTTTTTTTGCTAAACCCTAACAACATTCTGTGTTGCAATAGTCTGTACACTCCAGCCCAAAGATCCTTTACAATCCCCCTCCCTGACACCAACATGTTCTACGATGACCTCGGTCACAGAAAGCCATGGGGCCTTTTTGTGTACAGAGAAAGCAGGAAAACTGACATCTTAATAAGAGCACAACAGTTGAATGTCACTCCTTATCAAGTGATCATGTCAGAACTTTAGTGTGAAACAAGAAGAGAAGCAGAGCTGCAACACAGCATTAACACCAAGGTATTAGAGAGCAATTTAAGGCAGTGACTATTAAGACTTTTATTGATCAGCATCATTAGTGCCTTGCAATATTTTCCAGGAGATGTTTACAAAATCCATATAAGTGATTGGTCATGATCTTTTTCTCAAGTTTGTAGCAGTTGAGGAAGGAAGCAGATGGAATCTCTCCTACTGAGCTAACCACAGCCCAGGAACAACTCCCCTGTCTACACTTCCCATTCTTACTGCGTAATGTAGAGGATGAGGTACATGAAGTCTGGTAGTGCAAACTCTGAGAGGGTGGATCAATGTCCTGTTCTGCAGTTGCCCACTGGCAAATCCCATGCTTAAATTAGGCTGACAACACATAGAGCACAAAGTTTGTGCTGAGCTATAACACCCTCTCAGTTCTAACTACATACAGAACTTGTGGTTTTGTTCCAAAGAGTTTCTAAAGCATCCCCCTGGATGCACCAGTCATGCATGCCAGTCATGCACCTGTGCAGAGCAGGCTGACAGAAGATGGAACTAATTTGAAGGTGATTCTGAATGGGATATATAGGTATGAATGCACAAACAGAAGGGCATGCACATGCATGCAAACAGAAAGAGCAACAGTTAAAATTTTACAAAGCTTTCAGCATGAATGACACAAACACGGAAACTCAGCTTCCACTGCCTTGCTGACAGATATTTATTTTTTTAATCTAAGAGATTTGTGAGGTAATACTGAAGCGTACCAACAAAATATGCTGGCTTAATTAAACACTGTAATGAATCATGCTAGTCTAATATACTTTGGACTAGTGTTAAACATAATCCTTAGCCAGCAAATATTCGGACTTGACAAATTATAAGTAGCCAGGCATATTAGCCTTTCCAGTCAGAAACTCAGACCTTTAGTACACCTTATCAGATTCAAAGTCTGATAGAAAGATGCAGACCTTTGGCACAGCAATTTCTCACTTCTCTCTTCACTAAGCAATGCCACATTGAAAAAGAAACCAAACACCCAAAACTTCATTAATGCAAATTGCCTAAGTATTGCAGTGTTTCTACACATAATTATTTTTTGCCAACCTTATTGGCAAGTTCACGTATCCAAAATTCAACCACAGAAAGTGCAGTTCTATGCAGAACAGAGGACACTGGGAATAGTCAAAAATATGTTCTGTCTTTTATTGCATAAACCAAAACCCCCACAATTTATTCATAAAGTTCAAGTAAACATTTCATTACACAAATTATATCTGTGCAAGATGGAATTAACACTTTTAGGATTTATATGCTCTGTTCTACATTTAATCAGAACTTGGCAACTTAGAGCACTCTTCCACAGTCTAGAGAACTTTCTTTCTGTCTGCTTACATGTAATTGTTGCTACTCATGAAGTACAAACATTCCAGAAAAACATTTAACCTTCAAAAATTATCAAAAATTTCTGAACAAGGGAAAAAAAGCATTTACATATCATTTAAAACAGCAAAATGAGCATTCTTAATGACTTGATTCACCACTGGTATAATGGTATTTACCATGGCATTGCCTTACATATCTTAGGAATTCTATTAGAAGAGACAAAGAGTGTCTTAGCAAAAGCAATTTCTAAATATTAAAGAACAACTCTTAGCACCTAACATGAAAAGAATTTTCTTACCTGAAGTCCAGCATTGTCTGCCTGTCCTCCTTTAACTAATTGGGAGATGAAGAGGCCACAGCTGAATTCCACTCCACCTCTTACACTTAATCCAAGCCCTTCAGGATTCAAACGATCCAATCTCACCTCTTTCAGCTTTCTGCACAAACGAAAAACACTTGAGTGTTCAGCTGCATAACACCATGTCTCAATAATGTTTCATATGGAAGTTAGACATTATTTTTCTCTTATATAATTTAGGCATTAAGAAAGCAAGTTCACTGAAGTTTGGATGGATGTGTGTTAACTAAAACTGTCAAGGTTATTCATATGAAAAGACATTTGCAATCAGTAAAACTGCTTTTAGAAGGTTAGCGCTATGAGGTTTTTTTATTATTAAATGTGGGGAAAATGAGAAAAGACTGGTTTTGGCTCCTTTACCCTGCTTTTACTAGATTAAACTACTTGTAAACAATTTAAGTACAGTACAGGTAGCTGTACTTCTAGCAAATATAGCAAAAGTAAAATAACTATGCCCAGCTCTACACAGATGAACAATATTTTACTCTGAATTTACCTCAAAACTCAGTATTTCCTGCTTGTATTTAAGTTAGCTGCATTTTTTTGTTGTTGTTGTTCTGCATTATCTTACCGTGATCGTTTGGGTGTAAGCTGATCATATTCCACCTGGTGTTTTAAAGGGATGAGTGGGCGGATAGCATCGAACAGAGGCAACCTGCTTGGTTCATTAATCACGAGTTTTAGGTCCCCCACAAGCACGGGGAGATTCATAGACCTGCAAAAACACAGTGACAAAACAAAGGTAAACAACACACCAACAAAAAGCTTCGTTTTGTAAGTTGAGCACATGGCTTCAATATTTGCATGTCCTTTCAAGCTACCAAAAAAGATATTTATGCAGATGTTGCTTTGACGAAAGCAAAAAAGCCCCTGAGAAAGCAAATCTTCTGTAAATAAATAATACTTGCTTCAAAACATCTGAAGTCTTCTATACACTCACTTGATCTTTTAAGGTCATGCACATCACGTTTGTAGATGACATCTCCAATTCCATTTTCAGAGTACCCACAAGATTTATGGGACCATTTGAAAATAACTTTCCAGATTAGCCATACTGGCCTAAAGGATTTTTGTTTCCTTACTTGTTAGGGATCCTTGTAGGCAACTCTAGGCTACAAGCTCCTTCTTTTCTTGAACTTAGAGGACTGACAAATTGTTTCAATCCAGGAAGAAAAAAATCACAATATTCAGCAGGCAGAGCAAAGACTTTAAGTGTCAATTTCTGTTCAAAATCAAATTTGAAGGGTGATTAACTAATCAACAAAACCTACAGAAGTTAAAGTGTTGTGAACATCTCTTTCATGAGAGCAAAGCAAAGTGTTCTCCTTGAAATTGCCAGCACTGACATAGTTACAAGTCTACAAAATATACTTTGTTGTACAGCAGCAGAAGTGGAGGAATAGATAAGGTTCAGTGGAGCTATTCCTATAAAACATTCAATTAAACTTTTTCTGTATTATTTTCTGTTCCCTTTCTTTTAATTTACATTTCCTGGAATGCAGTATTTCTGAGGCATGGGCATTGAAAATACAGATCAGGAATATCTATATGGGATTAGAGGTCAAGTACTTCTGGAAATACTTTTCACAGTGAAGCAGATATTAAGTGCTAACTCCAACAGCAATTGTACTTATTTTTGCCCTGGGATATTTCATAATGTATTCACAGGCAGTGATACATCATCATCATATGTTCACAGAGAGATTGAAATTTTTGCCCAAGTCATTACAATTGTGGAAATTGAAAAGAAGTTGCCATATGCATTGTTAATTTTGTAACTGCAAGAAGATTTTAAATAATTCAGATCTGCTGAACCAACCGGCTTTCCAAACAAGTCTTTATGAATGGAAAAGCAATTAGACAGACCTGAGTGAAACTGAATCAGATATGCAGCTGAATACCCCCATAACTACAGCTCGGTGCAAACATCAGATGGAAACGTCTACATTTCACTCAGCTGAGAAGCTTTCAATTACGATCTGAATGGAAACAATGTATATGAGAGCCACTTGTCTATGATTAGTGGAAAATATATTCTCATCTTCTCTGAAAAACAATGGATCATAGGCTGATGTCATTTGCAATGAAAAAAGTCTGAGGCGACTGTGGTTTAAATCAGTCCAGCAAAAGGATTGGTAATAGGCCTATCACCTTTCCAATTTTTTACCATTGTGTTATAAGCCAGGGACATTAAATGTGCCAAACAGATTCCAAGACTAAATTTTTCCAGCTTTCTGAAGGACAGTTACAAAATTTTTACCTGAAAAGTTAGCAAAAAATCTTTGAAAAGCAATGTCAGTGAAAACTTTGTATCAAAGAAATAAGCGTTATTTGGAAATATTAATAAATTTTATTAATGCTTTCTTCCTGTTTCCTAAGAACAGTTTTATCATGCAGGAGCCTCCCCCCATACACCCCCAAATATGAATCCACCAAACTCTTTTAAAAAACTGCCCAGTCATAAAACCAAAGTAACTTTATATGTGATTACAGACATGCTCATTCTTTGCCTGCAGGTTATGCTGTGAAACCACAAGATTTCATTAAACAGGATAAAAACCTTTCGCTTATTTAACTACTTTTCTAGTAGCACATAGAGTATTTAAAATCGTGAGTATTAATTCTTCAAATTTAAAAATATTGGTAAAATTCTACACCATCATATATAAAGCTACATCTTACTGGTGGTACATCCGCAGCACGTCATAAAGGTAATCCTTCTCTGCTTCATTGTCAATTAATAGATTGACCTGAAAACCCAAAGACATCATCGTTAATCTCTGACTTAATAGCCACAAATGCTGAACATGAGAGGCTTTCACAGATTCTTAAGCCATAGAGCAAAAGTTCTATAAAGGAAAAAGAAGTTTTTAAAGATAAATATGTTTTTGCAACAGAGCATTACCTCACAATGTCACACTTACAAAGAGAATTTCTAAAATTAGTATGACAACAATCAGACAAGGTGGTGAATCCTGATATATTCTGTATGCTAGGTTTCCCCTCAGCAGTAATATTATTACAGTAATATCATATTTGTCTTACCTGATAATCACTGTACTGTTGAATAAATGTCTTCAGAAACCTTTTTGGCCACTCGTTAATGTAGCACATGCTGTCACAGATAAAGCCACCACGCTGAGATATAATCTCTGTCCTGTCGTCCAAACCACCGATTTCAGGAGCTCACTTATAGCATTATGCAAACTGCTACACCTCTGTTCCTCTTTGCTCCAGCTCTTAAATGATCGAACTTGCTAGTTATTCCTTCCTCCCCCACTAATAGTACCTTTACTTAAACCAGTGTCATATTACTATGCCCGCACTTGGATAATTACAGTAAATTAAAGCAAAAGAAAACCAAACCCAAATTCTTACATGAGGAGTTCAATTTATATCCAGTGATAGTGAGACCCCCACTAATCTTACTTGTAGTGAGAGGTCACATCACATTAGTTTTACATCTGGACAAGCCTGATGTTTAGGAAAACAATTTACATCTGACCTAAAGGGTAATATTACTGTGACGTGAAGACTGAGAAGCAATTTGCATAGTTAAAGAAAGGCCCTTTCTTTCTAGGTTTGCAATGGTTTGTATTATGTTCTAAACTAAATACATGCTTCATATTCCTTTTGTCCCACTTGGCTCTCTAAAGCCAGCAAGACTTCACATACCAGTGGTTTTCTATTACTTGTACCTTCTGGCTCTCTAAAGCTGGCAAGACTTCACGTACAGGTGGTTTTCTATTACTTGTCTCCTCTGGAAAAAGACACTTTCAAAACACCTAAAGGCCAGAAAGCTACATGCAGGTCAAGATTGCTTTACAGTTATACCAGTGAGTAAACCCATTTAGTCACAGTGAATTTCAAAACACATAGGATAAAGTCTGTCTTAAAAGGAAATAAAATATTTGCAATCAAAACTTCAGCAATACTGTGCACAGACTCAAGGCAAGGCTAATTGTAAGGGTAAAACTCAAGGTAAAACTAATTCCAGCATCCATTTTTCACTTTCCTGACACATAAAACACCGAGCTCAATCCCCAATGCTAGCTAAGATACTGTGTGAACAGTGTCCCACAAAGAACATTAAATTTGAACTGTATCAACCCTACACAGCAAAGGGCAAAACCGCCATCACGACAGGGAAAGCAAAGATTATAAACATTCCATTTTTCTCCTGATATGCTTGGTGGTGTATACACCCCCATTTCCTCTCAGAAGATGGAAGGGCCACATTTAAATTCTGCTATTTCTTCTGACAAAATATTCAGTCTTTCTGTTTGACTCCTGCACTTTTCATCCTACACCAGCAACTTCCTTCTCGTCTGATAAAACCCACCACCCACGTGATTTCTAATATATTCAGAATGCTACAGCTGGGTTAATGATCCTGGGCCACCCCTCCTAATGGGTCATTCTCCTCCTGCTGCCCCCTATTCCATCATTACCACTGCATCTCTTGCCATTTTCCTAATTCTTTAACTCCGTGGAGTAAAGTCTTACTGTAGACATATACTTTACCTGGACTTATCATCAGCTTCTAAAAGTTTACTCTAATTTCATAAATCCTAAAATGTCATGCCCCCCACTATCTTAAAAAAAAAATAAAAATCAGTGGTGACATGGTATAACTTGGATCACAGAAGTATTTTAGTATCAATTTCTCAAGAAAATTACTGTAGAGTCATGGGATGGGTGATTTCACACCTTTTAAACCAAGGGTATTTAAGAAAAGCCATCTGGACACAGCCCTGGCCAATCGGCTCTTGGTGCCCCTGAGCATGGGGGGGTTGGGGAAGACAACCTCCAGGAGTCCCTTCCACCCTCAACCCTTCTGTGATTATTTAAAGAGTCTTCACATTAGTTGTATCATTGACAATCCTAGAATACAAAGAGTTGCTTACGCTCTATTTCTCACTACATACATTGCACTGTTTTTCATATAAATTAATAAAAAGTCATCTTACAATCTGCACCTACATACATACAAAAACAGAAAATTAAGTCTGTCAAGGAGTCTACCTAACTTTATTCAGTGGAATAGAAGCTGTGAGGAGGAAAAAACACTTTTTTGGTGTGGAAAAAGTTCAGATGACAACAATGCACAATGTTAGCACTATCCCAATCTGCCAGATTCCAAAGAGTATGAAATCCTGTTTAAGCTACACAGATTTTGGAAAACTATTGAAGGAAAGAGAAAAACTGGTCAATATGTTTGCGTATATTATATATTTTACATTGCTTCTTGGTTGATAGGGAAACTGATTAAAATTGCTAAGAAAAAAAGAAACTAAGAAAAAAATAAAAGAAAGAAAATGGCAATTAACTGAGGAAATTTAGATCTTGTAGTGAGCATCTTCACTGGTATGTCACAGAAAAGGTAAGCATCCAAGGCTGTGGATGCCACAGAGGTCACTAGAAGCAGGATGATACAAAATAAAAAAAGACCTGTTTCAATGTCTTCTAACTCAGATAAAGCTGTCACTGAAATGTCACCCAGCTGTTTGCAGCAACACTGACAATATGTGTCAGTGTTCAGACAATCTTACTTTATCAGGGGTGGGGCTTATGAATTATAGCAGCAAGGAAAGGGAGAAGGTTTAAAGTTCAAGACAGTAACCACCCACCTAGAAACCAGAGTCTTTACAGAAATGTTGCACAACCCACTGTTGAGTTATACAGTAATAGGGAGCAAGGCAGAAACAATGTGCTAGATGGCTACAGTCATCATTATGGAATATCCAGGTCCTTAATGTTTTTGAACTCCAATTTGTCATCCAGAGGTGTTTTTTTTTTTTTTTTCCGCAGTCCCTCTAATTAATTCTAACAATCCTTTAGTTGATGTGTTTTTTACCAGGTGGCAGACACTTCTATAAAACATTACATTACTCTGTGGAAATTGCGTGTCCTAGCTGACAAAAAAAATATATATACTAAATAAAATCAACCACAATTCCTTAACAAAACAAACCAACCCCCCACCAAACACTACAGAAAACTTCAATCTGAGAGAGTCCTAAATGGCTTGGCAAAAACATCTTTTACACTTGTAAACTATTTTCCTCCTCCTTTCCTTAATTAGAGCTTTTTGAGCGTTCTTCGCTGACACAATTTTGCGCTCTGCCGAGCACTTATTTAACCGGGTAAATGACAGAACGACGGTGCCAGGCAGCCGGAGCCGCTCCATGCATCAAGTGCGTTTGCACATGAGCGCACAACTGCGCCGGGGAACGCTAAGGTGGAACCGCAGCGGGGCTCGGCCCGCGCAGGGCTGAGCGGGCACTGCCAGCGCCTGGACCTCAGCACCGGCTCCAACGGGGTATTAAACAAAAAATAAATTGTTCCAAGCCCTGAAAAACTCGTTCACCGGGGAACGTTCCTCTTCTCTCCCTCTCTTTCCAAAGGTTTCAACACCCACCCCCACCCAGGAGGCTGCCACCCGCGCCGTTGGCTCGGCAGTGCAAAGTCCCCGAGCTTCTCCTTTCCTCCCCCGCGGCTCACCGGCGCAGAGCCGTGCCCGGCAAGGGGGGCTGTGCTGCCCGCGGCCCCGGCTGTCCCCGCCGCCTCACCTTGTGCCGGAACTCGCGGGCGACGCGGCGCTCCATGGCGCGGCTGCGGGCG
>VZSE01008502.1:677057-815956 GCA_013398275.1 Promerops cafer | reverse complement strand
GGCTGCGCGGGCGAGGCCGCGCCCCGGGGCGGTGGGAGGCGCGCCCGCCGCCGCCTCCAGCATCCCCGACCTCGCAGGGGACGAGCAGCCAGGCACCGCTACCTCGGCCCGCGCTTGCGGCCGAAACGGCGGAGAAAGTAAAAGTGAGAGGAAAATAAACATCCCTCCATTACACGGCCCCCCGCCCCGCGGTGTGCTACCTGGGCTTTTTCCTGGGCTGATTTTTACAACTGGTTCTCCTCAGACGACCCTCGGCTCCCACACCAATTTCTCTCCTGTATTTGTAGGTATGCGTGCATGTCAGTAACACTAATAAGTTAAGGAAAGCACGAAGATGTGAACTTTAAAACACACTAACACCCGGGTTAAAAACAAAACAACCAAACAAAAAAAAAAAAACCCTAAGCCCAAACAAACAGAAAAAAATTGCTTCAATAAATTGTTTTACGGCAAATAATTTCAACTTCTTTATTTTTAGGTAAGCAGAGTGAAGCTGAGGCATCACTGTCTAAATCAGACTTCCCCCAGTTTCTCCCACTAACACAATGCTGTTGCTTACAAATAGAGCCTCTGACGTGGCTGCTGTGAGTAACTGCAGAAGAATCAAGCTCGGAGCACCTGAAAATGAGCCCATTTCAGACTAATCTCTTTCATACTATTTTGTCTTGAGCTGGTTCTTCTCCCACTTTCCCTGCTGTGGTACAAGATCACAGATTTTCTCAGTCAGGAGGGTAGCGAGCGGAGGACACCTGCTCACCCGGGTCTCTTGGTCTCCACGCAGAATCACCTTTAACCACGTAACTCCAGAGAGAGCAGGGTTTACTTAAGGACAGGTAACTTACCTCTCTTCCTTCCAACCGAGTGGAAACTTGTATGAATACATATAAAAGCGTGATTTAAAAGAAAAAAAAATCCATACTGCCATAAACTCCTCTGCGTTCTATTTTGTTATTTCTGTGTGATAACTTCTGTAAGCTATAGCAGCTCCTTAGAAACTGCGCTTAGCCCTTTCAGAGGGTTTTGCTGTATTGGAACATTTCAACTGTATGTACACCAGCCATTTCTCATATCAGGTGTCAGGAATATGAGAAGAGCCAATATTAAGCCTGTATACAAATAAATACAGTTGTTTTCAGAAAACAATTTTCTTTTAAAATTGCAACTATTAATACATAAATGACTTTAACCTAAGGTCCAGTACAACACAATACCAAAATGCTATTCTCTCCACACAGATATAAAATTAAACACACAGATATAGAATTTCTTCCATCCACATACAGAAAAAAACTACCTTGTATTTGAAAAGAGAAAGGAGACACAAAAAATTTAAAGCACGCATTAGAATCCATGCATGTCGCCTTTAAATTTACATATAGTCTAGAACAATCATTGATATCTATCAATTGTTTCTAGAAGGCTTTATAGGAATGGATCTTATACAAGCTCAAGGTCATGCACATTTGAAAGAAAGGAACTGGTTTTTATAATACAGATAAACTTCCCAGGAGTCAGAAACTCCTCCATGTAGTAAACAATTGTGGAATTAACTCCACTTGGTGATGTGAAAACTGCTCTGAATCATCATGTAAAGGACACAGTGCAGAAAGGATGACAAACTTGGTGGGTTGTTAGTCTGCTGTTACATTAACTCCCGTGCTCTACTGTGCGTAAATACAAAGCAAACAAATCCACAAAGCTAACTCATGCTCCAAAATTGGAAGTTGGATAATCAATAAATTTATGAGATGGTTCTGAAGTTTTCATTGCTTCAAATGCACCACACATTGAAGACGGTACAATTATGACTGTTTAGTATTTTTAGATAATGAAATCTTTTCTAGGAAGAAATCAAATTGCATCTAAATTGGCTCTAAATTAGCTTCAATTCTTGTTTGCTACTTGTGGCATAAAGGGAAAATGAACAAAGTGAGCAGCTCATTTAGTAGGCAAAGAAATACATTAAAGTGTGGGTTGTGTAACCTGATCTCTGTTGCTTTTATCTACTTTCTCTACTTCCATTAATGTAACTTGGATCAGTTAAAGTGCACCAAAGCTAAGCACATGCTGCACTCAGAGCAGATAGAGGCTGAGGCTAGCACATAGTTCTAAAAATCTGTTTGGGGTTATTTGGAAAAGGCTGTGTCAAAGGTAAAGGGTATCTTTTATTCCTAACGTTCTTTTCTCTCATGCACATTCTCCCTCCAACACGTACAGGAGGGAGCAGAATTCTCAGTGAAAACATCACTAGTTTTCCATCATTTCATTAGAAATGAAACACAAGAAACACAATCCACAGGGACAAATTACAAAGGCAGAAAAGAGATCTTTTTAATGACTTACTGTTAACAGACTTCCCAAAGCAGTCAGCAAAGGCCCCTTTTTATCTGAGACAGTTTCTCACCTGGTATGGGCAGCTTCTAAAGCTTCTGTCATAAGATATGCAAACCTGAAGAATGATGGGGAGAGAGACAGCAGCAGATGGGAAAGGGAAAATAACAGGGGAAAGGTAACAGTGATAGGAGGAGAGAAAAGGGAAGAAACATGATAGAAGAAAGCAAATTTAATCATAAGGGGTAAAAAAAAGAAAGAAAAAAGAAGAGGAATAAACATGGAAAAGGCTCCACAGAGAGCTCCAGAGTGTAAATTTATAGTAAAAAAAAAAAGTTATCAGAAGCTATGGAAACCATCCATACACGTTATCTGCATCCTGCATACAGTGCATGTCTCACTTATGCCTGTCGTTATTCAACCACGTCTCCCACGAACCGTCTCCCAAAGCCCCGGAGGGCAGAAAAGGGGAAGCGAATGTGTGAAGACGGCGAGAGAGGGAGACGCGACAGCAGAGGAGCGACTGGGGCCGGACCCCACTGTCGGGCGAGGGGCGGTGTCCGGGGCGGGGGGCGGGCGGCGGATAAACCCCCCGGCCGCCCCGCCCGGCAGGGCGGGATGAGCTCGGGGCGCAGGTAGCGGCAGGAGCTCCGCGGGAAGCCGCTGCCGCCCGCATGGAGACCCGGCTCCTCCTCGGGGCGCTGCTGTGCGCCTGGCTGCCCTCGGGTGAGTGTCCCGCCGGCCGGGGCATGGCATGACACGGCATAGCCTAGCCTAGCCTAGCCTAGGATGGGAGGGCGGGCAGGGCAGTCCTGGCCATCACTAACCTGCCGCCGTTGCCTTCCAGCCCTGTCCCCGTGGGGTGCCCGGGCGCAGCTCCCCGCCGATGGGGACCTGCTGCTCCCCAGGTAAGAGCCGGCCGGGGCACAGCGGGGCTCTTCCCGGGCTGGGTGGGTGCGTGCGCTGCCCGGGCCGAGCCAACCCTGCTCTTTTCTCCCCCCTCAGCCGAGGCAGCACCGCGGGACCCCGGAGCAGGGCCGGCCTCGCCGCGGCAGCGCAGGTGAGGATGCAGGCCGGGCTGAGGGGCGGCGGGCGGGCACCGCGGGGCCGGGCACCACGGCACCTCACTGGGGACACCGGGGCACTGGTATGTGCAGCTTCCCGACGGGCAGGCCCCGGAAAGAGAGCATCCACCACATTTCATCCAGGGCTCATGAGGCTGATGAGTTCAGGTGGTGCCAGGCTTGCCAGCACCGCCGTCCGGGGAGACCCCTCTGAGGGGGGCTGGAAGTGTGGGACAGAGGGATGGGTGTTCTGGTTGTCATCAGGGTAATGCTCTTCTCGTATCTTGCCTCAATAATATATTTGTACTGTGTTGCTGTGATACCATCTGTATTTTGGGTGGTTGCTCTGCCCTTGGTGACTCTTCAGGACTTGCCCTCGAATGTGTATTTTACCCAGCCATGAGGCCTGTCAATCCTGAATGAAAGTTTAGAGTTAAAGCAGTGAGAGAAGATTGTGTGACTGTATCTAGAGCGTTAGCTTGTTCAAGAAGTTATGTGTTTTACAAAGCATATTTGCTTGAGAAAAAGCTGAGTTCTGGTCTGGCTCATCAGCAGCAATTGCTTTGTGGGAGCCTTCTTGCTCTTGGTAGAGGTAAACGAGCTGGCAGTATCGGGTCACTACAGCTCAGCACTCAGGTTTTTGGATGTGATTTATCTTGGCAACTTGACTGTCACTCATGGCACGTTGCTGAAATGTAATTAGGGTGTGTGGTTCCCACTCCCTTGTTCGAGGGTGGGAAAAGGAAGGATTGCTTTGTAGTCCTTGTTCATGGCTCCTCAGAGGGAGTCACCTTTCTCTCTGCTTTCTCCTGCTCTTTCTGGGAAAAGCTCAGCAAAGAAAAAAATGTCACATAACTGCAAACAGGTAACCAAATCAACCACCAATAATAGTGAGTGCTCTTGGGTTTAGGTTCTCCCACCAAGAATTGAAGATATAGTAATAAATTTTTGGTTTCTTTCTGGGCTAGCCTACTGAGCAGAAATCTTCAGTAAGAGGTATGTTTACAAGTAAGGAAGAAGAAAGAATATTGGAGTCTTGAGTATACCTTTTACTTTACAATGGAGTTTTTTGAGAACTTTATAGTAAGTCAATACAAAGCAATGATCTTACTAAAAATGGTAAATTTACTGACAGACAGAAGAGACTTTTAGGTGTCTTGTTTACAGTTGCTGATTTCTTTGTTCTTTCTGAAAGGAGTCTGGAATGGCAGTTTATAACACTTCACCTACAACAATGTCCTTGTCTCGGAACAGGAGAATTCACAGTATGAAATGTGGACCATCCAGTAAGTTATTCATGTTTCTACATAGAGTGACTTCTCTTGTCCCTTATTTTCTGCATTGCTTATACATTCTTAGGAAGAAAAAAAATCCAAAAATAGCTAATACAGGCCTCAATAATATTGAGGCTCTACCTTGTTTGGTCTCAAAGGTACCCAGGAGTATGGAAATCTGGCATGGAGTTTCACCTAGCTTTACACCTGGTTTACACCTGGTTCTGGTTTGATAATTTGAAAGACTGTTCCTAACTGCAGGTTTTGTAATAAAGAGTTTTCAGAAAGGAAGTCTTCTATTATAGTGGTATACCTTAAAATGTGGATTGATGTTTAGACACCATTGAATTGCATGTCCTGTTCCTTTTTTGTGCTTGGAGATTGTTTGCCTGTTTGTTTTTACTGAGGTAACCTTCAGATGCTTTTTGTGTGTAGGATCTACGGCTTAGCAGGATAAGGTGCCTTTGGCCACCAGCTTGCAGTGGTGGGCATTTCCTTGAGAAATGTGCATCTTTGGTTTTTTGGTTTGTCTTATTTTCAGAAGTAAAGTGGACAGGCTTAAAATATCTTTGCTAAAGGGTAAAGATCTTCCGCGTTAACACTGAGTAGGATCTGTGTCACGCTTGTCTTGTACAAAGGAGAAGAATGAGGCAAAATAATTCAGAGTAATTCTAGTTAGTGATGCAAGCCTTCTAGTTTCTCTTCAGTCAGCCTGATTGCATTGGGTGTGGGACCATCCAGTGAATAGTCTCAATTTCCATCCCATAGCTTTACAGCCTAAAAGGCCAGATGATGTGTGGAATGGACCTGAATTGTGGCTAGGGTTGTGTCATTTCCAAAAGCTTTTAATGTCTTCAAGACACACTGTTTTCAGAAGCTTTTGGGAAGTGTGTAGCTGAACATGGAGGAGTGATACAAGAGTTTAGAGAAGCATAATATTGCTCAAATAAACACTATTGCCTATGAATCTTTCTCTAGTATATGAAAAAAATCATAGATATATTGTGTATGATAAAAGTGCTTTGGAAACCTAGCAAGCTATACTAATAAAAATTCCTTGGTTTTTGAGGGTTGCACCATCTTATTGATCAAGAAGTTATGCTTGGTTCTTTTTTTTAATCTAAATAAAGCAGCTTACAAAGACAAGATATGAAGATCATGCTGAGAAATTTTTCATCATAATAATTGTTCGTTTCCCTGGGTTTAGTCTTTGACAAGTGAAAATTTCTTTAATTAAGACTAGTAGGTTTCATTTTTTGCTTCAGATCTGGAAAAAGCTTCTAAGATGTGTTACTGTTCAAGTGTGCAATAAAAACCATGCACATAAACCCTTTGCAAGACTTCTATTAAAGAGCTTTTGTCAAGGGTTTATGTGTGACTTTATTGCTTCTAAAATAGGCCTAACTTTTAAGAAATGGAAGAACCAATGTGTAGCTAGGGAGGACAAAATATTTACAAATGTCTTGTGCTAACTCATCACATGGCTAAGTTTCTAAAGGAGGATGTGGTTATGATGGCAAGAATTAGGGTTTATTGCTCTCTGTAGGTGTAACAGTACAAAGTTTTGGTTTTCTTTCTAATTTTTACTTCTGTGAGGCAAAAATATTCCATATGGGTTTTCCATTTCTGATGTACTTGTTTTGGAAAGGAAATGTTGTTGAAGATATGCCTTTAAAATTATCAATGATTGCCCATTCTTGAAGGCAAATAAAATAAGCAGTATTTAACTCCTTCAAATAGTGGAATGCATAGGTTTGGAAGCTTCCTTTTTAAATCACAGTAAAGTGTGTGGCAAATGGAATCTGTTGTTGTCTGTGTGTGAAAGACATAAAAAACCAAAAGAATAATCTGATCTGTTTTGTACAGTGCTCCTAATACTTAAAAAGATAGTTTTTCTTTTGGTCTCTCCAATTTAAAGAGAGATGCAAGCTGCAATAACTCTACCCATGGAGTGGGATTTGCAAACACCTGGGGATATATGAAATAATAAACCTTCTTTGTTTAAAAACCTGAACAAATGGAAACCCAAATCAATGACAAAAAACCCCAGACCAAAACAGCAAGGTAGGCTGTCAGCTGCTTTCTCTACTTAGCAATGTCTCTAAGAAAATTATTCTTTGAAATACTTGTAGAACTGTGATTATAATGAAATTATATTACAGTCAATTCTTCCTGCAATACCAGTTTTTCTTGTATTCTGTAACTGTATAAAGATAAACCAACGTGTTTTATGTGGAATGAGTACATGACTTTTGCAAGAGATCTCTACTTTTGTGTTGTATTAGTCAATTGAAAGCACTTCAGAAAGTGATGTCGTATCTGTCAATGGAACAAAAAATTTGCTGTAGCACAAGCAAATGCCAAGAGAAAAGTTCTGTGTTAGTTTATTGCAGCCAGGGAACATAAGATTTGAAATGTGTATCAGAATACAAGTTAACCTGTAGCTTATGTAGCCGGTCAACTTCTAACTTCCACACAAATCTTATTCATGCAAAATTAAAAAGTAACAAATAAATGTAAAAAAACCCCAAGCCCCAAACAGGAAACTCCTGAGCTAAAGCATATTAAGAACCTGGGTCAGGCAAACCAAATTATTTCTGCAAGTATTCAGGCTACAGTTGAGAATTTCTAACATTCGAAACACTACAGAATTTCTTGTGTTGAAGTGCTGCAGGAGGCACGAGTCATGGAAGTCATGGAAGATATTTGTCCCTTACAATGTGTGCTGGGGAACTGATGTCAGGAGATGTACCAGAGCAGAAAACACGCAGCTAACTGGAAGGCTCTTGGAATTGAAGGGTTCAAATTGCATCCACCTCATTCACCTCAGAATCCCAGAGAGGAAAATTTTACATCCTAGAGCAAGGAGGTACCTGGCCCTGGGCTGTTGGCATCCTGCTGAATCTTGTATGTCGGGGAAAACCTGTGCCACTGCAGGCAGGTGCTTTCAAAGACTATGAAGTTGAGGGGTAAAAAAGAATGCAGGAAATAGTTGTATTAATTCTCCCATAGCTGAAGGAACACCTGAAAGCTTGCACCTAGAGAAACATGCAGTGTTACAAAATACAGAATTTCAAGGATGTTGACTGCAAAAATTTAAATATTATGTTTTAAGCATATGTTCTACTCCTTTGTGTGGCTCTAGATCTGATTTAGGTTTCTTGCAAATTCTGATCCCGATCTGCTTTGCTCTTTCACCTTCCTGTTTAAGAATAAAATTTCTTGTTTTTTAAATTGGTCATTTTAGTGCTGTGATTACCTTCAGACTCTTCAACTGAACTACTCTTCAACTCTTGCATAGCTACTTTAAAAATGTGTAATTTTTAAAGAATTCTGAAAAATATAATTCCTGTCTATTTCTGTAGATGACTCCAAATTTCTAAAACTGTTTGGGTCAAAGTTGATATCTAGGCAGAATCCTAAGAACTGAAGGCATGGATCTTGTATCTATCTTGCTTAAGCAAAACTTCATCACTTCAGAGATCTAAAGTAATCTTTCATACTCAAACTTTTCTGTCCAAGTGAATCTAGTAATGAATACCCTGAAAGGAAACCTGTGTCTACTATTTTCCATTAAGCAATTTCTTTTTCATGCTGTGTCTTAAAAAGCAGAAAAAATAGCAGCACTAGGAAGTTCTTAATGTTTTACAGAAAAATACTCATAGGATGGTATGCATCAGGGACAAATCTTCAAGAATTAGTAGTGTACTGGTGATAATGGTGTATTACCATGAGGTCATACCTGAGCTCAAGCATTTGTATTGATGTGATAGTTAAAGCAAAAATCAAGTATTTCAAAATGGATTTTTTCTTGAATGAAAGTGAAAAAACTTTATTTTAGATGTCTCTTTGATTTAGTATCTTATCTTTTGTGTGAAATGCATTTCTTTGCAGTTACCTCCTTGTTCTCCAAGAGGGGAGCATTTCTTTAGTGATCCTGTCACTTCATGCTGAAGGGCTCCACACTATATAAATTACTTATTTTATTCCTAATGAGCATGTCAGATCAGAAGACCAAATCATGGATGAGCAAGTCAGGACATAGAGTTCAACTGGAACTGAAATAAATTCAAGAGATTTTAAGTATTCTTTGGAGAAGAAGTAATGTAAGAAAGCAAGTGTGCACCATATCAGAGAAGCAAAGCCACAAAATACATTGCATCAATAATAATATTTCAAACTAAATGTGTGTTTTGATGAAGATGCAAGATGCCTTTGAACAGCTCTCATGATGCTGCTATGGAATGTCTCTCTGTGAAGCCTGGACACTGCTCCGCCGAACCCTTTGTAGTGATGTGGGCTGGATTACAGTCACACTTTTTCAAAAGCTGTGATAAATAATGGGCTCAAGGTTCTGCTATTGCTCACAGAAGAATTTAAAAGGGAATGAACTAAATGTCCCATGTGCTCATGGGACTAAAATAAACCTACCCATGGGGTGGCAGCCTAGCCAGGAATTACAGGGCGTTAGAGTAGTTAAGCTGAGGACAGCAGAGAAGAATTCAGACCTGTGTTACAAGATGATCCCAAGTCTTCACCTTATTTGATAATAAAGGAATTTGTGGCTGGTTGCTTCATCACAGCAATGATGGAATTATCAGGGTGACCTGCAGGTTCTAGTGGCAGCACTGGTTAGAAATGTCATTGTTGCTGATGTGAGTCAAATCATGCTACTTAGGCCTACTGTTTTCTGCTAGAAAAGTCTCACCAGTTTTCAGTTTCAGATTCCAACCCAGTGCACTCAACTGGCATAATGTCAAAGGGGAAAGAGGAGCTGAGGAGTTTTTAATAGGTGCTGCTTTCAGGTTAATGGAGGACAAAATATTCTTCTGTAAGTTTTCCTAGTTTTAACTTCCAGTTAGTCTTCATGTCTTTTCCCTTTCTGCAAGTATTAAAATGTTTCTCACATTTCTAGGGGAGAGATAAACTTTTGATGTGGTCATACAGGTTAGCTTATTTGGAGAGCTCATATTCCTTTAATGGCAAAGGTTAAAATGAACCCCTTGTTACAGGATATTTATTCTGAATACTTTAGGAAGTATTTCTGTGTTAATGGAGCAGAATGGGATGATTAAAGGAGGCCACGTTTACAGTAGTAAGAGCACTAAATGTGATGTGAAACAATGCTGCTTTCCTCATTACCTACTTAAGGATAACTAATGTTTGCACACACGGTTCTATGCAGTGTAAGGAAAGACATTTAGCAATGATGTAAAAAGGGATATAAACGAATACAACAGCTGAGATTATCATATTTTCTTAGAATCATACACACACAGACAGAAGAGATCTTCATGAAGAAGAAAATGCTCGTGACTGAGTCATTTTTTGATTCATTTTTTGATAAACACCCTTTCTAAAAGAGAGCCAGGAAGATCCTTCACAGTGACAGCAAGGGTCCCCGGGTCAGCTGACTGTTTGCACAATCTGAACAAACATGGCTTGGAGCAGGTTACCTGAGCCATGCTTAGAGGGGAATCATTCAACCTGAAACATCAAAAGGGGGCTAACTTCCTCTACCGCTCAGAGGAACATGACTTGCAGCCTAATTGCACATTATTGTAACTGGACAGGCAACAGGGCATAATCTTAGAGAAGCAAAGAACAGACACCAGAGCTCTGGTTACACAGGTCTCACAACACTCCAGATGAAAGAGATCAATGTCTGCCTCTCTTGACAAAAGGAACAGGCTTTTGCATTATTGACAAGATTGGTCACTGTGAGCATGTAAATGAGATGGCTCAGTCACTGTAAGTAGGGACCTTTCTGCAGGTGCTTGCATTATTTTTTATTGACCTGACACTGGCCAGGCACGGAAAGGGGCAGGATAGTTGGGCTAGCAGGCAAAGAAGCATTGCCTTTTACTTTGTCTGCCTGCATTGTTCTTTTGAGCATGGCCTTTATTCTTTTTTTCCTCCTTTTTTTCTTGGTTGGAGGGTGGGAGACTGCTTGTTGAAAGCAAGGGAATCAAAATTAATTGATAGGATATTTTGAAAACCTTCAAATAATTAATTAGTATTTATAATGTGATTGCAAATGGAAATGGTAATGGCTTGAAGTGGAAAGGGAGTAAGTTTAGGTAAGATATTAATAAGGAATTATTTACTATAAGGGTGGTGAGACACTAGGGTAGGTTGCTCAGAGAAGTGTGGATACCCCATCCTCGAAGTGTTCAAGGCCAGGTGGGATGGGGCTTTGAGAGACCTGGTCCAGTGGTGTTGGAATGAGATGATCTTTAAGGTCCCTTCCAACCCAAACCATTCTAGGATTATTTTTCAAGGAAGATGTATTTGTAAAGATAAAGAAAAGAAGGCTGAATCTTCAGTTTGTTTCTTCCTGAAAGTTTCTTCTGAGCAACTTGTTTGCTTACTGCAACAAAAGCAATCTCAGTTTGTATTCTAAAGTATGAAAACTACTATGATTGCATAATAGTAAATTATTAAAATTAAAATCCTTTCATAAACAAAGTTTGTAGGAGCAAATGCTAGCAAAATAAGTAAATGGATCGCAATTTTTTAAAAAATTTAATCATGAAGTTTAAATTTAGTAACAGGAAACAGTTTCTGCTGGTGCGCATTTTTCTTTAGATTGTGAAAACTTTTGTCATATTTTGATGGGGTCTTCACAGGGAAAATAGAAATTAAGAAAAAAACAACAACACCTTTGTCCCCCATACCTAAACCTGTCATTGCAAGTCAGGGATGTGTGTCTTTATGGGAAGTGCTTGTGGTTGGTTGTACTTGGAAGCTGCAAGATGGAAGGAGGGCAGGCAGGTGAAGATACACAGCTGGGATCAGAACATATGCATTTCTGAGGCAGCCTGCTCTCCTGCTGGCAGAGCTTACCCACAGGGTGTTACTTGTGTGTGGATGCAGGCCCTGGGCTTCTTTGTGGTGCAGTACTTGTTCACTTCCTCTACTGGTTGCTTAGGGGACTGAAAACTTGTCAGACTAACAGATGGCACAGACATTTTGATTTGGCTTCTCTAAAGGTGCAATAGATTTATTAATCTGGCTGCGTAACTTGAGTTGAAGCCTTCACACTGTGTTTCATTTTTGTGGGGCTGGCTAGATTCTCCAGGCCACTTTAATGCCAAGTTAGCAGCTCCTGTCCTTCTCAGAGTTACACGCAGTGAAAGAACTGGGTCTTAAGAAGGAAATTCTGATAGTTCTCTTTTTGACATGCCTTGTTTTTTTCCACTCAGATTCACTTACGTGTTTTAATGGAGGTGAGTGTGTCTACAGAGAGCTGTGCAACTGCAGTCGATTTAATGCGACGGGACCGAGATGCCAGACAGGTGTGTAAAGAGAGAAATCGGACTGGGTTTCTGGGATTGCACTCGGGTTCCCACAGCTACAGTAACTACTCTCTGCCTAAAGGATCCCTTCATGCTGTAGCATTTTCTCCTTCCTTTCTTTTATGTCACTGTATTTCACAGCCTGTCGCATGCACTGCCCCATCTCAACTCCTGTTGGTATCAAAAAACCAGCGCTGTGTCTCAAGTGACTCTCCTTTTGTTAGTGTATAACACAGGTGCTGAAAGAGATCATATATGCAGGACATGGGGCCAGTATAATTTTGAAACTTTTGATGGACTCTATTATTACTTTTCTGGGAAATCTACATATGCCCTTGTGAGACATGCTGAATTAGATGAACAAAGCTTTTCCATACAGGTAGGGAATGGTACTTCTACATTCTTTTGAACTGTTGTTAAGCATGCTAATAATGTATTAATTTTAAGAGATCAAAAATGACTTGAGATGATAATAAGGGGTTGTAAAATGGAATCCAGATGTGATTTTTAACATGATGTGGGCCACGAGTTACCATAGCATAGAATGTAAACAGCTGGAATAAGAGTGATGTGTGTCCTTCCAAAGCCTGCTTGGCTCACTCCAAGCTGTGAAAAGACCACTCCATGACCATGGCTATGGAAACACTGCTCAGTTTTTTCTACAAAAGGGGGACCAAGCTTCTAGCTCCCATGCTGAGTGCATATTTGGGGATATTAGTTCTGTTACATGTTTATTACAAAGAATTTAATTATATATTGACTTTGATTTTATTTGGCAGGTGAATAATGATCCTGAATGCCATTCTTCTCCTTATTCCTGCAAAAGGTCCATTAGTTTGTTCTTTTCTGGAGATGAACAGATCAAGATGAGCAGTGAAGTCACCTATAAAGGATTTGGGTAATTGCAGTCATGTTTCTAATGCTGTAGTTATACTGGAGTTAATATCATGGTGCCATTTTGATAACAGAGATGTAAGGCTCTGTTTGGTAGGCTGAAAAAGCATCCAGACCACAGCTGCAGTAATTGCTCTCCATCTGCAGAGCAGTGTCTGAGAAAGGTGATACCTAAATTAGAGGTATATAGAATTAAGTAAAATCATTGGCATTCATGAGTTTCGCTGTTATTTGCAAATTCATTTGGTTTAGTGGAGTTATTTAATATTTACATCAGGGATTTTCAGTTGTATGAGGCAGGCATCAGCAAGTAATTTTTTTTTAATGGTTACGTTTTCTAAAGTAATATTTTTTTTGGTTTGTGTGTCATTCCAGAGTACAGTTACCTTATGTTATTGGAAACTTACACATCCAGAAACTAGCTGGATACTTCCTGGTCAGGCACCAGTATGCCTTTACCCTGGCTTGGGATGGTACATCTGCAGTGTACATCAAAATGGCACCAGAGTACCTGGGCAAAACCCACGGACTGTGTGGAAACAATAATGCTATTCTGCAGGATGATCTGGAAACTAGTTATGGTGAGTATTTAAGACACTTCCTCTTGTGTAATGTGGTGGGTTTGGGTTTTTTTTTCTGGTGAAATAAGTGTTACTTTGCTTAGCTTTCAGTTGTAATGCTGATTGAATTTAAGATGGGTGACTTTTGAAATGGAATATATGACTTTTGAAATGGAATATATGACTTTTGAAATGGAACTTATGAAATACTTCTGCTAAATGATATTTAGTGAGGAGGACAAATTTCAGTATAGTTGGGGCTCTAGGGAGGAAGATCTTAAAGCTGTCTTACTCAATTACCTACAATGGTATTTGTGCTTCAGTTTCCTGGGACCTGAAAGGTAAAATCTGTTTTTAAATGTTTGCTGCCCTTTTAGAAATTTTGCAGCCTGTAGAAGCCTAAGGTATTACTATTGGAAATAAATCAATAATAAGGAAATCAAATTAATGAAAACTGTCAAATCCTGTTTGGTCTGGTGTTTCATACATGCTAACACTTTCAGAAATAATCAGTGATCTTTCAATGTCAGCTTCAGACACTTCCAAAGGCTTGGCTTTCAGTAAATAGTGAGTGAAGGCATCTATAAAATGATTAAAAAAAAAAAGGGAAAAAAGATCGGGTCCCTTGAAAAATATCTCAAGTGAGGCCATAAAAACTTATGGAAATCATTGCTTTGGGCTGCTTAACTGTTGGCTCCTCCTCTTTAACTTGAGGGTATTTCTGTAGAGCACTGCTCCAAAGCTCTGAGTGGATGTGCTTTCCTCTGTTGTTCATGCATTCCACTCAGTTTCAGAAAGCACCAGCCCTGCACTGTTAGCAGTCATTACCCCCACTAATACTTTGCTCACTAAATCTAGTTTATACTAATACCAAGATCAAGGGGTCATTTTCCCAGAGACTTTTCTCTCTCCTCTCACCTTTCTCAGTGTCTCTGTTCCTTAAAGCTGTATTTGTAGCACAAGTGAGGGAAGTCACTGTGCACGAGCTTTATCCACTTGGCTTGGGGAGCAGTAGTAGTAAAGATCTGGCAAGATAGGCATTTGTGGGTAATCCAAGCAGTAATCAATGTCACCACCTATCCAAGGTGGATAATAATAATGATGGATTAGTTGGTTTAACCCTAGTATAGACATTCCTACTTAAATAAGAATCACACCTGTATTTGGCTACTTGAGACAATCACTTTGTACCATTGCAGTGACCCAGGAACGCCTCACCTTCCTTGGGTTTTAGACTCCCTGTTGGGAGTTTTATATAAAAATAGCAGCCTAGACCTGTGTATTATTTATTAATTTATTTAAGCTTTTTGTTAAAGCTTTGCTTTCCTTTATTCCATTGATGCACTAAGGCAGGCACGATCCTTCTCCCTTAAATCCCTTCCTTGCCAAATTGCCTGAGTAAGCTGCTTTCTGCCATATGAAAGCCCACTTCTGCAGTTCCTTTTAAAAGTATTTTTTGCTTCCTGAAAGGACCAGATTCATTTCAGCTGATTGACCTAGTAGTAGGAAGGATTAGGTGTTCTGTTCTCGATGTGCTTTGATTATTGAATCGTTTCCCTGGGAAATCCTATAGAAACACTTGTTCTTCAAAGTCACTGTGTGACTCTGTGTGTGTGTCTTGTGTAGGAAAACTGACAGATGATGTAACAGAATTCGTAGAGAGCTGGCAGGAAAATCCTCCACAAGGAACACCTGACTGGGATAAATCTCTTCTCAATGAACCACCATGCCTGACAAAAAGCCATGAATCTCTGCAGGTTTGGATCAACACAAAAGGATTATTGACATAGCTGGTGATTCTAATTGGAGCAGGAATTTGACTTGATTTTGGTTTTCAATGAATAATTTGATAACTTTTAACGCTTTGAAGGAGACCGGGAATATTTGCATCTTTTTTGGAGAGATTAATTAAAATGCTTGCTGCAGCAGGTCTTCCCTTGTTCTCTCATCACCCTATTGCCCACCCCCCCTCCTTTTCTGCTGTATTTAATTCTTGATCTGTTCAATTATTTTACTTTCTGCATAGAAGTGTTTGACTATGAAGCTGAATGAGTGACAAGTTGTAAAATACGGGATTCTTCTAGAACTTATCCATAGCAAGGATAGAAGGAAGCAGGGAAGCAAAACCAGTCAGAGCACAGTTCATTTGCCAATGTTTAAAAGAGAATTATTGTTGCTTTTTTTCCATGACTTTGAAGTATTTTTTCCTTTTAATTAGTATTTTCAGGATATAACCCTTAAATTAAAGTGCTTTGAAACTAAAGCTGGTGCCAGCTATGGTTTATTTCACTTGCCTTGTACTGTGTAATGCAATTAAAATGAAGGCTTTTCTCAGGTTGTCTTGGCTTAGTTGCAAAATTATCTGTGCCCTTTTTGGGGAAGGGATGTGTTTTACTACCACTGGTATGACCTTGGATGAAAGATTCAATGTTATGGAAACTCTGACATGGAGAGCAATGTGTTGCTAAACACTGCTTCTATTTGGTTAGAGGAAAGTGATTCCTAGACACAGACAGATGTCTATTCTGATTTTCCACAGCATTCTATTTTATTCTGCTTATGTTTATTTTTGAAAACCTCATTACAACAGCTGTCTCTTTCATTTCAGAGGGCATATGCTCTGTGTAATATCCTGTTACATCCCCCATTTAAACAATGTCATGAGTATGTGAGTCCTCTTTCTTTTATGGCAAGCTGCACAAATGATCTCTGCATGTAAGTGAATGTTTTTGGCTAATTCCAAAGCTATTATAAAATAATAAAATATAAAATAGCTTTTATCCTAAGAATGAATTATAAATGTTCAATGAAATGATTTGGACTTTCTCTGCATGTAAGTTTTTATCTAACATTGTTCTGCTGTCTTGCTTTTCTCACTTGTTCTAGTTTTACTGCTGTGGAATGCTGCGGAGTTGTTCCTGTTTTCTTTGGAATGACCAAAGTCAGGCCCAGATATTTTCACACTAATTGTGTTAGTCTGTCTCCCCTGATTATGTCATCTGTTTGGATTCTGAGTGTGCACCATCCTTAGGAGCTTTCTGCCATTCTAAAGCCTTCGTACTATAACGAAAAGTCATAGTCAGGGGGTCACTTTGGCTACTGCAAGCTGTGTGGTAATCCATTGAAAAGAGGAATCTGATAACCATTTGAACTTATGCTAACATTTCATAACCTGCTATACTTCTGGTCCGAGCAGTTTTGACTAGTTAAATTAAAAAAAAAGGTCAGAAGATAATTTCCGTTTCTTGTACCCTGGTGGCTCAGAGCCAGAAATTTTGTGCTTCCTTTTTGTGAGTTTTCCGCAGGATATTACTCCTGTAAAAATCAAGATGTTTATTGAAGTCTCCTTATACTGCTGTATTTCTGGCTTTTGTGGGTTTATTCAGGATAATAGTGTCAGGTCTCAAATGTATTGATACTTCTGTTGATGACCTCTCCTCAAGGTTGGCAGAAAGTTTTTATCCTTGTAAGACTTTTAACCTAGTCCAACAGCACAGTACCTTAGAACGTTGTTAAAGTAGATTCAAACAGCATGGTGGAAATTACTCCAGGAGCATTCGTGAGGTTATGAGTGTGTGTTTGAATGGAGGTACAAAATAATACCTGACTTTTTACTTGTGTAAGGTCAGCAGCTGATGATGCAACTTGGTGTCGAGCGCTCACTGAGTATGCCAGAGCGTGTGCCCAAGCAGGAAAGCCACTTCATGGATGGCGTGTGCACTTCCAGCAGTGTGGTAATGCCCGTGCTCTTGTACTTGGACATGCTGCTTGGTCCTTGGATTTTGAAAAATTCATAGTTTCACTTCTTCGCCTTTCTCCAGTTTTGGACTCATATAATTCTTAGTGAAGCTATTTTCTGAGTCAAACTCGCTTCAAGGCTACATGAATGTAATGGATTTTCTCTTCAATATGTGCAATTTATACTGTATTTTTTAAAGCACTAAGCTTATTACAATGTAATTTCCTTAAGATTAACCATTTTTATTTTCATGGAGCTACTCCTTCAAATATTACCAAAGTCTTCATGGCTTTGTGATATATAAAATGTGTGTCATGAGTGTTAAAAATAAATTTAAATTGCACTTGCATAAGACTTCATCTTACAAATCACATAAAGTAAGTTTGAAAGAGGTTATCTAATTTGTTTGCTTGCCTGGAACACAGGACTAAAACTGATGTGTCATCCATGACAGAAGATTTCCCCTGTGGTTCCAAAAAATCTCAGTTAATGGGTGTTCTGACTGCTTCTGATGATGGTCTGAGAATCTTAATAGCTCTGCTGTGAGAAAGAGTAATTTAACATTATTCCTTCTTAATGCACCTTTAATGGAGAGAATGTGAATGTGTAAATATGTACCAATTCCCTGTGTGTTAGGAAAGCCATTGTTTTAGACAATGTTTATTTAGAGAACAGATACTCAACTGATGTGCCAGAAAATAGATACCTGAAAGGAACATGTGCAATCCATTTAAGCCCTGTGACAGTAGCTCTACACCTTTTCATTTCTCTGCCTGTTTCTATATTTCAGCCATCACCTGTGCAGAACCCTTGACCTACAGTGAATGCATCAACTGCTGCCCTGTTTCATGTCACCAACAATCCCAGTGCATTGGCAGTGAGCTTCACTGCATTGATGGCTGCTACTGCCCAGATGGTGAGTTTTGCTTCTCAGGTACACACCTGATTTCATACAACATTCGGATTGTTCTTCCCCAAGTTTGCATCCCTCTTTGACCTGACTAGATTAAAAGCAGGGGCTCTTTAATAACTGAGTGCCAACAGTGTGAGTAGCTGACCTTGTTTTCCTTACTGACAAGACCCTTTTCCTCCCTATAAAAAGTAGGAATAGGTTTTGTCTCAGATCCATATTCTAGCTGTAGAGCTACACAATTTCAGTGAAAAACGGTGTTTGCTCTGTTGTTACAGGGCAGGCATACTCCTGATTGTTGTGGTTGCTGATTGTTTTTTGTTGGTAGGGGGAGGATTATTTTGGTGGCTTGGGGTTTTTTGTTTTATTTTTTTTCCTGGTTACGGTGCTTGGAAAAGCTCAAAACCATTACATAAATAAAACTCATTCCTATGGCCAGAAACAGGTTTTTATACTGAGGTTTGTAGACTTGTATGATTCTGGCAAGTGAATTATATAGCAGTGTGGTCTGTAGTGACACTTGGCCCTCATCACCAGACTACATGTTGATATCCAGTTTCCCCCTAGTTATTGTCTTCTGTTGAATACAGAATTCTGTCTAAAAGAGGACAGAAAGTTATACTATGGGTCTGCAAGTCCTGCCTCTTATATGTACCCTGATTATTTATAAATTTAATCACATTTGTCATAAATTATGCCTTTTATGGTTTGGTAAAGCTTTTTTTCCTTCTGGTCCTCTGGTCAGAAAAGAATAATAATAATTATAGTAATAAGGAAAAAAAGGCAGGAAAAAAAATCAGTAAAATGAGGACCATAGAGGCAAAGATTTGTAAATGTGTTAAAAAAAAGCCAGTGGTACTCAAAGCAGCATTGCTTGTATGTTTGGTTTGTTATTTTGTGTGTGTGGTTTCTACTCCCTCTCATGCAGTAATTAAATATTTGTTATTTGCACTATGTTTATTGTATCTCAAGAAATTTAGTGACTTGATTCCTCTAATATAATTTATTTAATATAATTCAAATGCACTTCTTTTGGTGAAAGTGACTAACAAATCATCTAGAGATTTATCATCATACATGAATGACCATTGGTGCTGTTCTTGAATATAATTTAGTGTTCTGCCAGCCATTGTCATGGATATTTCACTTTTTTCTTGTCATTTTATTTCTTCTAGGCTTAATTTATGAAAATGAATTGTGTGTGAAGCCTATGGACTGTCCTTGTGACTACCATGGAAGTTTCTTTGAAATGGGTTCAGTGGTTCATGAAGAATGTAATAACTGGTGAGTAATTTTTCTTACTACATTGTGAACCAAATCCTTTAATGATCATAAGAAACAGCTTCTTCAAGGCCTATTTCAGTTAGAAATGGGATAAACTTGATAAGTTCTCACTGTTTCTACATAAAAAATTGCTGTTCTGTGTGTGTTTTGCAATTAAGGAAAAGATAAACTGTTAAGCTATTCATGTGGAAGAAGAGAAAATGACAAGTATTTCAGAGAATACTTTAATGTTTTGTGCTGTTTTTCACTTTGAACTCTCCCTTAAAAATAAAAAGAATCTAGAATTCAAAATCTTAACGGGAGAACTATGCTGACTTTGTCTCCTGTTTGTGTTGTCTCACTTGGACATAAAGAGCCTAATATAATTGTGACATTAAGCTGCTGTTTTGGAATTTCTAAGTTAATTTTATTAATTAAATAAGGAAAATTTTATTAATTAAAAGGAAAATTTGTAGGAAGAGAAAGTGCCTTTTATTGGATCACCTTAACTGAACAAAATGGATGAGCTTGCAGATATGCAACTTTTCTTCTCCCAAACTAATTTTGTCTATAAAAGTCATAAGATTCAAATTGCTTGTGTTTATTCTTCTCAATGTTATTAATCCTTAACTTTTCTAATGGTTATTAAGGAGCTAAAAAGAAATGATAGTGACACTGGATGCATGGATGAAATTTCACATGACCATGTCCTCATGACAAGCTTCCAGCCATTCTAAAGACAGTGCTAACTCTCTTGTACTCTTTTGTAAGACTCAAAGACACTTGGTGCTCATTCCATAGAGAAGGAATCCAGGAAGAACAACTGAGGGACAGCTGTGTATAATTCCCAGAATAAAAGTATGAAAACTTTTTGTTTTGTTTTCAGCACCTGCCTTGGAGGAAAGTGGATCTGTACAAATTTTACATGTCCAGGTATGTGAAAGTGTCAAATACTGTTTGCTAACTCAATTCTTACTTCAGTGCATATTACTTTTAGGTGTTAATATGACATTTCATAATTTAATTTGCATTTTTATTTCAATCTACAGACTCAGGAGATTAAATATTAAAATGGCCTGGCTTATCAGTTAAATATATTAATGTTTCTGAAAATCAGTTTTAAGAGCCACAAATCAAATACCCATAATATAAGGGTGACATATTATTGCCTCTTCTGGGGGAGGAGCTGTTCAGGTAGCCTGGCCTGGCATCAGGTAGTAACTCCATAACAAAAGCAAGGGAAAGTTTTGGTTCCTAACCATGTCCCTAATGCCTGGTTGTAATATAAATACAATTTTATAAGTTATAGAATGTATCAGAGTGTATGAACTCTACAGCAGTAATAACTGTGGGGAGTGTGCTGTCTTTACTACATATTTACATGCATTATTTGTTATGTTTTACAGCTGAATGCTCAGTTTCAGGAGACACTCACTTCATGACCTTTGATGGGCGCAAATACACTTTCCAAGCCACCTGCCAATATATCCTGGCAAAGAGCCGCACGTCCGGAACGTTCACCATATCCTTGCAGAATGCTCCTTGTGGACAGGTAGGACTTGCAGCCTTCTTGTAACCTTTATATCTTGAAGGGTCTGTTAATTGAGGGGAAAAAAAGCATTTAAGACAAGTGAGCTACAAGCCTGTGCATGTGTGTAGCTGATACTAAGGGTGCTATTAAAGGTGGTCTGATTTTATTTTTGAAAGTTTCTGATGCTGTGCACAGTCATCACCAAATATTGTCTGCCTTATGTCTAAGTCCCATTCTTTATTTTGTATGTGCATTTCTAAGCATGTATTATAAAAATATGTGTGAGGTGTGGAACACTGGTAAGGTTTTTGACTACAGTGTTTAATTTTTTTAGTCTTGATAGGGCTTATAGTTTTCAGGAAGTTATGTCAAGATAGAACAGGTCTTAAAAATACATACATGGTATGGGAAGTGCAGGTGCCTGAGCTTAGCTGTTTTCTGGAATTAGGCTTTTCTCACTGTCTGAATTCTATGTGTGCATGTAAGGACAGGATTTGGCACCTATTTGTATTAAAGTCATGATTACTAAGCTGCTGGACTTGCGGTAGGAAAGTTTGTATCTTGGCCAGATTTATGTTCTATCTCCAATGGCCTTAGGTAATAATTTTTATTTAGAAGCAACTGTATAGGCTTTTGAAGTGTATATAGCCTTAAGTATGACTTTGCTGTAATTCTAGACCATCTATATATGTTAGGCCCACATTACTACATAATTAACATAAAATCTGATTTAGTGCCATTGCTTTGTACTTCTGTGAAGGTAACTACATTAGTTTTCTTTTGTGTTCTAAATAAATCTATGATTCTATAAGTCCTTTTACATTAATGATTGCAATCACTCTTCTCTGCAGTTTCTTTTGTTCATGCACTTGAGATTTCCTTGGGGAAATGAAATAGTTATATAAATTGTTGTGCTACACTTTCTAAAGGCATATTTCAGTAGTCGTTTTCTATTTCTGCATTTTAACCTACTTCTCTGGATGACAGAAAAGACTTAAGTAGAAAGTTAGAATCAAGTTGCAGTGACAAGTTTATTATAATAGAAATTATTCATTTGCAATCCAGGTAAGAGATGGGAGACTGAGTGCAGGGAGTCCCCTCATCTCAGTGGTAGAAGTTGGGAGGTAAGAAAAATAGCTTAACTGGATAGAGACCAAATATATTTTGAGTTTTGATGATCCACAAGTAAATGTCTCTTCTATGGTTCCTAGGAGAAGCGTATCAGGATACCCGGTGAGAAATGTGACAGGGCCTAGAAGTTACCACTATGGAAAAAATGGATTCCTGGGTAGCAAATAAAATTGCTGTATAACGCTCTTAACAGTCTTTAGCTCTTTGAGATAGAAGTGTTACAGTGAGGGCTGTGAAATGAAATGTTGGCAAGGACTTGCACATCTAAAAACTTCTAGGCTTTAACCCCTGTGTGCATTATTCCTGTGATCCTGCTACTATTTCCAGTTATAGGAGGATTTAGGCTGTTTCAAGATGTATTTGGTTGTTGTTACAATTCCCCATTTCAAGTGCATATTTTAGTTAGCTTGGTTTTATTTTAGCAAATTGGGCTGGCTTCATTCTGTGCTAACCTTGGAATCCTGAGGAGCTGATTAAGTTAGTATCATCTCAATGAAAACAAAAAGAATATCTGTGAAACAAAACAAGCATAGGCATTTATCTATTCAGTCAGTGTCATAGTCTTAGAATTTTGCAGAGTCCAAGAAGCTTGAGAAAGGTGGCTGTGTATAGTATAGCTGTACTCGATCATGGAAGGAAAGCAAAGGAAATCCCCAGAGAAACTGTCTAGGCAACTTTTTTATTAAAGGAGAGTTGAGGCCAAAGTGACTTCTTGCAGAAGCTCACAGCAAAGGTACCTTGCAGCCTGGCAAGGGTTTTATTGGAAAGCCCATCAATAGAGCAAATATCTGCTGTGGTAATGGGCAGAGTATTATGTGTGTCTCATTCCCTTGTGTTAGGAACACTTCTCTCTGTGTACAAAACAAACAGAATTGTGCTTTTTGGTTTAGTTGTGGTTAATTTTTGTTGGGGAAAGGGATAACCAAACTAACTGTCTTTCTGCCTCACTGGTGAGACTGTGAAGTGTCTTGCAGTAACTCTTGCATTCTTCTTCAGCCTGACTTAGTGACTTTGCTTAATGTGTCTCTGTGTCCAGCTGGTTTGTAGGTGAAAAAAACCAGATTCTCTCAGCTTTTACTGCATGTTTGGCTTCATACTTCACCTAGCCTTTAACAAAGGTAACCGGATCAGTCCTTAACCGGTACAGATTTTAGAGGTCTGAGTAAAGCATTCTGGATGTTAACAATCAGCTGGGTAATCAGAGGATTATGGGATATGTCCCAGGGCTGTGTGCTGCAAATTTAATTATCAGTGTACAGGTGGTAAGAGGGTAGTGAGAACAGTTTTTGTAGTATAATGCAAGAATGTGGGGCTTCAGTGCAGCTATTCAAGTGTCTAATTATCAACCAGCTGGTACCACTTGGCAGAAGAGCTGCTTTTCAGTTCCCCAGGCACCCTCCATTATCTTTTTTTTCCCCATTTATTAAAATCAATGAATTGAAATGGGAAGCTAAAAGATTTGTAATGTGGAATCTCATATTTCTTGATGGTTTGAGATTTTATGTGCTTTTAAAAAAAAACCTTATCACTCCCATCTCATTCAAGCAGACTAGAAGATGTGGAAAGAAAATACCCGGGGAGATTTTAGCTTTGTAAATCACAAAGAATCTAGTCATCCTGAGCCTTAGAGTTGGTGACATAAACAGTCATCAGGCAACAAGTTATTTCAAAACGATGTGAAATTTTGTTTAAGCACTTTCTGGAAGGAGAATCAGTCAAGTGATCAGCACAGCTTAACCTTATCTGAGTTTCAGGTGACAGCCTCACTGGCTTTGTAGTTTGTAGGATGAGAAGGTCTTCTGAATATAGATTTTTTTTTTTTAAAGTGTCTTGTGAGAGAAGTGGCTATTCCTGTGAAAACACCTGCCAAAAGCTGGCAGGGGCAGTGCTGTGAAAGAAACAGTCTGTTGGAACAGAGAGCAATTGTCAGGCAGAATTTCTCCTTCAGTTTAAGCCTGAAGGAATAATAAAGCTTTTGTCAATACTGTGTAGTAATGTATATACTATGGAGGGTTGTTTTCTTGGTTCTCCTCTGCTCTTCATGCCACCTGCCATTCTTTTATTTTCAGCTTTTTAAAAGACCAGCAGTATTGTCAGTCTGTAGCCATTGTTGCTGAATGGAATGCACAGAAACCTAATTTCATAGTAAAGAGGCAAGACAGCAAGATAAGCTACAAGCGCATGGCTTCACAAGGCAGACCTCTGTCTTCATTGTCACTCCAGGAGAGCTGGTTGACCTGATGAAATATCTCCAGTTATTTTTATAATTTCCTATTTTCAAGTTTCATTTTATCATTTCATCTGCTGGTGGAAGATCACTGTTGCATTATCATCTAGAGATGGGAAAATTCTGCATGTGGTTCTTAATCTTTACACACCAAGGTGTGTACTTGTGTCCATGGTACTTGAAGAGCTGACTGATGATCTGCCCTGCTGCTAGTTCAGCATCTGCCAGAGCCACGTGGTAGTGTCCAGAGATCCTTGCGGCTCTAGGAATGGTTTTCAACAAGCAGGGCAACATTTGGCCTGTATTAGACAAGTCCCAGTGAAAGTCAGAGAGAGTTGAATAAAAGTGCAAATCTTTGAGCTGAACATTCTGATC
The DNA here is from genome assembly GCA_013398275.1 of Promerops cafer. Lineage (NCBI taxonomy): Eukaryota > Metazoa > Chordata > Aves > Passeriformes > Nectariniidae > Promerops > Promerops cafer. The sequence continues at coordinate 791,359 of VZSE01008502.1, read as the reverse complement.
TCATTGTGATCTTTTTCTGATCACTGTGAATGGTGCTATTCACTGTATAATTTTGACGTTTGTGCAACTGTCCAAAAGTTATCTTGACAATGTCTTTTTCAGTGCCTCTTTCAGCACTGAAGAATCTTAAAACTTTACTGTTTCATCACTAGTCATGCCTTCACTGGAGAAAGTGGGGCTGAATAATGCAGCCTCCAACACCTCTGGTGGTTATTCCTTGGCTGCAGCACAGTTCCAGATCCAATCCATGTGGAATTTTCTGCTGGGAGACCTAGACTGCTCTTTGACCAAGTGATTTCAGACAAGTCTGTGTATGTTCTGGTATATAAGACTGTTTTGAATTTCTGCTCAAAATGATGTTGACAAGAGATGCTTTTGTTGTGATGTGGAGACATTGAAGACGCATAATCGAGATGAGAGTAAAATGAGTAAAATGTCACACAAATAGTGTGACAAGAGCTGACCCAATTTTTGTCATTCTTCTGGAATAGCTGTTAGATGGTTACAAGGTCTTGCAGTGAAGGAGGCTGAACAGAAGAAACAGGAGTTGGGTGCTTCCCCCTTTGTCTGTAGATGGCAGGGAATGGACAGTCTCTTAATTTATCCAGCCACACTAAGCCAATGGAAATAAGCTGGTGTCTCAAACTATGGTAAAGAGATTTGAATGTAGCAGCAGTGTCAGAAACCTAGTTTCCTTCTAGAGCAATGAGAGAGTAAACTGTAGACTGGGATTCTTATGTGTTTTAGCGTGTTGCAAGGTCAGTGTTGACATGGGGAAGTTCAAGTCATCTCTCGATCCACCTCTGTGCCTGATTCTCTTTGATATAACACGTCTCTTTTTAAAAAATTAAGTAGTGATCAAATTCACCCTGTTAAGAGAAATCTGTTAATCTACTGTAATTAATATACATGCTTTAACAAGCATTCTTTCCATATTGACATTGGAAGCTGAAGTACCTGTCCTTCGCTGGAAAGAAGTCCTGTCCTGAAAGTTTTCATTGTAACTGATTCCTGTTAATCACCTCTCTGACTCGTTTCCATGTTACTTAATAGAGGTGTATTTGTTGTAGAATTTCAGTTAATTAGCTGCTTTTGGTGCTGTTGAAAATTAAGTTCCACTGAAAAGTTTGGGTGTAAAAAAAGTAAATAGGATTGGTCTAGGATTTTTTAAGAATGTTTCATCCAGACTGCAATGCAGTATTCCTACTCATGTGTTTTTCCATGTGACTTTTTGACTTGGAGAAGTGAAATGCAAGTAAGAATAAGCAATGGTAGCAGCAATAAGCAAGCTGGGTCAGTGGGATGTTGTGCTATTATATGCTGGTATGATGCTGCCTTTCTTACCTCAATATTCATCCACAGAGCTTATGAACATGCTCTACTCCCCTCAGAAATAATGAACCTAAAAGTGCTGTTTTAAATAATGATTCACAAGATGTTTCTTTCATTAATGTTTGCTTTTAAAATAATTTTGTATCTTAAAATATGCTTTAAAAGAACCTGGGTATATCAGAACACATTAAAGTACAAATCTGGGTTTGGTGCACTGCTCTGTAGATAGTGCAGCATTGTTAGTGAGCATCAACTCAGCCTCAGTGAGTCTTTAATCAGGGTGTGTCATGAATTGTGTGTGTCTTGGTACTAAGCTATGTGAGAATTGTTTAAATTTCTGTTTCCAAATCCCACTTCTGCGCTGTATTTGCACAGCATGTGCAAATGTTATTATTAAACACATATGGGAAACCATGCAGAATACTGATTTTTCTTACTTAGCTGTAAAGCTGCACATTTCATAAGTGCACTCTGCTGTGAGGCAGGGTATATCTTAAAGTTTTCAATCCACACTAAGTATAACTTTTCTTGTTTGCTTTGCTCTCACTTGCAGAACCAGGATGGATCATGTATCCAATCTGTCAGCCTTATTCTTAAGCAGGACCCCAAGAGGCAAGTGACCCTGACTCATTCAGGAGATGTTTTGATCTATGACCAGTACAAAATTAACCTGCCTTATGCAGATGGTAAGGAGTAATACATAAACATATAACTGTTATCAAAGACTAGAGCAGTATTTCTATGACATTTTTGTGTTGTCATACTGTCAATATTGCTAACATACTAAAGTTAAAAGGCGTATTTTGGTGTCAGTATTGTTATTTCTTATGAAATGCTTCACAAATTAACTTTTGACGTACTTTTTACACTAATGGTAGGAGTTGTGCAGTAGCTGCATTAGGCTAGTTGTCTCTAAATTTGGTTGATTTTAACAAGTCCAAATGCCATCCCTCACGTTTGCAAGGCTTTTTAGTTCTTGCCTGAGGGGAAATTCTTTCCTCTGATTCTTGAATTGAATCATTTCTTCTCCTATTTTTGTAAACAACTCACGTAAATTTAAGCAGAAAGAACCCTACTGCCCCTTAGAGATGAGGTACAGATTTTCAGACAAAAATTACTTCTGTTTCTTTTTGCTTTGAGTTTTTAAATCTCTCTGTCCTGAAGGTGTCTGGCATTCTGCATAGGAATATATGACTGTGAGATGTAGTGCTATCTTTAATGAGAGTTTTATATGCAACTCATTAGTACATTTGAGGTCTGCAAGGCCTTGGCTCTTTGGGAATTTCACAAAAAAGGTTTTAACACAGGAATTATGTTCCAGAGTTGAGAATTAGTTTGTCTACAAAAAATGGTCTGCAATGTTTATATCTTTACATGTCTTTCATTTAGTTTAGCTTTGTGATTATTTCAGTGAACTCTCAATGCATTTTTAAAAAGTGTGATGAGCCCCACAAGTTTCTTGTTTCTTTCCTAAAGTTTGAATCAGTATAGCCTTTCATGAGAAATCAATGTTTAGAGGAAAATAGGGCCTTAATAGGAAAAAAACTTACATAAAAGTGATTTAAACCAACACCAGTGAAATGACAAGAAACAAAATGTAAATTTCAAGCAGGTTTCCTTTGCATTTCAACAATGTCTGTTTTTACTCCCCAGAGTTATTTGAAATACGGAAACTCTCCTCTGTATTTTTGCAAGTAAAGACACAGATTGGATTACAGATCCTCTACGACAGAGAAGGCCTGAGGCTTTACCTTCAAGTGGATGAACGGTGGAAGGATGACACTGTGGGCCTTTGTGGAACCTTCAATGGGAACACAGAGGATGATTTTTTGTATGCAGAGCTGCAAGATTTCTATCTGCCAGTATATGAATATCCGCAGTTAGGGTGGTAGATCAAGTGTTTACGGAAACTGAAAGGATAGATACCAAGAATAATTTATTTTCAAGTTTTTCATTAGTGAGATAGATAGTAAGGTTCAGTTTGCTAACAGAAAATCTTTAGCTTCAGCTACAGGATATCAAGCCGGGTTTAGCTCGAAATATTTTAATACAAAATTCTGGTGAAACATATATATGGTGCACAAGGGCTATTTTACCAGAAAAATGTTGTCCAAAATATGGAGTGGCCTATATACAGAACTTTCTGCCTCTCTGCAAGACTCTATCTCTTTCCAGCTCCTGTTTTCTCCTGTGAGCCCTAATCTACTGTCTCTGACAGAGCCTCCATTGTTCAGTGCCTGCAGACCAGCAACAGGAACTGGCTGCTGCCTGAGCTTCCCTTCATTGTGGTGCAGGGCGAGGTGGCCAGAGCTGCCCAAGCACCATAGTCAAAGCTGCTGTTTGCCCAGTTTCTTTGCAACATATGTCTCACAGACACTAAAGAACAAATTAGCTTCCAGTGGATTAGGGTAGCCTAATGGAGCTGGGAGAACAACACAAATTTAGGACACAACAGGATAAAAAAAGGAAATAATAGAAGAACTTTGTGCTCTCAGAACAGCTGGAATTTTTCTAACTCAAAACTGATGGAAATATGGAAAAGCTTGCCATTGTAGTTCCCATTTAAAAAGATACACACAAATACACCAGTGGAATTTTGAATGGTTTCTATGTTACAGATTAAAAAGTATTATCAGACTATTATTTCTAATGAGGCTAAGAAATACATAGCATCTCAATGAAGAGATATTATTTAAGTAAAGCTATTTAAAATATTTCTGTTTGACAGGTAGCTTTGTAGTGTATTTTTGATGACAGCCTTTGGATTGCCCTCACACAAATGAGAAGCTGTACAGTAGCTGATATTTATAGAAAAAGCCCTTAAACCTGGGGTCTTATAAACTGTGCTGAGACATGACACAGACTGTGGTATCAAGGCATCTTGCTACGCACACAAATAACTTGATCCACAGCAGATTTGGGAGACTTGCCATTGGCAGTGGTGTCTTTTGCAACACCTTCACTCCCAGCTGCCTTACCAGTGGCAATACTCCCGACTGTGTGCCTAACACAATCTTTTCCCTCAAATATAACTCCCCATGTTTAAATGCATGCTTTTGGTCATTCTCTCTGCACAGCGTTACTGTGCCTTGGTTATTTTGATCAAAGTCTTTATCTTTCAGCTTCTGTTACCTAGGCCTCATAAGTATCTGTTCAATTGCTTTTGCAGTTATATTTCTAGAGGCTTGGGTTTCTTTTTTTTGTCCTGCAGCCTGGGAAGTCATCAACGGACAGGATGAGTAGATGGATGACAGTATAGGTAGAGGAGAGATCAAAATGGATCAGATATCACTAAGGAACCAAAAGGACAAATAAGGGAGTTCAAACTGTCAGGACAGTGATGCTCCCTGCTCCCTTATAAAAATGGAATTTGGTATATTTTGAACATCTCTTCCTTAAAAATTCTCTAGAGGACATCTTTTTTGTTTCTGGGCTTCTACCTGCAAAAAAAAGGAGTCCTGAAACTTATGATTACAGTTTTATGGGCAAGTGAATGAGCATAAGGGATAGTGAAAGAGGAGCTTGAATCAGAGAGTGTAAGAACTGAGACCATTCTGCAAATTGACTGTACCTTTTCTGACTGACTTCTGTTTTGTAAAAGATCTCCAGTTGGAGTAACAGAAAGCACTCCAGAGCTGTTTGGAAACACATGGAAAACTTCATCGGCGTGCGTTCCTGTGCATGATAGCTCACAGGTGGATCCGTGTGATGTTCACCTGCAGGCAGGTGGGCAGCAAGGGTAAATTCTTACTGACAAATGCATTCTACTTAGTACATCTGTGCCCGTTTTCCTAGTTGGAACAGGTACAGTAATAACCAGTCCTACCATTAAACAAATCAGTACCTAAGGGTAGTATAGAGGCAGCTGAGTTCAGTCCCTTAAAAAATCACATTGTTTGAGGATTTTGTAATACTTGCAGAGGCGTTTGAAATACATAATTTTTATTTCTGGTTTGCAGTTACACTGTGTTAAGTTAGACATGGATTAAAAGTTGGTACAATGTCTTGTATTGGTGATGCTGCTTGTTAAGATGGAGACTCAAAACTATTGCAGTATTCATTTTTGAGAATGCTGAAAAAAACCTAAATACTTGATTTAGTTGTTTAGTATGGAAGAGAATGAGTAGGATAAAGATGCTTATGCACTGCCAGCCTGTAGATTTAGCTGAAAGGGAATAGTAGGGTGGGATAATAGGCAGGTGGCTAATGCCATGAGGACCACAGATGGTCACTAAGTCATCCTTTAATAATGATGAACTTTGTAGATCATCAGTTATATCTATTTCACAATTCCTACCACTTGGACACTAAACCCTTGTAAAGATATAGAGGTAGAATATTAAGGTTTTCCCCTGTAATTTCAGCAGTGCTAGGGAGTCGTCATGTCTCCTGCTACAACATCACTTGTTTTTTGAGCATTTACACAATGTGCAGTGCTAAAAAGCTGTGTTCTTGGCAACAGATTGGGACATGAATGTTAGACCTTCTGTACAGCTGTATAGATATCAAAGGTAAAAAGACTTATATGGCAGTAGTATATTAACCATGATTGGTTGCATTGTATAGAAGACACTTTTTGTTCCAAATCTTTTTAAACTCCCTCACTGAAACAGTTTTTAATCTGTTATTTGTGTAGCCTCTTATGCAGCGGAAGCTTGTAGCATCCTTACGAAAGATCTTTTTGCTCCATGCTACCCCTATTTGAGTCCTGTTCCCTATTTTGAGCAGTGCAGAAGAGACACTTGCAAATGTGGACAGACTTGTTTTTGCTCTGCTCTGGCCCATTACGCTCATCATTGCCGAAGGTTTGGCGTTGTAATAGATTTCAGAGGAGCTGTCCCAGATTGTGGTGAGTTTCCTTTCACTTCTAGACTTAAATAATTACTGCCTGAGGACTTTAGAGACAATCAGAAAATAAAATTAAATCAATACAATCTTTTAAATGAGAGGAGTATCTAGTGTGACCTTTTGTGTGCAGGACAAGGTTATTTTTTTAAAGAACTTTCTGTCAAGACAGAATTTGTACCAGTGTTTTTAGAGGGTTCTTCCTTTATAGTTTACTTTCTATAGTTCTTTGACTTATGAAACATTACAAATATTTTTTAAGTAGTTGGAGGGCTTCAAAAGTATACAGAATTCATAATGTCTGCCCTTATTATATAGTGTTGCTTATCTCATACTGTATAGATGTTATTTATGAACTGTAATAATAGATTTATTTTCCTTGTAGATGCTAGGTTTATCTAATTCTTTAAATGAACAAGATGAAGAATGATGGTATTTAGCAGTTTTAGTTGGATTACTGTTGACCTCTACTGTCTGACAATCTTGGCTTACTCTCTTACTGACAGTGACACTGAAATACACAAAGTGCTGGAGCAAGTGTTGAAACTTGGTATTGTTGTTATTTAGTTTAAAATTAAACAGAAGAATATAGAATATATGTGTCTTTATAGCTAAAGGTGACATCTGTTATCTACTCCATAAAGCCTCTCAAGCAAAGGATAATATTAAATTCTTCAGTTTATAATAATTTTTCGTAATGCCACAGATACTGATAGGACATGTTGGACCTTCACGTACATTTTTTTAAAAAGTATAGCATTGGAAACCCTATCAAACAACCTGAAACTGACACCCCTGATGTAGGTCTGGCTCTGTCTGAGAATCTTTTGTAAGGAGCATTCAAGAACTTAACATTTAGCTGTTGTCATCACATCATGTGATTATCCATGTTGTAATGCATGATAAAGAGGATTAAGTTGGTCTAGCTTAAGCATCCCAAGCTGACAAGACTGCCTTGTTTACATTTATTATGGCATGAATGGCTTTGTCCACTTATGATTGAATGAGTCATTCAAGCCATTTGATTTTATTTCACTTTTCTGGAAACAAGTATAGTTTTCTTACAGTATATTTAAAAAGTCATGCTTGTAGCATTTAAAATATGTGAATCTGTTAGTATTTCAAGAGCTTCAGTCTTTTTTTTAGTGGAGCTTTATAAGAGACAGATATACATATATAAGAAAATTTAATGTAGTGTTGTGCAACATCAGTGAAGTAAACAGATTTTATTTAAAGCTTGTAAGGTTTTCTGTTAAGGTGCTGTGCATTTCCAAAAGCCAATGCACAAATGCCAAGTATTTTCAGAGTTGGAGGCAAAAAGGCTTCAGCTGTTGGGTTTCCACAGTGTAAATCTGGATTAACTGCACAGACTCATTGCACTTGTTATTACTGTGGATTTACATCTGTGTAGTTTACACAGCATATGCCAAGATAGCAATTTTAGTGGAATTTAATGTGATTTGGAACGAAAGAATGGAGATGTTTATCAGAAAACTGTTGGGAGGTACTTGAGTCTCTTGCACCGTAATTTGAGAGATTTGTTTCACTTGGACAGCTCTTTCATGTGAAGACACAAAGGAGTACAGTACTTGTGTATCTACCTGTGGCAGAACCTGCCAAGCACTGTCTGTGCCAGAGACATGCAGCAGTGATTGTGTTGAAGGCTGTGCTTGTCCCTCTGGAATGTATTTGGATACCAAGACTGAGCAATGTGTTCAGAGGTGGGTAAAGTTGCAGTTCTGATAGCCACACTCACTGTTTCGGGCCATCCCATTTGCAAGTCAGAGTGGAAAGCTAATTAACTTCTACCCTTGTAGATGACACGCATCTGTGAACTTGACAGGGTCTCAGAATTATACAGAACTGATGTCTGTGTTGATCAAAAATAGCTTTTCTATAACATGGACACTTATCCAACATCATAAGTGCCAGTTATGTTACATTCTGGTTTTGGCATGTAAGAGATACAAAACATAAGCTTCCATTTTCCTACTGATTTGGTTTGAAATGTCCTTGAGTTATGTGGCAGTATTGAGATCAATTTCTTGCATTTTGAAAAAAAGCCCTGAACAACCACAAAACCACCGGCTAACCAAAAAACCCTCACCAAAACAAACAAAACAACTGAAATTTGAACAGCAATTAAGTCCATGGGAACTTTATCTCCTTTTTTTCTGTTTGAGTTAATCAGTTGCATGTTTTTCCTCTATTCCAGAGATGAATGCCCATGTTATTTTCAAGGAATTGACTATCCCCCTGGAGAAAATGTCATGACCTCTTTAGGCAAATGGTAAGATACAAAATTGTGTTTTCACATAACTAAATTGTGTCGCTTTTTAAAGTGCTCTTTCAAATAATTTTGGCTAGTTTGTTGGGTTCTCTTTTTTTTGTTTAATTAATTTTTTGATGAAACCTACAGGATAAACCTGCATCAGTTTTCTGTGTTTGACAAAGGTCTTTTAGAACTTAGGCTTTTCAGGCTGCTGTGCTTTGTAATGCAATATGTTAAAGTGCAAAACAGAAAGAAAAGCCACAATAATTTCTTATATCCATACTAATGTGGAGAGCTCCAGAAGAGTGCAGACATTTCCTGAATGTCCTTCATTGCTCTTATCCTTCCTTTATCAGATTCTAAATCCATTTATGAAGAATTATTAAGAATCTGTCTTCCACTAGTATAGAATCATTGTAAAAGAGCAATGTGGCTTTTATCAACTAAGAAACAACACAAAAAACTGTCAGCTGCAGCCAATGGTAAATAAGCATCTCTGTTATTCTTCCTTACCTTTGGCATTTGTTCTTGTCTTCTTGCTCTTCCATTTGCATCATTGCAGTCATGACATTAAAGAAAGCTTGTTGGATGATCCTGGCTCCTGCCAGATGCATCCTTTTCAACAGTTATTTCTGTCTGGAGAAGGCTAAGTAATGTGGACGACAAGTTCTGTAAATAACAAGCTTTCAGAAATAATATCTGAGCTGCCTGTATCAGTTGTTACAGCACTTAATTAAAAGCAGAGCAGACCAAATCATGTCTGTGATAAATCAGTGTAGTACTTTAGTTTGTTACAAAGGCCACGTTAGAGGTCGGTGTTGTCAGACTCCTGTTGCAGTGGGGGCACTTAGTAAGTACACACAAACTCTTTCTCACTCTTGTCAGCAGTCCATAAATACTGATTTTTATAAATCAGTGTCTTACTCATCAAGTTATCTGCCCTCAGGTAAAAAGCTAAGCTTCCCTGGAGTGTGCCAGGCAGCCCATTATGCATATGAGGCCCTGCAAAGGCTGGGTGCTCTGTTGCCTGCCCTCCCAAGGTGTTTTTGTTCACAAAATGTGCTGAATAACCCTGGCAGTCAAGAGAAGGGGCTTCTCCTGGTAAATCTTTAATCCTCCTCCTCAAAGGTCTAGTTCAGCTAATTTTGCTGACCTATGTGATGGATGTATGGTTGAATGCAAATCATGTGATTGTCCACAAATGTAGTTTTTTTAAAATTGCTGTAGATAAAAATCCTCTTTATGTTGATTTCAGTGGCATTGTTTGGGATCTGGCAGCTTATGTTTGTTAATAAAATTAAAATCTACTGGTTTATAACTACTACAATTTTAGCTAGAATTAGAGATCTGTGTCTCCTATCTAGTCACGAGTTTTACTTGAGGTGCTTTTTTAATAAGACTATATGCAGATCAGTTGAGAGGAAAGGCTTTCAAATGCAGAGCCACAAACTGTCAGCTCCTGTGAATTGCCTTGTGCTAAGTAATACGTTAGGAATCATGGAAGGATACATGTGGGGATGAACTGGAAAAAAGATACTTTGTGATGAAGTCTTTTTTATCTGTCACTTTGTGTTAGAAACAATTATGGTCTTTATTATATTCTCCCCACCCTTTATTCCTCTCAATTGCTTCATCTTTGGAATTTCCCACTTTCAAACTGGATTTTCTTCTCTATGGAATAGCTTTTATGCTCTGTTGCTTTCAACAAGTTGTTTAAAATATTTTCATTGATGTTATATCAGCCTTTGAGTTGCCTCCTTCTCAGTTCCCTTTGGTACTCCTTTTCCTCTTGCCTGAGTGATACTGTGGGCACTTTTTGGGCACTTTTCCTGCAGGGCTTTGGGGTCCATACACAACTGCAAATGTGTTCACAGGGAGGCTGTAGCACATACAGAATTTGTTTCTGAATCTGCTGACCAGCCGTAGGAGTCCTGGGGATGCTTTAGCCATTGCAAAAGAATGGATTTCATGGCCTCAAGTTCTTTAGTGAACACCAGGACCTGAAACTCAGCCAGCACTGCTACAGTTTTCCATGACAATGAGTTGCAATAGGAGCTGCTACCATTTTAGAAAAGTACAGGACTATTTTGGCTCAAATCAAAAAGGAGCAGACAGTGTTAGGTTTCTCAGTGCTTCCCTGCATATAGTATCCTGTTAGGTTGAGTTTTATGCCGTTTTGGACTGTTTCATGCAGGGGAAATGTGTCTTGGGGAGCTGCATGGGGGCATATTCCTGTATGTGCTTTTGTCGGCTCATGCATCTGAACTCATAACAACATTATGCATAAAGCAAAAGTTTGGAGTTTAGCTCATGTTCCTCATGTGTTGAGGTAATGCACACTTTGTTCACAGTTATAATGGTCAGTGCAAACATTTATAAAATTATTTTCTATTGATTTATTTTGCGTTACTAAATAGGATATATTAATACTTTAAATCTTGCTGGCTCTCAGTACATCTTTGTGTATTTCTGTTGCAGCCATTGCAGGGACGGCGTAATGAACTGTGATAACAACATAATAGGTGAGGGAAGAGAGAGAGAGAAAAGATACTTCAAGCCCAATAAATACATTTCCTCCAGTCTCTGTGGAACCCCTTGTCTGAACTAGAAGATAGTGCACTATGTACAATTTAACTTCTGGGAAAGGATCCGTAATTATCTATTTGTGTGTTTGAAACTAATGCTCCTACTTCGTACCAGCCTAACTGTTCAAAATGCTGTTAAATCTAATCAACTTTTTTCCCCCAGTACTTCAAAATACTAATTTTTTTTTTATTGTTAATGCAGATAAGCTTAGCTGCATGATAAACAGCAGACCTTCAAAGGTTAGCTTTGCCCCAAATAATAGGAGGAGAGGCAGCTGAATGTTACTAGTATTACTGGTATATTACTAGTATTGCTGAATGTTATAATTTCTGTGTTACAAATCCCTACTGCACACGTTTGCAGAATACAAAATTTCAGGTGTGAAGACTAAAGCATTTGTCAATTTTTCCCCCCAGCACACAGCTGCCCAGTTGGACAGATTTTTATTAACTGCAGTAATCCACAAGTGGATCCTGAGCTCAGCAGAGAGAGGACTTGTGAGAATCAGCTGCTAAACCTCACTTTCTCAGCACACCTTCCTTGTGTGTCTGGTTGTGTCTGCCCACCAGGGTGAGTACAGGCAGATTTGCATCTTATGGTGCACAAACATGGTTGAGTCATTATTTCTCCTTGGACAATTCGAGATATCAAAGGCTGGACATCAAACTTGTGAAGTCTTACCCACAATACTGGCTGTTCAAGTCATAATAAATGCTAAACCAAGAGACAAGTGGAGTTAAATACTTCATAATAATGTGATCAAAAAACCAAGAATACAGAAATGGCATTGAAATAATGTTATTCAATCTGTGTGTTACAGCAGAATTGTGTTTATCTAGGTTTTTTTTCAAATATCTAACCTCTTATTTCAATATTTGCCTAAGGGAGACAAGTTTATTTATTTATAGGCATAATTTTCAGTGTTTTTTCCCTCAGAAGGATCTCTTAAGTCTTGGGGATTTATGCTGATAATGTACAGATGAGCTGTTGTGGAATCAAGCACTGTATTGTTGAGAGGATTTTGATTATAAAATAACAATAATGTATTTAAGTTATGTTAGTCTTGATGGAATTTAATTTCTTAAGTACACAGCCTGAATTTTTTTAGTGTTATAACTCTGAAATCATTTGAACTGTTGAAATAGCTCAGTTGAAGTCTCTGCACTCATACTGAATGATGTGTAGATATTTCTATCTCTTGATAAAATATTGCTGCTCAGGATTTTGGGATTTTACTTTAATGCTCAGAAGCATGAAATGTGAAATTGTTCATAAGAAATAGAATCTGTAATTAGTGAGACTCACAGTATAGCACCATGTTGAAAAAGTGCAGTGCTGTGTTAGACTTTGAAATTAACTGGAGGCAGATCTTTTCAGAATTGCAGTAATTCGCCCTCTTGGACCAGGGTGACATACTCCAAAGCTACCTTCAGCAGCACTATATGGGTGGCAACTCAGATCATATAAACTTGTTATTCTCTGCTGTTTTGCTGTGCATAACCTCTGAGCTTGGGATCTCTACTGCTTCCTGGTGTAATTTAGGTCTAGAATTACATTTTTTTTAGCATTGGAAGATTCAGTGTCAAGTGTTGGGGGTCCCAAAGCTCTGATAATATGGTTTTATGGTTGTAAGAGGCAAAGTGTTAAGATTTCCTAGGGACAAAAATACAAAATTAAGATTTGTCTAATTTGGCAAACTGAATTATTTTCTACAGTATATTTCCTGTAGAGACACTAACACAAAATTATTTGGTTTTGTTTTGCTGGAGTTTTTTTGTTTGTTTGGGGCTTGTTTGAGGTTTTTTTTTTTTGAGGATGTGCAAAGGCAGAGGCTTTTTTGTGTTTCAGGATTTTAACCTCAGTGCTGTTTAAGGCAGAACTAGGAAATAGTGTTACAAGCCTAGAGTCTGAATTAGGAATGTCAGTCTGTACTGATGAAGTAGAAATTGGAGTCACTTACAAACTTGTCAAAACTGGTATCTTTTAAATATTCAGCTCTAGTGGTCCTATATGGCTTATATATTTGTTTTTATTTAAGGCTGCTTTAGGAAAAATTAAGATGATCCTAAAGGTGTGTGGGTTTTGGTGTGCTTTTGGAAAAGCGAGACACGCTGTGTATTAACTATGCAGGGGTTTTTTTAGGTAATGAATCTTAATTGTTTAGGAATTTTAGTAAGAAGTGCATTTGATAGAAATTGGAGATGAAGAGCCCTAATGTTTTAAGTCAGTCACTGAATTCACACTGCAATGATTCATGCTGCAGATTTAACAGCTTAGAGTCAGAGCAAGTACAGTACAGTAATGAAAAATATTTACTTAAATTTTTGGAAGAGAAAAATGGGTAAAATACCATCACCTTTATACAGTACCTCATCCTGTGTTCATGTCTTTTCAAGCAGTGCAGGATTCAAATGCACAGTGAATTTATGCAACTTTGAAATCCCTTTGCTAGACTATCAGTTCTTACTGGGGAAATGGAAAACTGAGGTGACATTGTCCACTTTAAAAGGGTAAAACAGCCATGGAATTTCTTTGATCTTAACATTAGTACTTTACCTGAAATAAGTTTCATTCCTTTATTCATGCTTTTGTTCCTGTTTGAGATCTTGCATCAGTTTATCTTTATTCATTGCATGTAAGCTAAGCTGATTTAAGTAGCAATGGAATCAGCTTAATGTGTTTAATTACTTGATTTAGATAAAATAATTTTAAAAGTGAGTGAAATAAAATGAATATGTCACAACTAAAAAACCTGTTCAGGAAGCTACATTTTTTTCAGGAGAAAGGACCTTTCTGGTCTGTTTGTGGAGTGATTATTCCTCAGTGATACCCTGAAAGGTACTTAACAAAAAGAACCTCTTTTCACAGAAGGAAAGAACCTCTTTTCACACAAGTGGAGTTAAGATTTCAAGGGGGCAATATTTTTGTTTTGCAGTCTATTTTTCTTGTATCTGGAGTCTGAAATACTCCTTCAAATACTTCACTACTTCTAGCATTCCTTCTTTTATTTTATGCTTACAGTGCAGCTGTGCTTCCTTCTTTTTCCTCTGCATTGAGTAAATGAGATGCAAGTTACCATGCTTAAATAAATATCTAAATTTACAGGAGATTGTTCTATGGGTTACAGTTTTTAAGGTACAAAAATTGATGATATACTTTCTGTCCATTTTAGAAGCTGTTGAAAGTAAACATTAATTCTACTGGAACTCACTTTCTAATGTTGATTCATCCTACTTTGCCTGACATACTAAGTAATTTTTAAGACTTTTTTATATTTTTTCTTACTAGTTTTCATCTGTCACCATTTAAAGGGAAATGTTCTGAATTTCTATGTTGCATTTCAAAAAAATAAGTAATACTCTCTCAGTGCATATTTTTTCAAGTGCAATATTTGAATTACATTTTCTGCTCCTGGGATTCTATGAATCAAATAATTTTTCCTCCTTAACTATACCAAATGTGCATGATTTGACATGGAGACAGAATCCTTAATCAGACTGCAGAAGAAAAGAGGAGAAAAGACAGACTAAAGGAGAAGGAGGGGAATAAACAGTACTATCTGGCTACAGTTCTGGATGATATGTGACCTGTTTGCTCCAAATGGACAGATGCTGGTTTGTGCCTGTCCTCTTCCATTGGTTTTCCCTGGTCTCCAGTCAGACCAGTAATGATCTCCAAAACAGTTTCTGTTCATTGTTGCTTACAGCCTGCTCTTAGTGTTGCTGTCAAGAAAAGCAGTCACTTTGCTGAAGGAATTACTTGTCTTTTCTCACTTCCCTCATTGACAGGATTTTACCCTTTGACTGCAGCATGAGTTGGATTTAACTGATCTATACTTTATGGAGAGTACAGCATAAAATTTCTGCTGTGTTTGCAATATATATAGTTTTGTGGGGGTATTATAGTGGTTGGAGTTAATTAGCTTAGAGGAATTTTCCAACCTAAATGGTTTTATGATTCTAACAAGAGCTGTGTCAGGTTTTAGAAAACAGGTGCTTTCATTTGGACTGACTCAGATTGTTAAATAACATACATCAGTATTTATTTTAGATCATGTTATCTATTCATATTTTCATTACCTGAAATATTTAGGAATTTCCATGTCTATTTCATCATAATTCCATCTTGCTGGAAAAACCATGGCCCACCAGCCTCTAAATATGAATAATAAATACAAATTCTGAGAGTTATGTCAATAGCTTGAAATACATATTGTCCCAAATGCAAATAGTAATATTTTTATTGGTTCTGTTACATCTGCCTACTAGATCTTCATCATTTTTCCCTTTTATGTTTTTGTTTCCTCTATGAACCTATGTTAAACCAACCACTATACAATTTACCTAGATTAAGCAGTCTTAAAAATTTTGAGTCTTGAAAAGCAGTCTTGAAAATTTTGAAACTGAAGTTTCAAAATACTGCAGACTTAGCAGTTTCAAAATTTTCATGACTAACTTTTTTTTGAACTTTAAATCATAGCCAAACTTCTCTTCCTAATCATGCTTATAAAACTGGTTGTAATTTTCTCCTTGTTTCAGTGACTTTATTTCCCTCTCAATGTTAGTACTGCAAGGGAATAAAAAGTTAATTCTCAGCTGGCTGCTAGCAGTGGTTATCTGTACGCCCAGTTCACTTAATTTCTCACTGTTGAGCAACATCCAGTACCCAACTCGATATTTTTATTGAGTCTCAACTGACTGATCTTAAAAAGAAAGCAACACCATTCTAGAATGACTAAGAACATAGTGTGCTCCATAATTCCAAGTGTGTGCATTTATTTTTATGGCCTTTGAGTCTGTTTGAACTTCAAGAACGTAAGGCAACTGTATTGAAGTTTTCTTTTTTCCTTGCACTATATGTTTAATTGCTTACAACTATGTGGGCCACCTTTTTAAGCAAAATGTCTGACAAATTTTTTCTTATGTACATTTAGAAAAAACAAAAACAGTCCTTATTTCTCCCACCCCCACACCCTGGAGACAACTTATTATTTATGACACAGAAGAATATCTTCTGTGCTAAAACCTCACTCAACTAAATTTGATGAAATTTAATATAACGAGAATTTTTATGTCTTTCCCTTTTTTTCATCACTTACTGCTCTCATGAAATAGATGAATGAAGAGTTACTGAATTCAAAGCTGTTGTATCCTGTAATGAAATTTTGTTACTAAAGAATATCATGCTGGATTTTCCTTCTAAAAATTTCTAAATCATCATTATATTTCTGTGGTATGCATCAAGTGATACATAACAAGCTTAAACACATTCTTGGAAGGCTTTATAAAAAAGAAAACTCATCCCTTTCTAATTTTTACAAAGAAACCAATGAATGTTGTCATCTTATAAATTGTGCCTATGGACAAACAACTCTATTAATGAAGAATTAAGATGGGAAGAATACAGATGAGTTTCAAATATTTTTAGAAAACTAATCTTTGTTAATGTAATTACATTGACGTGTTACGTCTTAAAATAAGTCTCCTTAGATTAAATAAAAGTCTTGTGCTTCTGGTGTGTGTTTAGTATCATTTTTCAGAAGACCTACCGCTCCTCAGTTTAAACTCAGAATTTAATATTACTATTAGCATCAAAATAAAAACTGTGTTCTGTCCAAACCTCACTTTTCTGGATGGCCCTGCTGCTATCTGGCTAAGTATTTTTTATCTTTTACTTCTGGTTTAGGCAGAGCTCTGGAGAGGTCTGTAAAGATCTAATGTTTTCCAGGCAACTAATGATTAACCCCATGGGGATACACACCATCATGGCTATGCACTTGACTGTTTCCTCAGGAAAGTACAATTCTCTTACAACTACTGCCTGAATGTTCCTGAGTTTGGGTGTTTCAGGAACCAGTATTTACCCACACCAGATTTTCTGCTGGTTTCTGTTTCTGATGGCAGTAGACACAGAATGCTAAAGGTGCAGGAGTTCATTTCCAAAGAAAACATCTACTGCAGTGCCCTTGCAAGACCATCCTGTTCTTTTCCATCCTCTTCTGCTTCGCAGACTTGCAACTTTCCTTGATATATTTTAGAGTTCCTTATTTCGCCTTGCAATACTTACAAACCCTCTTGGTCTCCTGCTTTCTAGTTTGCACCAGCTGCAAATAAATATCTAATTTTTTTTTTCCTGTACTTGTATTAATTGACAGTAAAACTTCAGCAGCAACATTCAGGCTCTTGAGCACCTTTTCATATGGCCTTCTGCTTTCTGACTTGTTTTTAAGAAGAAAAATACTGAACCCTGTCACTTAGTTCAAAGGAAGAATTCCATTATGTTCAGAGTTACTTTCTGAAAATTCTGGTGCTGGTGGTAGAGCTGATTGCAGGAAGGTTTCCAATCCAGGGTGAAGCTGCAAAAGAAACTGACTGTCTCAGTTAAAGCATCAAAATCACTTGTTAACACAGAAAGATGGAAGGGTGTAGTGAGAATAATGAAAACCTTCCAAGCATTCTAAAAAATTATTTAATATTTTGGTGCAATAAACCAGAGGAAAGAGGAAGATGAGATTTTTAAGAAGCTCCCCAAACAAAAAAGAAAACAGTCAGCCAGAATATATTAACTTGCCCTGTCTAGAAAGTCATTAGGTGCTACATTAATGTTACTAACGTTGGATTTTCTCTCAAAATTTATCTTGTTTTCTGGTTAGACAAGTAAAAAATGGTCCCTGCTGCTTCTTTTGTTCATTTTTGCTTCCCTTAAACTCTATTACAGACCTTTGTAGGACAATCTGTGAAATGTTCAGAGGGCAGATTTAATGTTGTGGCAAAAGTACTTGTGGCTGCGTAAATCAGTTGATGGTAGGCTGTTGCAGGAGAGAGGGGAAGGAGCTTGTGCAAGACACAGACTGTTGGAAACTGCTCTGCTGGAAGCTGGGAGAGCGATTTTTTTGTTTTGTTTTGTTTGTTTTGGTCCAGATTTGGGATCTTTGCAGAAGTAAAGAAGTGTTTGGTGAGTCACAGGTGACGTTACTTCTAATGGTGCCTTTACCAAGACTATTCACATATTTCTGTGTGTGGGTGCAGAAACCTCTAGATAATGAGATAATTATGGACGTGAATGTTCAGCAGGGTGAAGTGGAATAGCTGTCCCTGTGTCTTTGCAGTTCATTGTAGGCTGGACACTAAGTATAAGCATCAAGAAAAATGTCTAATACTTCAAAGAGGAGCTGTGCAAGGCCTTTCTGTAGGGTATTTGTGGTGAATTCTTAGATCATTGAAATCTATCCATTTGCTTGGCTTTACAAGAGAGAAAGCTGTTATCACTTTTTTTTTTAATCCAGTGTAATAACATGAGGAAAAAACGGCATTTAGTGTTACCTTGTCAGTGTGATCTCTTTGTCTGAATGTGCCCTGTTCAGTTCTGAGCAGCTTTAAACCAGTGGGAATTTCAGTCTCACAGCTGATTGTCTCCAAGTGACACAATGCTTGAAATAAGTATGGATTACAAAGAACGCTTCACCTACCCTGGAGGAAAATTACAGTTTTTCAGTTTAATGAGGGAGGAGGGTTTATGGTGTTCTGCACATTCCCATTCATAAGCCTTACAGAGAGATGTAAATTTCTGTCTGATACATAACACACTGAAGAAGAGCCTAAGTAAAAAACAAATTACAAATTTGTACAATGTAATTTGTAAAATACAAATTACCACCTCATCAATACAAGCAAATAAAATGTCCTGTGATAAATTCAATGATCAAATGTTTCCATTTGGAGAGCAGGGAAACAAACAGGGTAATGTTTTGTCACGGATGTGCCTCACACTTACCACATCTTGCCCAAATGACAGTGTTTAACATCAGGAACAGTGAATCTGTTAGGAACACAGAAAAACCTATACAAAATTTATATTACTTCGGAGAGGTACTGGGATTCCAAACAAACTTAGCCTGAAGAAAAAGAAAATATATATTATCTGCCCAAAAGTACCATTTGAAGAGACTGTTTATTTCTCAGCAAGAATAATACTAGACTGCATGGTGCCTGTAAGGAATCCCTTTACTCTGGAACTGGCACGTTAGCTGCTCTGGATTCTTGTGTTGTATGGAATGGGGAAGGATCAAAACACCTCGGAGCTGCAGTTGGAGTGAAAGACGCTGCTGCAGCTTGTCAAGAGTTCAAGTTTCACAGCTTTCATCTGAGAGATGGATTTGTCATCACAGCTGTTCTATCTGTTATTGGACCCTCAGGCCCCATATTGGTATTGCTTTGCTTATCCAATAGCATTCCAGTATTTGTAATAAAATGAATTGGTTTTTGGAAGAAATGCGACTTGCCTGGCCTCAGTGAAATGATAGGTTATTTAATAAAATAAATCAATGCTTCTGATATATTTTCTGACAGTTATTTGTAGGATCTGCTTGATATCTCTTTATCTCTCTCTAATTTCAGATTTTCTGAATATTATCAAAAGGCCACAAACACTTTACTTTAAAATTAGGACTAGTTGCTCTGTTTAGTCTTGCTGGGCAAGAATTCCTCTGTTCTTTCTCTATGACAGTAATCTTTTTCGCTTTCTTGTTTTTAAATAATTTTCCATTTTTTATCTGATTGTCTAGGAGTTGTGTATAAACACAAATTCATAGCATTGGTCTTGAACTGTAAATACCTATGCATATGGTTAGCTGTGTTATAATGAAAATCTCCTTTGAAGACTCTGGGGATACTTCTGCCACTAAGATTGAGTGTATTCATAATTGCTTGCATGAAGGTGCCAGTCATGCAGGAATAAATATTAATTAATTAATACAATAACTTAATTCAGTTGGGCTAGCTCTTTTGGTATTAAATTATTTATGGAGCAAGAGGCATAACTACTGCTATAGAAAAACTGCAGCAATATAAAACTCTTAATGATAGGGAAAGAAAAGAAGAGGGCAAGAAGAAATCCTCATTTAAAAATCGTTAGACTAAATATGCCACTAATTTTGGATAGTAAGAGTACATACCACTAGAACAATGGGCTATGATGGCTCCCACATCTCATGGGTTATCTCTTGGCTTCAGTTAAATGCAGTTTAATTGGCTGAGTTACAAGAAATTTGGTGAATTTTAGAGGATTTCTAGAAATTCTTAGTTTCCCTGACCTTAAAATTTGTATTTTAATGAGTCGATCTTAGTGGGTTAGTGATTGAAGGGTTAGTGCCTGAAGTGCTGGAACTTAGTGAAGAGAAAATATTCAGGCACCTGTTAAAAGAAGACACAAAATTGCTCATACACAATTATTAACAAAATGGTGCCTTTTCAGTTTCAGAAGACTTTAAATATTATTTGGGTCTTAATAACAAAACTGGTAGTAACTTTAAAGTTCAGGAAAATATTTTGTGTCTGGATACCAGCTCTACTGCTGCTGAATGTGTGTTTTTTGTTCTTTTTTTAATAGTCTTGTGAAACACGGGGACATGTGCTTGGATGCAGATGAATGTCCATGCTCATGGAAAGGAAAGGAATATTTTCCAGGTGACAAAGTAATTTCTTCCTGTCATACATGGTAAGTGGAGATCTATTTAAGTGATGAATTCATTTTAGTTGTAGGTTGATTATTTTTCCTTCATGTGTTTTAATCATAAATTTCACAGCAGATTATCTAAATCATCTACTTTTACTTGGTATTTACATTGCTTCAAAGAGCTATTAAAACTGGTTCAGGTTTTGTTCTTTCAAAGTGCTTTGCATAACAAAATAATAGCAGTTTGGGATCTTTTTAGTTTTTAAAAATGTTGATTTAGAAAATGATTTTTTTTTATTTTCAAGGTCATGGCTAGTATTCCTAAAGTACAGGTAAAATCCCTTAAATTATACACTTGAGTGATATTTTTTAAAAGCTTTTTACTTACTCATTTTCACATTTAGCACTGAATCTGAGCAGTCTAGAGACCAGAACATAACCCCGTGTCCTTAAATCTGCATCCACTACTATGTTAGATTAAGGGGAGTACTGAGCAAAGAAACTGACAAATTGGTAACTGATTTTGTGTATGTGGATAACTGATGAGTGAATCAGCGTTCAAAGGGAGAATTCAAATAGGCAAGGGTTGGTAGGATCATTTAAACACACACAGACACCTACTCCTTTTACTGTCCAGTGTTGTGAATGTGGCACATACCCTGCCATGTTTCCCTGAGCACTCTCAGTAGGGTTTGTTTTACTGCTATTTTAATAAGCTTCACAGGAGTGTGGAAGTACACCCCACCTACCCCTGAAACAAGCTCATTTTTTGACAATCTTTGCCTGTTTTCCTCTCTGGCCATGGCTCAGTGTTGCAGGCTGGCACTAAGGAGTGCAGTTTGTCTTGCCAGAGCCTCAGAAAAATCAGCTGTTCTGCCAAGCACCATGATGCTGTGGTAGAATTGTAGCCTCCAGATTCCCAGCAGAGCAGTTCTCTCTTTTTTGTGCCCTCCTTGTAGCTTACCAGGAGCATTTAACTGGTGTCTCCTGGTGAGCTGCTGCTCCTGGCCTGCGCAGCTCAGAGTAGCCCAGCCCAGGGAAGGCTCGTCCCGTCAGCACCAGGCTCTGCCTTGTCTGGATGTCGTGCCCCCTCCAGCCTTGTGCTGACTGCCTTCCTCTGCCTCTCGTCAGGTCCTCAGTAGCTGCTCTAGAAGAGATTTGTAGCCCTTTGGTCGACTGGTGAAGCGACTTACAAGCCATCTCCACTGGGCAGGCAGGTAAAGCGACCCGGGTTGTTCACCCCCTTGTTTCCAAAGGCCTCTCCATTTGGACCTGGTGTGGGATTGCTTGCATCAGAGAGAATTAATTTATCCCCTCTAATCTGTATGAGACTTCACCAAAGGCAGCAGCAGTGCAGGCAGAAAGACACTGGATATTTAGCCTTCTCTTTTTTTTTTCCCTGAGGCCAGGCTCGTTAATTCATGCACAAATCCTTAATGCTGTCATGGCTTTTGTAGTCTTCCATGTCCAGAAGCAAAGACAGATGAAGTGATAATGGCTTTTTGGCAATCAGTTGTTCACAAATAGAGGGGAGTCTGCAGTAAGCTCTGCTTGACACAAAGCATATGAAATCTCTGAGTCTGCTGAGTGGGTATGCAGGGCTGTATCTGATATGTTAAGAGAAAGGTGCAAAGCATGAGAGTGCTTCTGTGCAAACAAACACACTTAGGCACTCACAGAAGTTATCATATAGTGGGGTTGGTGCATTGAATCAGTGTGTGTTGATACTAAATGTCATCTTACTCATACTTCATGTAGTGTTAGCAACAGGAATATTGATCTGATTTATCTGTTGAACAGTAACATGGCAAACAAAGTAACTTCATACGTTGGCAAAACTACCTGTGAACTGACAGGAACTTTCAACCCAAGATCTGTGGTCTGACTGAGCTGTGGTTCTGGGTTTCCCAGGTTTTGTTTTCAGTGCAAGTACCTGAAATGTTTAGCATGTAGTGGCAACATTAAACACAAAATACTCTAATGCTGAGGCTATTAGAGCAACATTTTGATGAGGTGCTGTGCCAGGTAAGACGGGTTTGTGCAAGTAGATGTGCTGGTCTGCTGTCACCATGCTGAGACCATTGAGCAGCTCCTGGTCACTCTCTGTGGGCTGCTGAATTGGGCCTCCTGTAATCTTTAACAAATACTTGGAAATATGCTTTATAAAAAGCTATTTGAGGTTTAGAAGATTCTGATAGCACAGCTTTTCCAACTAGGGCTCTCTAGATCCTGATAACTAAATGTTAGTTCACTTAGTATGAAACAAACCTGTTGTAGAGGACTTTGAAGACATTGTGTACCTCTTAATCCCTTCCTTTCAACTATAAATGTGTTCCTGAAAAGAACAAAAGGATCTCCCTAGGTTTTACATATTAAGAAATGTTTCTGCACAGGCCCTTAAGAGATCTGCACATGGAGAAGGATCTGAATAGGCCAAGAGCGAAACTAAAACCTAATGTCTCAGGAGAACCTGAGAAGCAGCACTTGATCTTCCAGTTCAAACATAATTTCTTTTTTACCTCTCTCTCCATCAGCTTGATGAAGTTTCTTCCTTTGGTACTGTTCTGAGATGACTGCAGTTAGCAAGTCCTACTGCTATTTCCTTGTGCTTTGGTACAGCAAACATTTCTCACATGTTCTGTTTTTAATTTATTTTAGCCATCTGCTTAGTGTATTGATACATGTAGTGATGCAAAATGCAACAGTGGACCAAATCAGTGATGGGATAAGCAGAGCCTTGCAAAATCTGGACAGTGGCTCCATGTAGGTGCAAGTTAATTGCTAATGAACCTGGTGCTACCAATAGCTGGAGCTGCCTAGATTTTCTAGATATTTGCTGCCCTTTTGAAAACAGTGGGGTACTGGCGCTGTGATAGAAATATGAAGGAAAAGTTATACTGACAAAAATTTATACTGAGAAAAAACTTGATACTGCCTGCTGCTTCAATATATGAGATGTCAAATGTTCGAGATTTATCCAGTATTTCTGTAAGTTAGATTAAGACTTTAATTGTAAAATATTCAGCATTCATTTAACAAGGAAATTAAAAATCAATTTTTTAAAAAAGTAAACTCAGGCATGTACCAAAATTATGTCACATGCTGTATTTAGTTTAACTTACATTTATAAAGATACCTATACTAAACCTATGCCAGGGCACCAACTTTGCTGTCTTTATCAAGGAAAATTTAAGTAATTAAATAATCTGGGTCAATTTAAGACCCAGTAGTCTGTGTCATTTGGGAACATAGAAATGATATTTTAATGATTGCTTGTGGATGCAGGAAATGAAATTCTATCCATTATTTATAAAACTTATTTCTGAAAATGTTATTTAGATTGCAAGAGGGTGATTCAGAAAGAGGCATAATATCCAATGCTGCAAAGCCTCTTACTATGCAAAGAGAATTCACTTACTCTCTTATGCTGCAAAGGGAATTCAGCAAGGTCTGAACAGTCATTCTGTAGATGTGTGGTGAAAACCCTTTGATGCTTGAGGTGACCGCAGACATAACCTGAACTGTTCTGGAAGCTCCTAAACTGTTAGGCTGGGATTTGAGGGTGATGACATCTAGACATCTGGAAAAAGAGTAAGTCCAAAAACATGGTTCTTCTAAGGAACCTAAGCACCAAAATAATGCTACTGAAATGTTTCCTTGGTAATTCTGTGAAACTCTCATTCAAGCAGAGAATGCATGAAGACTCTAGTAACAGGACATGCTACTTTTTGACTCCAAGATTCAGCTTGCACAGGAAAAAAATGTTTGGTCAAAAGCTGAAAAGTAGGCTTTCTCCTTGTGGCATGTTATTGATGTGCATTAGAGAATAAATTGTATTACATTGCACTGGGTTTTTTGTTTTGTTGGTTTTCTTGGTTGTGGTTTTTGGGGTTTTTGAGACTTGTTGTGGTGTCTATATATTCTGGAGCCTTTAAATTCTCATGGAAGAAGAACCTTAGATAGTATGAGTTCAATATGTACGTTTTTGTTCCCAGAGAATTAATTCGTGTGTCTTGCTTCTAGCCAACATTTCAAAATGCTTCTGTCCACACTCCTCGCACTTGCATGGCGTTTGTTTCTTTGCTTCTCAGTGCAATAGCTGTAATCATTTGTCTGGGCTTGCAGCTGATGTTCCCATTATTGGTTGTACATTTTCCAGCATTTGCCAGCATGGATCATTTCAGTGCACCTTCCAGCCCTGCCCATCGATGTGCACGGCGTATGGGGACCGGCACTACAGGACCTTCGATGGACTCACCTTTGACTTCGTTGGAACTTGTAAGGTTTACCTAGTTAAGGTGAGACTTCTTTGTAAAACCTCCCTAAAACTGGATTTAGAACTACCTGGTAAAATCTACCGTTGTCCTTACTTCCTGTCTGTGCATTTTATTGAGTCCTACATCCTGGTTTTTTCATTTTTGGTATTGTTTAGACTTTGAATCATACGTAACATAAACATACACTGAGATTTCTGCTAATTGAACTATGTAACAATATGCATATTTATATTAGTATATTTAAAAATGGACATTTGGTTTTTTTTCCTTCAGGGTACTTCTTCAATCAATCTTTCTGTCATCATAGAAAATATTGACTGCTTTAGTACTGGAATCATTTGCAGAAAAAACATTTTCATTAATGTTGGAAAATCTCTTTTAGTATTTGATGATGAAACTGGGAATCCAGTAAGTTTCAGTTCTTACTGCTAATCCAAAAGCAGCATATGTACTTCTCTGGGTGTTTCTTCCTTTCATAACCAAAAAACTGACTATGCCACTTCAGTAGCAGAGGTCTAAATATCTTTTTACACTGAATGCTGATCACATCTGGATTGTTCAATGGAAACCTTAAACAAAATCTTGTGTATATTTGACAAAAATGTTAGATGAGATAATTGTAGCTCTTTTGTTTAGACTTAATTCCTGTTTAATATCTTAGGAGAAATACAAGTGTTTTGAAGTCAGTGGGAGTTTTGGTATTAATTCCATTAGAACTAAGTGCTTAGTCAGGTCTGGAATGTATAGGAGAAATATTTCTATACAGATAAAAAATCCCAACAAATTACAGCCCCTGTGAAGTATATCTTCCACAGCCTGAATTTCATTTTAGTTTTGGCCAAACTGCAGACTCTATTCTGTAAACATTTAGTGTTTTAGTATAATTATAGTATAAATAGTACTATTTACAGTTTATAGACTGACTATAGAAAGGAAGTTTGAGATATTGTGTAATTAAACCAGGCATCTTAATCCATGCTACAAATAAATTCCTGTCTGATTGTTAGTGGATTGAGAGAAAAATGCTTTATGTAAATAAGACTGTGATCTAGGGACATATTTGGACAATTCCTTATTTCCAGAGGCTGCTTCATGCAGCTTTTTTACCTATCCATATTCAAAAAAAATAATGTGACTGAGACAGAATTCCTTCTAAGTAAGTGAAAATCGAAATTAGGAGCCTTAAGACCACTCATCTACCTCCCAGATGAATTATTAACATTCTCATATTCCGTCCATTACCCATCCTATGAATTTGATATAAAATCAACTTTTAAAATTGGAAAATCATAAAAATACAATACAGTTCACATTCAAGATCCGGGCCCCTTTTGCTCAAGCATTTTTTCCTCTGTGGCCTTCTGTCTGTTCTTGGATGTGTGAACCATGTTGTTAATTTTATTTAGGTGTTTCATTTCCTGTCAAGTGAACATTTTATGAAGATATTATTTCCATTATAAGCACCCTTGTTTTATTTTGAACAGAGCTTATCTAGTTACATAGATGGTCTACAAAAAATGCAGTTATGGAAAGCTGGGTTTTTCACTGTTGTTCATTTTCCTGATGAACATATCACCATTCTTTGGGATCAGAGAACAACAGTTCATGTGCAGATGGGTCATCAGTGGCAGGTA
Source organism: Promerops cafer (assembly GCA_013398275.1). NCBI lineage: Eukaryota > Metazoa > Chordata > Aves > Passeriformes > Nectariniidae > Promerops > Promerops cafer. The sequence continues at coordinate 764,960 of VZSE01008502.1, read as the reverse complement.
GGTGGAAGTCAACACTCTTAGTGCCATTTCTTTGATGTATTTATGTAAATATTGTTAAATAAGACATAATTATTCAGAAAATAGACTGTCAGAAATAAATTAAAGAAGCATTCAGCTACCTTGTAAATGAAAATATTCATTCTCATTTATCTTTTTTTTAGTTACTCTTTTCTGTATAATTTCTGTAACAACAGAGACAAATATCTTTGGGGGAAAGTTCTCCTGCAGTACTCATTCCTTACATGACTGAAGCAGATGTTATTTTGCTGAGGCTTAAAAAAAACACGTAACTGGCTAACAGCTCTCTTTTCTGAACAAAAAGATCATCTCCTTTTTTAAAGGCTTGGGGATACAAAGGGCATAATACTGATATTGCCAAAATAAAATATCCTCCATAGCTTTGTTACTGAATTCTTTTGACTGAAAAGCTGAATTCTTTTGACTGAAATTTAGCTGTAAAAGGATCAAAATGTGACAAAGTTATAATTAGACAGCTGAAGATGCAAGTTTTGAAAATGATCATGACTGATAGTATTTCATCTTGTGAAAATACATTTTTATTTATGTGTGTGTGTGTATAATTTTTTTCTCAGGGAGAATTGACTGGATTATGTGGAAATTTTGATTTGAAGACAGTAAATGAACTGAGGACTCCAGATAATTTTGAATTAACAAACTCACAAGAGTTTGGAAACAGTTGGACAGCTGTAGAGGTACATGGCAAAAAAGGAATGTGCTTGCTAGTAGATTTTGCTAGTAGATTTTTTGCTGTTATATTATGAAATTCATCTCTAAATCAGAAGTTCATTCCTGGAAAAACTAGTCAAGCAGCAATACAAACGACAATATTGGTGGTTCTTAAAGATGTCATAATCTGTTAAAAAAAAGAAAATAATCACCTTTTTTGCTGCAGAGTTAAAGAAAAATGCTGTAGCAATATTTTGAATGTTTTTGATTACATTTGAACAGTAAAGTAGTGGGGGTTTTGTATAATGGAAGAATTTTGAGTTCACTTTAGCGTGTGTTGACAGTTTAACTGATTTTTCATAGCTGGGAAACATTTAACTCTGCAACCGTAGCAATGGAAAAAAAAAAAATTCTATGTGCTGTAAGGTTAGAAATAGAACTTTTTCTAAGGTGATGTTTCTAGTGGTGTTCATAGAAATGTACCTTGCTGGTAGTTAGGGTGAAGAGATCTGATTTCTGACACTCCTAATGCACGTTGTCTGAGTGATCTTTGTTATTTATGTGACACTGTGCAGGTGTAAGTGCTGCAGGTTGGGCCTCTCTGGCACCTCTGATTAGACCTATAAGTGCGTGTGTGTTTTTCTGCTGCTTTGAGACCAGTGGAAGGTTTCTTCAAATTGTGTAATTTTCCTTTTCTTCTTCATTAGCATTAGCTTTTAATTCTATATCTTAGTCCTGCTTTCGTTTCATAAATGATGCATTTGTTTCATGTTTTGCATCTCCCTAAAAAAAATAAAAAGCACAAAAAATATGCTTTGCAATTCAAAACACAAAGTGGTTATGAAAAAAAAATTCTCACCTTCATTTTGCTTCCCGGTTTAGTGTGTTGACAGCTCTGACATTCGAAATCCATGCAGTTTGAACCCCCTAAGAGAGCCATTTGCCAAGAAGGAATGTGGGATACTGCTAAGTGAAGCATTTGAAGCTTGCCACCCAGTGGTGAGTTGTAGTCCTGTGTATAAACAAGTGACAGTGAACATAGCAGCAGAGCGAAATGTTACTCTTCAACATGAAGCACTTTGTAATAAATGAAGACAAAAATACACCCAATTTTGGATATTTTCTTTTTAATCACAAGCATTATTTGTGTAAGCATAACCACTTGCTTGCTTTTCATGAAATGTGTTACGTGGCACACAGATTTTTTCATGAATATATAACTAAGTGTATTAAATGGGCAGTGTCAGATGGGAAGAACTCATTCCTAGAAAACTTACTCAAATGTAAATCCGTGTAGAATGTGTAACATTTCAGTAAGAAAATTAGCATTGACAGTTTTCTTTGAAATTTTATCACTTAAGACTTGAAGATACTATAAGGAAAAATGACAAATTCTTGTGTGAAATTGTGTAATAATATGAAGAGAATATGAACTACTCACGTGTAAAGAAGAGTTTTCCATTTACTTTCTTACATTTTATGTGTATCTGACTTCCTTAAAATTTCTGAGTTTTACTGATTTGTGATCAGTTTAGTCTTTTATTTCATAAGGTTTTTCACAGTTTATTAGGGCTTAAGTATTACAAAACAATACAAAACACAAGCCCACGTCGGTATCTTAACGTTCCTGTTCTTAATGGGTCATTGATTTAATTGTGTTGCTAAGTGCTGGACAAGATTTTATGGTGTGTTCCAATGAACATTTCTCTCATGTTTCAGGAAGCATTGAGAGTGAAATCTTTAATACTTCCACGTTTGATATATTGCCTTTTGAAAGATCCCTAGCTTTGTGTCGAGGTGCTGGTTGGCAGTTTCTATTGAGTGCTTTTGATAAGCGATGTTTTCATTTCCAGATTGACGTCACCTGGTTTTACTCCAACTGCTTGACAGACACTTGTGGTTGTAACCAAGGTGGTGACTGTGAGTGTTTCTGCACCAGTGTCTCAGCATATGCCCATCAGTGCTGCCAGCACGGAGTTGCTGTAGACTGGAGGTCTCCCAGGCTGTGTCGTAAGTTTGTTTAACCAGCATTGCCAAGGGCTGCCACTGCCCTGCATTCATGGGAACCAGACCTGAGAAATCAGGCACGCCAGGTTACCTGGGGCCATGAGATGAATCTAATCCTTACTGGTAGGAAGATGAGTTGGTGCCTCTCACTGCAGTTTCATTCTGGTCTGGCTGGGTTATGTGCTTTTTGTGTGTTTGTGAGTGATACTTTACTGCTTTTGCTCCCTTGTCCTATGATGTGAAAGAGAAAGTCATGGGAGGTCTACATTAGGGTCCAGCATGCATCCCTCAAACCAAAGGTGCAAAGTTAACAGCTCAAGTGATTTCCATCCTCAGGAGAATTTTACTTCTTAATAAGATCTAGTAAACATACGTGCCTTATTAGAGCCCCCAGAGCAAGTGTGAAAAATAAAGGCCTTCTGAAGAAAAACAAGTAAGTTTTTAAGCAGGGCATAGTCATTACCTTAGTATTCCTCTCCCAACAATTCTTAGAACTTAGAAAAAAATCTGAGGCCTTTTTCTCTAACACCTAGTGGAAATGCCTAACAGGAGGCTGTCATTTCCCCAAAGATGTGATAAAAGAAGGGGAGATGCAAAGAATGGAAGGAAACAAGCATTTTTCTAACTTTGCAGTTGCACAGAGAGAGTATACAGCTTGCTCAGGGTCACACAGCAAACTGGCCACAGAGTGAGGGGGTTACTTATAGCTTAACTTTTGATGGAAAAGGTGTGTTTTAATGTGAAGCTCAGTCGTAGCCACTAGAGGTCACAAAAAGACAGCTGTAGGTATGTAAGCTTAGTATTTCCTGCTGAGGAGCAATGCTTTCTTTAAACCCGTGTACTTTAAATTAGTGTTTTAACGAAGTTACAGTAAATATTTGGCAATAACTTTTTAATGAACGTTTGTGTATGATCTAATTTGCCCAAGCATTTGGCTCACATCTTAATTGTAAAGGAATAGAAAACCTGTATGTCTGTAGAACGCCTGTAACTGCATTTTTTTATTTTCTTTTTTTTAGCTTATGATTGTGAATATTTCAACAAAGGTAAGTTCTAAAGGAAGTGACGAAATATTAATAGCATCTTGGTATTTTTTATTTAAGTCTTAGAATCTTCATATAAAAACAGCTGTGCTAATGAAAACATTTGTGAACGTTAGGTTGTTTAACTAGCCAAGATTCTGTTTTGCTGTTTTATTTTGGTTTTTCAAAGGCTTTAATTTTGTAATTCCTGGACCTCTCTCAAGAACATGTCTTACTAATTTTCTTTGCAGTGATGGATGATGATTTTACAATTAAATCTTTAAGTAATTAAAAGAATATCACCTGAAAAGTGCTAGTAGCACTACTTGCTTAAGGCACAGTGCAGTTCAAAGCTGAACAGACCCCAGAGGGTTGTAAAATCACTCACAGGCTCCTATGCAACCTCCAGAGGGAGGCAGCTGTTAAGCTATGACAACTTTTTGTCCCCAGATGGGGAATAACACTCCTTTTAGGTCTGTCTGACCTAGCCTCGAGTTCCTGAGTGGCCAGCATTGCTGCTGCATTAGAGTGGCTCTCAGAGAGGGGTGCAAACCTTGGAGAAGGTTCTGGACCATACCTTGAACCTGCGCCGGGTGCTGTAGTGCTGTATTAGCCCTGAGGTCCATGTTCAGACTGTTTCCAAATTACCCTGCCCATGTCTGCACAGTCAGATGTGGCACACAAGCCAGCCTGGTGTGGGGAAGGGTCAGGGCTCCTGCTATTTGTGCTGTAACTCGTTATCAAACTCCTGTAGGAGCCTGTCTGTCCACATGGCATGGAGCATTTTGGTCTCCTGATCGATACTGCAGCAGCTCACTCCTGCAAAGGTCCGCAAAGGGACCAAGCTTGCATTAGGACAGACTTATGCACTGTGTGCCAGGCCCAAAAAATATGGCCAAGAAATGTGCCTTTGCTCATACACTGACTCCTGAAAAGATATTGAGTGGGGTCAAGTCACTAATGCATGGGAATTTGATCTAAATCAACTTTTAACACTTTAAATTAATTTAAATAAAGGATAGTTGAATATACCAGGTGATTGAAGGTTTTAAGTTTTCTTTTTTGTTTGTTTGTTTGTTTCATAAAAGAAATAGAGTCTGATTATAGACAGTCTTAGTGCAGGTAGACTGCAAGAGCAATGCCTTTAACATCTGTCAAGCTATTTGGTAACACATACTTTTAAGGTGTGTTATTAGCTTTATTTGTTACTGAACTCTCACTGACAGAAATTAGTGGAAACAGTGGAGATTTGTGCATGTGACCAGCCTTGCAATAAACATGGTTATTGTATATTTCTTACTTCATATTTTTTACTCTTTGCTAACCCAGCTTATCAATATTCAACTTACGATGTTTCAGAGTTGTCAGTGGGAAAAAAAAGTCATCTCCATGCTGAATATTTTCTTGTCTACATAACTTATAGTAGGATGACCACAATTACTTAGTTTTGGAGACAGGAAGGTTAAGAAATTGTTTTAGACCAGAAAGAGGTTTTCACTTGTGATGAATCCAGAGTGAAATAGTTCCATTAGAACTTCTATTAGAAGCAGAAGCCTTTTGTCTTTGGTCAAGGGAAATCCTCAGCTGGTGGCTGTGGTCTCTCAACTTTTGGATGGGCCTGAGATGGGATACTTAAACATATAAGGATATTTCCAGAGCACTGGATGTTTTAAGTAGTAATTTAAAACATGTTTTTTCAACTCTCTGGGCTGAAGGTAAAGAGGTATCTTTGTACATGTTTAGGTGGGCATGGACTTGTGTCATAACTGGCTACTTTTTCATGCCATTAGAATCTAAAGCTCTACTTGTGATGCAGCATCCTTAGACTTTCAAAACTCCTAATAAATTTTAAGGTTATGGAGAACCAGAGTATGAATGCAGGCTACAAATTGCAGTCTAAATTTTTAACCTGTTGGAACAGATTTTAAGAATCAATGCTATTAACTTCCCAGCTGATAGCTGCAGTTATCTCAGATGTATGCGTGCCATGTCCTGGCTTGGTGGGTAAAATGGTAGTGAGGTGAACTGCTTAGGTGAGGCATAAAACGCCTAATTTTTACAGGGAACGTAACAAAAATAGTTTCAAATATTTAAAAATAAACTCTGTTTTTCTGCAGTAAAGTTTGATCTAAATGAGAAGGTGTGCATTTTAAGGTTTGTAAAATAACTGCATGTTTTTGGCTTTTTTTACTTACAGGTAAAATATGACCATTCTTTGCTTATGATGTTGTTTTCTTCCTGTCTTACTTCACAGTGGTTATGTTTGTATGTTCACTGTTCAAGGAGTTTTTTGATGCCTGTTGACAACAAACTTTTATTCTCTGCAATATGCCTCATGCTTTGGACATTAATAAAATAGGTTTTAAAAAGTAGTAAGAAGTGTATAATCAGTTCAACCAGACAAATAAATAGTTTAGAAGGATCCTAAATCAAATAACCAAGGGGCCAGCTAACTTCAATAAAGTGATTATGAAACCAAAGCATATGAGAGGGACAAAAAGGAGAAGCTGATCATGATTCTTGAAAATTCAAAGTAGGTATTCTTGATAATTTTCAGAACATGTATTTTCTAAAAAAGGTTTGTTTTGGTTTTTCATTCAAATTTAGTGCATGGCACCTAGTTCTCTTTTCAGAGTGGTGAGATGTGTTTTTCTTCACATGCTCTGCCCTAATGTTTAGAGCTCAAGCATTTGTGACACTTGACATGAAAAATAATTGGTTTTTTCTCCACAGCTCTGGGAAAAGGCCCATACAAACTGGTCAGCCATTTGGATGGAAAATTTGTAATAGCAGCAAAATTGGTGGACGGTGTTGTTTTCCCTGTGAAAGAAGATGATATTGTTCCTGGGCATGTAGTGAGCTTTATGCTGACTTCAGGACTTTATAAACCCAAAGCACACGGTAAAGTCATAACAACCTAGCATCTTAAATAAGACAGACCAAACTCTGCCCTTGTCTTTAAGAATAGACCTGGGTCAAAAAAAAAAAATACCCTTGCTTTATCGGTCAGTTGAATGTGCACTTTAAAGTCTGCCAAAATTTTCTTTGGTGGGTTTTGAGTTGTAGCTTTGTAAGCAGTTGAAAAGCAAATGCCTCCCCACACCCCAGCCTTCAGAAGCACCAAACTGGTATGGCAGCCCAGTACTCCATGTGTGTTGCTCCCTTTACCTCTCTTCTGGTGGAAGTGGGAAAGAATGGGAGAGAAACACTGCAAGAAAAGTGCTTCCCACTTCCCTCGCTCTGCCCCCATCACTCATTGTCTGCCCACACACACAGAGATGCTCTTTGGCACTAACTGAACTCTGTAAGGGTGAGTGCTGCAAAGCTGTCTCCTTTGGGTCCCAACTTAAGTTTCCCCTGAAGGAAACTTCCTTCTTCATCAGATGAAAGATGTGTTGCACACCTTCAGACGTGCAGAAAGCCTAGAGGAGTATATCCAGCATTTGTGACATTAATTAAATGCTGAAGTTGTCTGCATACACAGCTTTAATGCCCACAGAGCACTTGGGTATCAATGGTTTTACTGACCAGAGTCCTCTGATAAGCTCTTTGAAGGTGCTCAAGCCTTCAAAGGTGGCTGAAGGTGGCTTTGTGTAATCAAAGGAGGGATATGGGTCACTTAAAAAAACGATAAGCCTTCGATTACTAATACTGCTGTCCGTAGAACTGACACAAGAGCTCATGTAACAGAATAGCTGGGGATAGATTTCTTTTATTAGTCATAGTTTTGAGGCACTTGTACATTGCGTTCAATTTATGTTTGGAAGGGGAAGGTCAGTCCTACTGTTCTATTCCCCTATAAAAATCTCTTACTCAGAATTTAACCTGGCAAAAAGAATTTGTACCTTATGGTCCAGTTTGAGCAAATAGCATTTCATCATTTGCTCATGAGGAATTTGTACAATCAATATGATGTATCATTATAGGATGTTCTTGACTCTTTGGTACCTCAGCAAAATGCATGTCTTAGCAGTTTCAGGTAATTTCTGGATAGTGGAGAGTTTGGAGCATCAGTGCACTGATTGGCTATACAGCAGGTGTTAAAAATCACACTGACTGTCCTTTGTTACTTACCAAAGAACTACTTGCTACAGACTATTCATAAAAAGGCATTCACTAGTACTGCTAGGTTTTTCAGATTATCTGAAGCTTTTATGCTCAGAAAACAAGGTGGTCTTCCAGAAGTGTTATACCAGAATGTCATAATATATCCTTTTAATAGAGATCATTTTTTTTCTAAGCATTTTTTTTTAAGAAATGCTACCCAGTCCTGGAGGGTTAGTTGATTTTACAGTAGATTAATGGCTGTTTTCAAGAGACTAGCAGAGTTTACAGCAAAATAGAATGAAGTAATTCTGTGAGCAACAGATGCCTTTAACAGGCTCAAGATCTGATGTCTTGCAATTGACTGTACCGAGGCTGCTTGAAATCAGAAGTATTGCAGGGTAAGGTATCATGAGGGAACATTTGCCAGAGAAAAGACTTTGCTGTAGCATTCTTAGAGGGAGAGCCAGAGAGCTGAATGCAAAATACAGTTTTTTAATTTATTTTTAATGAAAGGCTAAGCTTTTAAGCTACCAATTCCTGATGGCAAATGTTACTTTTAAAGCTAGTTAGATGGAGCTAAAGTTTTTATTTAATAAATGGCTTAGTAAAGACTGTAAGACTGTGCTTGACTGCAGGGCTATATTCCTTTATCCTGGTGTGGGCAAATGTCTCAATCTCTTTGTGTTCATGTTGGAATCAGAAGAGTATTTAGAAAACTAAATAACCATCACAATCTAGCACTATGCAATCCATACATAGTGTATTTCCTTAGAAGATTCAGGCTGTTTTCACTGGTAAGGCCAAAGTCACTTTTCATTCCTAATGCTACTAGTATCAGTAGTGGTACATCAGAGTAAACTTGGTTTATTATGCATATATCAGCAAATAAGTTCTGTGTGCTCTCTTCTGTTTTGTTTTTTCAGATTCCAGCTTGATTTCATTTGAAACAGCTGAGAGACCAAATTATTTTCTTCAGTTGGTCTCCAATAATACTCTTATTGTTTCTAAATGGAAAAAATCAGAAGATTTTCACAACAGATCAACATTTGTTATTCACAAGAATACATGGCTTTCTGGATACAGTTCTTTTGAGTCATTTGCAAAACCAGGATACTTCATCCACATCTCAGCCTCTTCAGTTGAGCTTTTGAAATACCATCATTCAGAGGAGTTCAGACTGTCAACCCTTTTTGAACTCGTAGGTAGGTAATTACACCTGAATGTTATGAACAGCAGTTTTCTCCCTGTGCAAATCCAGGCTAAATGGTGTTGTTATTTTCAGAGGTGATGAGATTGCTTACCTCTCCCCGACATTACTGGGGGCTGTGGGAACTCCGGGACGTCCAGGCTCAAAATATTTTTCCCTGAGCATTGTAGTGGAGATGAGATTCTGTTTTCATGTGAAAAGCCATTAAATAGCTTAACACAGAATTTTGTTTTATTTGCCAAATGGGTTTGGAAATACATATCCTAGTGTATAATTTCTGGGCAATACTTGCGGTGGAGGTGGTAAGAAAATTCTTCAGGAGTAGAACATCCATACTCATAAATAATGGGATTCACGAAGGGGATAGAAAAGAATAGATCTCTGAAACTTAAGATGTGTGAACAACATTTTCTCTCCTTTGTCTGCTGCCAGGAGAGATTTCTGTACAGTGAATTCTCATTGCTAACCTTGTGGCCTCCTCAGGAGTAATGCCAATCAATGCTAAGGACATGGCCTGTAGGTTACACCTTTCAAACCTCATTTTCTCCTGAAAAACACCTTAACTTTTATCCACTACCCACTCAGAGATGTTGGGATGTTAACCACTAGTGTTTCAGCCATCATCTACTTGGAGGTATTTGCCCTTTCTTGGGGATCCAGATGTTCATTTCCCTAAAGTTTCTTGAACAGATGCAGCTTTTGAATGCAAAACAGACTGCCGTAAGGGTGTTTCTACCTACCTGTGAGGTTCCCATTCCCATAATAGTTCCATTCCACTGAGACATTAGGATCAGAAAGGAAGAAGATATTCACTTTGAGGGCCCCTTCATAGGGGCTGGCTGCAGATGTTGCTCCTACAAGAGCTGATGACAAAACCATACATAAAAAAATCATGTCAGTCAAGCTATTTATGGTTTGGGGTTTTTTGTTTTTGATCAGTAAGGAAAAGAAATAAGAAGAATTACATTTTTTACATATTCTTAAGAAGTGGAACCATGCACTGAAATGAAGATGGCCTTGGAGGTCAGGGAAAACTTGCAAGAAGTTATATTGGCGTATAAAATAAAGCAAAGCAGATTATTAGTGTAACTACTCTTTGCTTTACCTTTTACTTGCCTGAACACATTACATACATCAAACATATTCATTTATGATATCAGTGACAACAATTACTTGCTGAAACAAGTGTAGTATATATAATTCCAAAATCACTGCAAGTGATTATATTCTAAAACTGTTTTATGGTACTGTAGTTTTAAATGGATTATTTATTTATTTATTTATTTAGCAGAAGTATTTTAACAAGTGTTCCTGGCAATACCATGTTTTAAAATCAGTTGTTCATTCTCTGAAACTGAAATGTGTTTTACAAGCAAAGAAAGAATATGAAATATTGAATCAAATAAAGCATGGCCTTGGCTATGTTTTACAGTGACCATGTTGAATTGTGGCACAGACAAACCTGAAGCAACCTCTGATTTCTGTGACAGAAGAGGCCAACTGTATGCCTCGTGGAGCTTCTTGTTATCAAAACACTGAATTAAAATGTTAATGGTATCATTGTGAATCTGCTGATGTTTTGCAGTGTGTTATGCTGACAGCCTAATGCAGCTGTTGACTGGCACACTCCAGCTTCAGAAAAATGACAGATTTTGTCATTGCCAAATGCCTGTTGCCTCTTGACAAATGCTCGTAATCACAGAGCTGTTGAGGTTTTTGAACGGCAGAATTAGAGGGCTAATGCTATTACCAGGATGTTCAAATAGCATTTCAAGCAAGGAACTTCTTTGGGACATAACAAAAATATCTCCTTAGTCTTTTATCTTTGAGGGAGGAATGAAGAAGGTTAAAGCATGTTCCAATTCTCAGTGGTCGTCCATTAACACAGAATGGTATGTCTTTTCAAGTGTGAAGTCTTTACCCTCCAGTCATTATACCAAAAAATCCTATTTATGCCAATGGAAATCTAAAACAATTTACCTCAGCAAGTGGGATCAGATCAAATGATCAAGAGGTATTTCATTAATCACCACATCCGAGGGCTTGGGTTTCAGAGTTTTATAAGCAGAGGAGCATAGGGCTCCAATCTTTCTCCAGTGTACTTTCGCAAGGGCCAGCCTGCTGATGTAGGGTAATTACATGGTCTAAAAATACAGCAGCATTTGTTTAAGTTAATGGAAAAGTTACACCAGCTCCAGAGCGCGCAGGCAAAAGCGTATTGGGTTTCCTGCTGACTATTGTAAATGCTTTGCATATTAGATCAGAAACTCTTGAACCGGGAACAGCTATTCCTGCGGAATCAGAGGATAAATATCCGGAGCAGAATAATAGGCCCAGTAAATCCCCTTGGCCAGAAAGTTCCTCATGAGACTTCTTCATGCTCTGTGACGCACATTCCAAAGGAAGAATTTTAAGTGATCTGATCACCATAGCAGTAGACACATACCTGTTAAAAGTCAGCTGACGAGTCACTTTTTCCAGTTTCATCAGAATAAATATTGTCACACTGGGATACACCAAGGCTGTGAAGTGTTTGCCATGAGAAGTCACTTCAGCTTTAAAATTGTAAGGTTAGTTTCATTATACTTCACTTTTTCTGCTGTCCTGTTCCCACAAACATTTGAGGAAATTGAGTAGAAAACTGTATTTTCATATGCAGTGTGGACTTATTCGCAAGAAAATACATTTTTGCATTCTATTCAGGATTTTTTTTACTGGCAAACGAATTGGTATGCATTCAGTCAAAAGAAAGAATACCCTTACTCTTAACAAATGGACAAGCACGAAGATGTCATGTAAGAGCCATCCATTCCTGCTTGAGATTGCTGGGAAATCAGTGTATGTAGGAAATTTATGAGCTTTTTATGGATATAGCTGCTGTTTTCTTGCCCTTCATAAAAATAATTTGCTCAAACTAGTTACCTTTTATCATTCATATAATTGTCACCCGTTAAGGATCACTATGAGTTATTTTTATGTCTGTTACGAAAATGTGACTTGCCCCATATGAATTCTGCAACAAAGTATTTAATAATGCTAGTTATGTGCTGTAATAGCTAACTTGCTGTAAATATAAGGCCTGTTTTAGAGAGAATTTTCAGCACTAAGTATAGGCCCACTGCACAGAGGCATTTTTCAATGTTTAAGTTTGATACAGAGCACTTTTAATCTTGGTATTTTAATTAACTGAGTCACATTCAGAAACATGGTGCAAAACTGAAAATTAAATTCACTTTAATGAAAAAGTTTTTTACAAAACCATCTTTTTACCTTAAGTCAGCTTTACACGATACTACTGCCTATTTTAACATCAATTTACTCTTACCCATTTCCCTCAGTAGAATTAATTATCTGGAGTGTCCTGATTCACTCATAATGAGTTGCTGTTGAGTTTAGTCTGAGCTCATGTGCTTTGTTGGCCCAAAAGATCATGACATGGGCCGTGGGGCTGGAAAATTCTGAGCAACTGCTGCTGAACCTGGAAATCCCATGTGTGCCACAGAACATATCTGCTTGGTAGCTCCTGCAATCAGACTGAGGTTACTATACAATAACAGCTTTCCTTTTTATACTACAAACACAAACATTTGACCTACCATTTTTGGCTGAATTAATAGGGGGAGATTAAAGAGTTGCGTTAATGTTGTAATAGTAAACTGAACCATACGTAGATGAGAGGTAGGTAATTACACTTTGCTTCCAGTGATGTTTTGGCTGGGCACAAAGTTTAATTTTTCCAGTGATATTTGCTTACATTTCTCATTGCAGAAACTTAGAAGTCATGAGCAGGGTTTGTTACTAGTTTGTGTGTGTTAAGTGGGTAGATAGGATTTCATGTTTCTAAACTTGTAACTGAGGAGACAAGCAATCTAAGTTACCAAGCAGAGTTTTGCCTCCATTATAAATAGAACTAATTCTAAAGCAATTTTTGTGCCTACTAGATTTTTTAAAAATTTTATGTTCAAGTAGCAAAAAAGAAAAAAAAGTGTCAGCTAAGAATGAAAATCCAAATACTTGATTTTTAAAATTATTTTTTAGACTTTTATTTTAAATACAACCTTTTATTAATGCTGTAACATTTCAAATTTTAGGGTTTATTTTTAAGTAAATTTTTTGAGCATAAGTTGGAATTATTCATATTACAGAGATTCTAACAATGGCAAATTTTGTCCTTGTTAAGTAAAAGTCAGCATAGAAAGTTAAGGTCAGGTGGACTTGTGAACTCTAGGAATTATCAACTCACAAAAAGCAGTGGCCAAGTTACTAAGAAAGGTGGTTGTGGCTCAGCACACAGAACTGCGTGGTCTGTCCTTGATAAAATAGTAAAAATCTTCATTAAATGGTAGCAACTACTGTTGTTATCCCAGTTTTATTTTTGAAAGCCATGAAGAAGAAAATCATAAATTACACAGAAGAAAATGCTTCTCTTGTGATGAAGAAAGCGTGAAAGCAATGGAGTTGGGAAGTATCTTTTAATGTATTGTCTTTGGCAGTGTTTATACCTGTGCCCCTACAAGGGGTTTCTGCTGTACTGTAGCATGTTGATGTGCTCAGCTCCCGTTGGGTAAGAGAAGCCTGGGCTCAGCTGGCATGGCAGCTGGAGCCACTGTCACCCAGGACACAAGTCACCACTTTGGAAAGGATTTGCTGTGTCACCAAACAGGAGACAAGTGCTGGTAGAGTTGACAAGGAGACACATGGTTATCTCCAAATGCCATGACAAATCCTTCTGAGGAACACATGCCTGGTACAAGAAGCTTGATTCATTGTCTGTAAACTGCGTATCATTGTTTTGTGGTGAGGGAACTCTGCTGCTGCACAGGCTGCAGTAAGCTCGAGTTACTGGTTGCTGGAGGGGGAATTTAAGCATTAAAAAAATGGGAAGCATGTGGTGGAGGTGGCTGAACAGACCAAGTGACCTCAGCCACTCTTCATATGGCTTCCCCTCAAGGCCCTTCACCATCTTCCTTGCTCCTTTGGCCACTCTCTAACAGCTGAATGTCCTTTTTTATATTGTGGTGGCCAAAACTGCACACAGGGCTTGAGGTGAGGCTGCACCAGTGCAGAGCAGGTGTTCTTGTGCTGTTTTTTGTTTTGTTTTGTTTTACAGTGGCTTGATCCTTGGGATGCTCAGGCATTCCAGAAGTTAGGTTGACAATAGTGAAAACTCTAAATATGATGAATCACTGAACTGATGTTTTCTTAATACTCTAAAGAATTTTCCCACAATTCATAATAAAGCATAGATATCGTCATACCTTATGGGTTTACAGAGACTTCCTGAAAACTTTCTGAGAAAAAGGAAACCAATTCTTACAAATAATCAGCTCTTGATGTGGTGATTTGGTGTGCTCTTTAATGTAGTTTGCACACTAAAAACACTGGTACAGCTTGGCCTGGCATACTCAATTCTCTAAAATTCCTTGACTGGTAACTTAAGTGTCCATTGGTTCTGCAGCTCTTTGAAAGCAGTTTTTTATGACCAGGTTCACAAATTCTTCTGCTGTCCATAGTTCTTTTTTGAAGAAGTAGAGACAAAATTTGTGAACAAGCATGACTTCATTTTTGACTGAAAGCAGTATTTATGAAACAATCAACAAATGCTATGCATTTATGTGGAGATCCACCCTAAATACTACCAAGGCATGCAACACCACGAAATTCTGTGAGCTTAGTCTGTAGGAAAGCTTGAGGAAAATGTGGCTATCATTTCATAAAAGTCAAGGTTCATTTGGAGAATGGGAGATGGTTTGTTAATCTCAGCACTTGGAAGTGTTAATTCATGGCCACTGTTCTGCTAAATTGAGAAACTATCATTCTTCATCGGATTACAGTCTGTCTTCTGCAAACTTGTACTTTTATTGTGTTTGAAACTTACTCTGTGGTTAATGGTGAGTTCTGTGGCCAGAGTCAAAAGTTACGGATTTGTCTCCATACTTAATTTAGGGTAGACTAATGGATGAGATTTCCTAGATTCAACTTGGATTTTACTGTTATCACTACTTTTGGCGATTGCCCATGCCAACAGGTCTCTGGTATGTTTTGTCTATCTGCCATATATCTTCTTTTTGTCCTTAGACCTTGTATTTCTGCTATGTATTTTCTTTTGTCCTTAAACCCTACCACGCAACCAGTCCATGCACACAAAACCTTGTACATCAATCACCAAAATGTATGGAAAGAATTCCCTTCCTCCATTAGATTTACATAACTTACATTGGTGTTATTAGAAGGGGTCACAGATTCAGTCACATGTACTTCTTATGAGAACATAATAAATGTGTATTTTACTGTCATAAATATTGTGTTTTTAAAAGCAATGACAAATTACATTCCTGGGTAAAATGAGATGTGAAAGGGGTAACACTAGATGGCAACATACACACCCTTTTGTCTGAATTTGATTTCTATTTTTAAGATAATTATTTGTATTTTAAGAGAAGACATAAATGGTTAATGATGACAGAGATTATTACTTGTAAGTGCAGATTTCTAAATTGCAGAAAAAAAAAATTCGTTCAAGAAGATGTAAAAGAGCTACTCCTCATATCTCAGTCAAGCAAAGATCAGGAAAACTTAAAAAATACTTCAAAAAAACAAAGAAATGGAAATTCTTTCTAAGTAGTTAGCATTTTCCTTCTGGTGTTTTATGTAAACATTGTTTAAGAGCAGTTAATCTTTGTAGACTCTGAACAACATTTCTCTGAGCTCAGGTTTACCAGTTTAGAGGGGATTCATATATGATGATGGTTGTCTTCTGCAGGCATAATTGTATAGGAAATGTCACTGCCCTTCCCTGACTGCTCCTAGAAGAGCTGGGGTGGGCTGTCATAGTGCAGGGACTGAAATCCAGATATGTCATGTAAATCTTGCAGGTGTTGGAAGAGCCACTGGGCTAATCCAGCATTGTGCAGGAAACCGTTCTGCGTGGCCATGGGGGAGGGCTGGAGTGCATTTGGATTTGTGTTTCTGTTATGTGACTTGAAAGTCTTTCAGTAAACACTGTGTGTGTAGATTCTACAGTGAATGTAAGGCATGCCTCTTAGTGATATGCATCTGTGAGTGCTTAAAGAAATACAAGAATAACAGATCTTTGTTGTTTTTCAGATGTCAAATTTAAGCTTCTGTCCCGTTCTACGTGTGAATGGCGTTATGATGCCTGCACAAGCCCTTGTTTCAAGACATGCAGGGACCCTTTGGGAAAAAACTGTCAGACAGTACCAAAGTAAGTGTCTGTATTTTTATGGAAAAGTGTGCATTTTAGGCAAGACACCTAAGCAGGATAATAGGAGTATGAGGGCCTACATGTACACGTAATATATCAGGACTGTGCTCTTGGGTAAGGACGTAAGTGAAAGAGAAAAGAAATGGAATAAAATCGGCTGCTGCAGCCACATAAACATGACATTTCAGCCTTTAGTGTACTGCCAGGTTCTGGAATGACTGCTGTATTTGTAACTTTAATTTTGGGAGTATTATAGAATATTAATAAAGAGAGGTTATCACAACTTTGTTTCAAACAGTTGTGCCCTTGGTTTTCCATTATGTCACTGCAACAGCTATATCTGGCCTTGTTTCTTCCTGCAAAGTGGAATTTGTGCTAAATCTGCTAAAACTGACACTCAGATTTTGACATATAAAAATACTGGATATTTCTTACAGCAATAGTATTCACTCTTGAACCTGTGACTGTTCATTTCAAAAGCTGAGTGTCACTGAGTTCATGCCTTCCCTTAGATCTTGAGTGGGAATGAAAGTCATGGCAATGATATTTTGAAGGACTACCTTGAGGTGAACCAGATTGTCTGCTGAAACATACTTTATATATAGATTCTTTTCCTGGAATTGAATGCTTGATCCAGAAGATACTATTCAACTAGTTAATACAAATTGTTTTTCTTTTAGAGTGGAAGGATGCATCCCTGCCTGTCCTCTCAATATGTTGCTGGATGAAATCACTCAAAGATGCGTGTATTTTGAAGACTGTATGTCTGAAAATTTATATATATCATATATTAGATTATCTTATTAATTAGTTCTTTAGACATAATTTCAAATATCAAATATTTGTGTAACTGTGACCTTATGTGAACCTTGAGCTCACTAAACATACATTTTAGTTAAAATAATTTAATTCCTCAAAAATGAGACAGATTTTAAACTAAGAAAAATGTTCTTTCTTCATAAAACATTTCAGTAACATTAGATGTCAAGCAAATGATTTAATGAATTTATTTTTTAATTTGTTTACGAGTTCTAGAAGTTTAAAGACAGTTGAAAAGATCAGTTATATAAATTAACCTAGAACACTGCTGGCTCCATCACTATAATTATTCATTAATTTCAGGCTGTTTTTGTGTGTCTGATTTCAGGCATTGAACCTGCAGATGACAGCCTACCTTTGCTTGTCAGCATTCAAACCCCAGCAGTTCCACATTTAACACCAAGTGCAAGTTTGGCAGTGATCAGTGAAGAGGTAACTCCATTTCCTGTACCTGAAGCAAAGGACATGGAAACAACACTTACTACAAAATTGCAACTCACTGGAACTACAGGGAAACTGGAGTTTTTGGCTATTACATCCAATAAAACGCTTCCAGCTGTAACTTTATCACCAAATATTTCTTCACAGTCAACAGAAATGACATCTCGGAGGAGCACTACAGCAGTGACAGGGGAAAGAAAATCTAATGTCAGTTTGTCTGCTTCTGTTGACATTTTTCCTTTGTTTCCATCTACTATCAGTTCAGAAACTTCCACAAGGATACAGCTGATCAGTGGTGACTCCACTAAACTGCTGAGGGCTACAGAACCTCAGACAGCAACTGCTGCACATGCAGTGCCCACAAGAGCAGAATCAGAGAGCGAACCAATTGCTACTTCTGTTTTTACTGGGGCACCACTTAAAACAACAGAAATGCCAGTCAAAACTAAAATAATGGAGTTATCAGAAGTGGCCACAAGAACACTTCCCACGAAAGAAGCACAAGTAAAACCAGAAGTACTTAAAACATTTACACCCAGTTCATTTGAATCAATAACAGAAAAAACTACTGCATATGTGCCACAGCTTTCTACATCACCTCTGGATGTGCCTTCGTATACACTGCCAATAAACTTAACAGGAACTTCAGAAGGGACAAAAATAAGCATAGAACAGTCTTTTACCACAGTAGCTAATGTTACAGTGACATCATTTTCTCCTGTACTCACTACTTCATCTTTGTTAAAGCCAGTGTCTTCAGCAACAACAGAAGCAGCAGCTGTTTTAACGAAACAGAGTGTGAAGACTACATTTTCACCAACATCCACGCCACCTGTTTCATTAGCAAAGACAACTACAGAACCTCCTCTTGAAATGGTTCGACACCTGACTGGTACTCCGGAGGTTCTTTTCACTACAACTCTAGGTCCAAAGATGACAACTCTACAAACCCAAGAGAGATCAGAAACAACTTTCTTATCATTTACAACTCATAAAAAGGAAATCCCAAAAATTACATCTCATGTGGCTCATACGTCGAGTTCCTATTTCCCTCCCTATTCACCACATCCTAGTTCTAGTACTGAAAAATCCTTCATTCTTTCTACAAAGAGACCTGCAGTGTCTGCTCCTGTTCCTGCTTCTCCAGCTTCAGGTGAATTAAAAAAAACATTTAAAACTGTTTCAACTACAGGATATCCCTTACAAGCAGTTCTAAACACAACCGAGTTCCTGACTACATTATACACTAAATATCCTGTCATGGCTGACACTATCAGTGTGACACCTTTGTCTGTTAAGGTGACATCCAAAATAACATCCCCTCTTGAAAAAGCAACCAAGTCAACGTTTTCTTCTGGAGAAATATCTACTGAATACAAGTCAGCTCTGGTTTCGAGTACAGTGAAGACAAGCACTCCAGCATATTCAGGTAGTGTTACAACATCAGCAATGAAAACCAAAGAAACCACCACAGCTCCTTTTGTAGCTACAGAAGAAGAATTACCTCAAAGAACATCCATCACTGGATCACCACTTGCTCTCCTTAGTGGGACTGAAACCACATTGTTGACAACACAGCCTGATAAATCACAAGTAGAAAGTATTACTACCATCTCTACTGGAAAGCCATCTACTTTGTCTTTTCCACCATCCGGTTCTCTAATTTCTTTAAACATTTCTCTTCCTTCAGTACCCTCAGATGGAAAAGAAGTATCACTGACAGCTCTCAGTCCCACGCGTACATCCGATGAAATAATCTCTTTATATCCTAGAACAACTATACGAAAATCTATGTTAACAACTGAAAAGACCTCTCCAGTCCCAACTTTCTCTATTTTATCTTCTATATTAGAACAATCAAGTTCAATAACCACAGTACCAGATGAAAAATCACTAGTGAATATCACTGATGCCACATTCTCCCCAACCTCTGAATTCAGCAGTCAGCTCATAACAACCAAAAAAATTATGACAGGCAAAGAAAAATCCTCTCTGTCCCCTTCTGCTGCACTTCCAGTAACAAAGTCTTCTTACACTTCCTCCACCTCTCAGTATCTAGGAGATAAATTAGTTTCTTCACCTTCTTTAATACAACTGCTACCAGAAGTAACAACTGCACCAAAATATTCAGTAGAAAGTGAAATGGTTTCTACAGCATTAAAACCTGCAGTCCAAAGTATAACAGAAGCAGTGAAACTTCCAGCAGCTGCAGCTCAGCCATCCCTGTCTCCATCTTTAGCAGGCCCCTTCTCCTTGCAGACATCTTCAGGAACTAAACTTTCAGTACAGACCACCAGGACCACCGTTATACCACCTTCTTCTACTCAGAAGACTACAGAACTTGGTCGTCACACCTCTGAACCTTCATTGACAAGCCAAGTTCACCACTATCCTGCAGAATCTCTTACAAAATCCCCTGGTCAACCACAACCTGTCTTCAGCACAACTGAAACTACGGTAGAACTGACTTCCTTAAAGACCTCAGTACCAGAAGGCACTCATTCAAGTGTGTTACCTACCTCAGTAGGTCCTACCAAAGTTATTTTACCAACTCAAAAATATTTGCATTTAACTGATTCAGTCATGCAGCCACTTGTATCAAGAACTTCTGTTTTGCAGCCTGCAGTCCCAGCTAGAACAACAGCTGACTTGATTTTTGGCACCAAATTTCCCCCTTTCTCACCAGAAGTTCTTGCCGCTTCCTCCTCTTTAACAACAATTAAAAAAGAACTGTTTCCTTCATTTTCCACACAAAAGGCAGCTACAGATCTAAAATTCACACATCAGCCCTTGTTTACTAAATCCCTTGATTCAAGACAAACACTTGAAGAATCACCTTCACCAGATTCTGAGTCAGCCTCTTCAGTGGTTTTGCTACCAGGAACAACAGAAATTCCTATTGCGTTGGGATCCACATCAAGTGGTACAGAGAAAACTGTGGTGTTGCCTAAGCAGGTCACGCCTTCAGCCACCTCCTACAGTTCCATGATCTTACCAAGGACAGCCTTGTCGACTGAGGCCCATTCATCACTTGCAGCTTCAGCCTCTCCAACGATAAGCAGAGCTGGGCAAAACCTGAGCACTGCATCAGCAGCTTCAGACAAAGCAGCAGCAGTCACAGAGCCCATCTCCAGCTCTCTTTCTGTTACTTCAGAAGCAAAAGGAGCCATGTCACTCGACACAGTAAAGTCTGAAGAGTCAGAAGTAACAACGGGATTCCAATCTGCCCTTACTCAGGGTGTTACTGCTACACCTCAGACATTTTACCCTCCATATTTCACAAACACAGTTTCAGTTCTGTCCACTGTACATTCACCTGCTGAATCAAAACAGTTTTCTTCTGTAGCTCCATCATCAGTCAGTACTACTCAAACTTCAAAATTTGAAATAACAGCTGAGATGCAAACACCTTCTGTGAGTTCACTGCTAATGATATCTGATCACCCAAATGACACAGCAGCTCCATCAGTTTCCTCATTTACTTCATCCAGCAAACCACTTTATGGCTTGACTACAAAATTTTCTGATGGACTGGCAATAGCTGAAGCCACAGCAGGAGCTGTAGCATCACCTTTTATTTTGCCTCAAGAAACAGCAACTCTTCAAACTTGTACAGTAAGTAGATGTAAATAATTACCTGCCTGCTTTGGAATATGCCTTAGTTACTTTTACACACTGATAAAAAATAAAATTGTGAGCCATGCCTTGATCTTTAAGATTTAAAATATCTGTATCAAACAAGGGAGCCTGATTGTGTTATCCATTATATCTGAAACCTTGGATAACTTCATTATACATAACATTTTTTTCGAAATGTTATACTGCACTTGGTTTCAGGCCTCAGTTTTCTGAGTTTGACTGCTACAAGAATGGGTTTTTTGGCAAAATATGGTGTTTCATATGGTCCAGTGTCAGTGTTTTGTCACATTGCCCTCTTTGAAGCACATCTTTCCAGACACCCCTGTTATCATTTCCTGCTTGTTTCCTTCCATGTTTTCCCTTCTCAGCTTTTTTCATTGTAAAGTTAAAAATTCAATAGTGCTGTTCGCATCTTTACTATAGGACAACAGTGTTAATCTCTCCTCAGAATGATCAGGTTTTCAAAGGTGCTCTTTAGCTTCCATCAGCATCATGGGGATCAGTAAGTATTCTGTGCCTGAAGAATATGAACCCCTTTTTCAACAAAAACTATACAATATTGTGATACTAACTTGTTATGAATGGTAACCTCTGTCTTTTATTGAATCTGCCTTAGCCAATCACAGAGAGTGAGTGCATAAAACACATTTGCTTGGATGGACAACTGATCCAGGTTAATAAGTCACAGAACTGCCCATACAATGCTACTCAGCCCAGCTGTGGAATTTTAGGATTTGCTACTCAAACTAATGGTGACAATTGCTGTCCAAAGTGGGAATGTGCATGTAAGTTTTAATTCTGCAGTACTTTTGAAGTGCATTCAGGTAACAATTTAATGCATGTGTAAGAAGGGTAAGAACTGACACTTCTGTACCATAGCATAGAAGATGCACATTTTTTGGTTACTCATTGTTGAAGGAAATTTGTAATTGTAGTTTTACATCCAGGGAAATAAAATAAAAATGCTCCTTTAACATACTCAATGTTAGGTATCTGCAGTGCATATGTTTAGGCCTGTCTTAGACATGTCATCTCTCTAATCAGGGGACACCTAATCAATACAGATTTCTTGGGTCATTTTTTAACTACTTCAAGATGAAAAGATTCCCTAGACTGTTAACTACTTCTGTTAGCAGTTTGGGGACTCTGTACTGTAGCCACTCCCGCCAATTACCTAGAATTGGGCAGAAAGAATCCAAACCTTAAAGAAAATTCAATTTCATCATTGCAAATAAAGTATGCAGGGTTAAGCAATTGGAACTTCTGCTTAGGCCTTAGAGTTTAATAAAATAATTTGAAATAATTTGGCGTACAACTCCAAGCCCACTGAAACATAAAAGCTTTAGCAGTAAGACTGAGGAAAAATGAAAATTTTCCACCTTAGGAATAAGACTACAGAGAAACTATGGATCTAGCATGATCTGCTGTCACTCATGATTTTTCTTAGTTTGGGGTTTCTAAAAATTGCAAACCTTTGTTGGCAAGAACTTCAAAGAAATAGCTGAGGTTTGCAGGTTGTCCCTCTGAAAATATGCAGGATTTGATTCTGCTGTCAATTTACAAAGATGCACCAGTATCAAATACATGAAAATATGTGCTGCATCTATGAACTTCTCAGTAAGCCAGTTCATCTTATAAAATGTATTGGTTTATCTTCATATTTTGTAAGTTTACCAGAATTCTAAAGTTAGAAAATACATTTACTTTTTTTTTTTTGCCCCTTAGGTCGTTGCACCATTTTCTCTGATCTGAGCATTGTAACCTATGATGGAAATCATTTGGCTTTATTCAAAGAAGCATCCTACATTGTTAGTCAAACTCCAGATGAAACTATAACCATCCATGTCCTTGACTGTAGAATGGTAACTAACATTTATCAGCTAACAAAAGGTGTTTGGTACTGCTAATAAGGTGTATCTGAAAGGCAAGAGCATAATAATACTTCATATTGTGGTTATTGTTCACTTCTGTGCAATATCTATGAATTGTGCTTGCATTTCACAGTACTTATGAATTGTATAACACTCTAACGCCTGACTGTATGTGCATTGTTCATTGTGAAACAGCTGGAAGATGAGAGGTAGGTCCATGTTATCCTGTGGTATGTGTAATATGGACAAGATGATGAGAGATTAAGTGGATTTACATCATTAGTCACTTCTGTGAGTGCTGTCTTACTACAAATACCACCGCAGTTGTACCAGTGTACCACCAGTCTCTTTCAATGGAGGATTTTTATCTATGTTCATATGGACAAACTTGGACTGGAAACACCCATCTTCAGAGCCACAAAAGACTGTAGGAATGCCAGACTGAATGGGACCACCCTGTGCATTCCAAGTCTCTAACACAGGAGTAAGAGAGGAAGCCTAATGGGGATCCTGTCTAATGGGGTAGTGTGGGTTGGCTTTTGTCATGAGAAGTTCATTTCTTGTGAGCCTTCTCAAAACTCCTCTTAGCTCCAGTCTCTCCTGTAAAAGCTAGGCCATTTGATGTCTATATGAATGTCCTTTGCAAAGTTTGGTTCCAAGTTTCACCTTATGGAAGTTAATTTCAGAAGCTCAGTATGACATACGAAGACGATGTGTTTGTGACTTTCAGATTTGTTTTCCTCTTGTATTCAATATTTTCTGTTTTATTCACCCTTATGTAGCTCAGGAAGTATGCATTTACTCCTTATCCCTTACTCCTGTGCTGTACATATCATACAGATTCATCATTCCCAGTCTCATTCTTGCTGACCTTCAGATATGTAGTTCATATTTTTTTGTCCAAACAGCTAGTCCACCATATTTTTTTTTCCCTGAAAACCTGTATTTCTGTTTTAATTCCAAGACTGTATGATATAGCACAGTTGCTGAAAACAATGAGGTCATATTATTTTGGTTGTTTATCCAGATAAACTGTGTAGTCTTGACTTGAAACTGCAATCAGCAATGGTTTTCCTCTCTTAATAGTATAACCCCCCAAAATCCTTAATGTCCCAGTACCTAAAACCAATAAGCAACCAATGTATCCAGATTTTGCACATTGTGGCTATGGGTGATGTATTTTTGCTTTCTCCACAGAGTAATTCAAATTCAACTTCTTTGTGCCTGGCAATGTTGAACCTAACTTACGTATCAAATCAAATTATTATCAATCGTTTAAGCAGAAAAGTAAGTATTTTACGGGGTTAAGGGGTTTTATTTTCCTTTAGGTAACACCTTATTTCTGCAGTCAGCTGCCTCCTCATATGGATATCGAGGAATAGAGTAGAAGACCATAGGTTATATGATTCATTGTTCCAATTTTGAAATTAAGCAAATTTCTCCTGGTAAATTCAAAGAGCCAAACTGTGATCCAAGGGCAGTTAACAAGGTAAGACTCAGAGCAAGGCACATAAATTGTTAGTACCTTTGGTACCTGTATTATCTCTATGGAGGAAAGCCTGACTGCTTCTGAAATTACTCATGACTTAGATTCCTAAGCTGTCAAAAATCTGGCCTTGGGTCTACTACCAGATAATTAACTTCTCTTCTGTGTGTCTTGTTTAGATAACAGTAAATTCCAGATCTGCTTGGCCTACTGTTAGAAAATATGGATACAAAGTGGAAGATTCAGGCTTCAAGTATGCAGTTGAGACTCCAACAAAAATCAGAATTCAGTGGTTTCACAACACAGGTGTGATGATTATTGAGTTGAATAGTACCAGAGAACCAAGAGCTTTGGGACTATGTGGTAAGTATAGAGTAGTGCAAGAAATAAAGGCTTTCAGATTCTTTGCTAGGGAGACACATTTTCGTAGTTATATAAACTGTTTATTGCAGGGTCTGTCCCAAAAATTATTGCCAATTGCTGCAAATTTTAAGATACTGTTAAAATTAATCTATTACTAATTTTGTTCATTGTTGAAATTACGTTTGTATTTATTCCTCTCATAACTCTTTTCCCACAGCATTGCTTCTGTCTGTAAGCTGTTTGAATCACAGGCATGATTGCAGTTACCAAACCCAAATAAGTAAAACAGGCCTAAGTCCTTAATTTCAAATACAGTAATCTACAAATTGAGTGTTTGATAGCCATCTGATAGGAAGTGGTACATGCTATTTTCAGTTTTTAAACGTCAGAATTCCCAGGAAATGTAAACTTTAGAGAACTAATCTTAGTTTAACTGTTGGAGAAAATACTTCAGAGGGAATTTTTTAATAATGTTACGCTGTGTTAAGTCTGTTCAATGGTTTACCCTGCTTTTCTAAAAAGTACAGTCTTGAATAAGCTGGTGGTGGTACACCTTTTGAAAGCACATATTTGCTGATGTAAATCCCCACTGTGGTAGCTGCATCTGTAAATTTATCTGTAAGTTTGTGCTGTAAATTGGAGCTGGAAATCAGGATTAAGGAGATCATATAATTACAGTGGATATCTTTCCAGTTTCAGAAAGGGCAAATGCCTGTAGCTCAGTATCAAATACCAGGAATAGCTCAGTCCAGTTTCCAGTCCTGCTGACAGAAATGTGCTTCTCACAAGGAGAGTTTGAATTTACGCCATTTTGAAATTTGATTACCTCTTATTTGCCCTAACTTCTGTTTTCAGTATTGTTGTCACTCTGTTTGGCTAATTGTTATTGTAATTATATTGAACAGAAGCAAGACAATAAGGACAGTGGATATTTTTAATAAGCCTGATTCAAGTTACTCAGAGAATCTCTTTTGCCTTTACCTGTTTGATTACTGTGGTAGGGAGGATTGGGAACATTACATTCCTGGTTTATGAGGCATTTTGACTAGATGACAACACACTTCTGTGGATGGTGTTGCAAGTACAACTTCTTCAGGGAATGTGCTGTATATCCCTGGTGTTCATCTCTGACTGGGAGGTTCTCTGCCCAAGTCTGCCTGCACAGTGCTGCCTTGTGCCACTTACAGAGCCTGCCTCAAATGAGCTTGTTGTACTGCATATTTCAGGGTGAATTAGTCCAGCCTAAACTCCTTTCTGTGCTTTCTGTGTTAGTGCAAATACAAGCAGCATACTTTCTCAGATACCTTTTAGCTGAACTGCAGTATTG
This sequence comes from Promerops cafer, assembly GCA_013398275.1. Classification (NCBI taxonomy): domain Eukaryota; kingdom Metazoa; phylum Chordata; class Aves; order Passeriformes; family Nectariniidae; genus Promerops; species Promerops cafer. The sequence goes on along the minus strand of VZSE01008502.1, from coordinate 738,819 downwards.
GTAGGTCTTGATTTCTCAGCTTCATGGAAATGCTAAAACTGAAAAGACCATTACAGATTTGTAGCACGAGCATCCTTTGGAAGGATTCAGAAACAATGGTGTCTTTTACAGTGCAAGGATTCGGCAAATGTGGCAGCTGGTGAAGAGCTGGGATGGGAGATGAGGGATGTGGAAGGGGAACATGGACATCTCTATAGCAAAACTGGTGAAAAAGATTTCAAGCATGTCAGTTATAGTTGCAGATGGATCCTGCCAGGAAAAATGTGAAGGTTTAGTTTTGCTGTTTTAAGTCTCCTTGTCAATGTGTAGGAGAAGTGAGGAAAGATGTCCTTGACATGACAGAAATCCTTTGAAGTCTTTCATTACCATTGTGTAGTTCCTATCTGTGTTGCAAATACAGACTCAAAAAGTTCAATCAGAAACAGTTTGGAAAGCAGTCTTACTCTCTGAATGCCTGTTTTTGTATCACTGATTATCATCAGAAATTGCTAAAAATGGTGAAACAGACCAGTTCTTTAGAAAGGGGTGGAATCCACAAATAATTTTTTGAACAGATAAAGAATTAGGATTGTGCTTTTGGAGATGACAGAAGAAAACATTCTAGAAGCCTGATACAAAAGTCTCAGAAACTGATTATGAAGAAAGAATGGAGGACTGATCCATCATCCTGCTTTTTTCTACCTGCTGGATTTTAAGGAAATTCTGAGGAGACTACTGCAATACTTGAATGTGCTTTGCTGACCACAGTCACTGTGTCCATGTTATGTTGCTCCTTTTTTCCAAAGTGTTTCAAAATTGCTGACTATCTTAGTTAAAAGATAAGAAAGAAAAGAAAGAAAAATGTGATTCTGCCTTCTGGTATCATTTAAGCATCCTGGCATTTTATGGTTGTTCCCTTTTCTGGTAACATTTACATTTTTAATTTGCTGCTATACATGGAGGTGCTTTGGAAACTTTTTTAAAATGTATTTTTGTTTAGTGTTTGTGCAGCTGAGGAGCAAACTTCCAGTTTCTTAGCTGGGCTCTCTGAGCAGCTCTTTGATATGCAGTAGATTTCCATTCAGAGATGCCTCTTTACTTTTGCTTTCCTTCATTTTTCTGAATTTTGTGTATTTTGATACTAATGAAGACTTCTTTTAGGTTGTGATACTGTCATGTTGTATAAGATTTTGAAAAGGTGTTTACTTTCTCGAATATGCCACTTCAAACATATTTCACATGTCTTAACCTATCTTTTTTTTTTTTTTTTCCTTCTGGTAATTCATAGGGTTTTGTGATAGAAGCTTGGAAAATGACTTGATGCTACCCAACAGGACAGTTTTAAGCCAAAGCAGTTCACCCTCGACTTTTATAGACAGCTGGCAAGTGCCAGACACGTTAAAGTATGTCGGAGAAGACAGGCATCAGGAAACTAATTGCTCAGTCATGGACTGCTCAGAGTGCTTAAGAATGGTGTTGAACCAGACCTTCAGCAGCTGTCACCCTTATGTATGTTAACTATTTCAAAGCTTACATTTTGAGAGAGCTGCAGTTCAGATACAATTTTGTATACTTGATAATTTCACTAATGTGAGGCTACATATAACCATACCTGTTGAATGAGATATGTATTTTTCTGCGTGCTTACAGTTGCACTTTTTTACAGGTAAAAGTAATTGAAGAGTACAGCAGCTTGACAGGAGAGCTGAAATAAACTTTCAGAATTTCACCTCTGTTAGCTTTTAAGTATCACATAATTCATAAACCAGTCACAGATAATTCAACTGTATCAATAAGATGTAGAAAAACATAAAAGAAAATAGGGTATTTCATATATGTGTGTATATATATAAGGATATAATTAATCCTTAAGCCTTCAGTAATTTAACAAGTCCAAAATTGCAATAGGTAATCTGAGAACCTGCGTTCTCAAAGGCTCTAGAGACAGAGTTCCAGCTTGGGGATGTGAGAGGGCAGAACAGACCCTTGAAAGCAAGCCTGAAGCAAATAACAAACTCCTGGTGTGCAAATAAATTATTTGTGGTCATATGAGTATATTTACCATTTGACCTTTTGTATATAGCTGATTTTGATGAAGAAGAGACCAAAAATAGGTAAAAACATAGAGGTAAGAAGGAACAAAGTAATTGTGCCTTCTACTAGAAAAACTGTATTACCTCTTGCTTTGGCACTCAAAAGAGATTAAACTAAGGAATATAATCATGTCAATGTTCAGAAAGTCTTACTTTTAAATACTAGTAGATTATTGTTGTACAACAATGAAGCCTTGCCATGAACCAAGAACTTTTGGCTTTTTTGTAGTGGATATTTTTAAAGCTCACTCTTTCCTACGTAGCATAGGTAGGTGCCACCTCTTTTTTTTTCCTTTGTTAGATTCCACCTGAGCAATTCTGTGATATATGGGCTCGAGACACTGAGTACATTCGAAATCCATGCATTTCACTAGCTGCCTATGTGGCAATGTGCAACAAATTCAATATTTGCATAGAGTGGAGGAGCTCTGATTACTGCCGTAAGTATTCTGCATGTATGCCCATCTCTAGTGTTCACAGAGACAAAATTTAAAATCTGCCTAATTTAAGAGTTATTTTAAGTTGAAAATACCAATGCTTCTTGAGTCTTCATGTACTTTGATGCTGCTGCAGAAAGCTGTGCCTTTGGAGAAGGGATTAGAGAAATGAAACACCTTTGAGACTAGATGGAGTTTAAGGGGTAAAACCTGAGATCTTAGGGCATCCTGGCAGCAGAATTCTCCCATAGCAACACTAAAATGTAAGGCCAAATAGGATCTGTGGTTGGATCACAGCATCTCCTTATGCTGTCCATGATCGCCTAGGAAAAGCCCCTTTCCGTGATAGCATAAGAAGGTCTGTGGTTTTGAGCCATTTTTTTTTAATTCTTCAGTTTGTATGGATTTTATTAGCAAGTAACTGTTAAAAGGAGCTCTTACATAATATAGCTGTAAATATGTATTTTATCCATCGTGAAGGGACACATCACAATTATTTTTATACCACAGTGATGCGTTTTCTTTGTCCGCTGCGAGTTATTCAGAACACTATGATTGATCTGTGTAGTATTTGATGTTGCATGGTTTGATATCTCTGCTGCCAAAATGCAAACTGAAGCTTGATGAAAATGTTACTACAAGAAGAAGAGAAGTAGAAGGGCTTGCAGATTCCTTATGTGTGAATTTTTTATGTAGGTAACTGGTCTGTGTTGGTGTTTCAGGCTGGTAGATCCAGCTCAATTGGCGAGCACGGGGAGTTGACAAGACAACAATGTGTTCTCTTAGGTGTTGCCTCATGGGCTTACAACTTGAACAATGTCTCATTTATTTATTTCCTTCCTAGCCTTCCCCTGCTCTGAAAACTTCTCCTACCAGCCTTGCATAGCTGCCTGTGAGGTTCCAGAGAGTTGTCAGAATAAAGAGGTTGCTCCTCTGGATTCAGACTCCTGCTCAGTGCTGACAGAAGGCTGCGTCTGTGCTGGAGGCACCATCCTTCACCGGACTCATACTGCTGTCTGTATTCCTGAAGAAAAATGTGGTATATTTGGATGTGATTTTCTTCTTTATTATTGCAAGTTGGTGGTCAGATACTTCATTATTCATAAGTTGAGTTCTGGTTTGGTGTTGTGTGAATTCTGAAAATGTCATTTATTCGAGGATTCTAGATGTGCAGTAAACATTAACTGTGCAGGTGAGCAAGCAGGCACACCTTGTGACATACAGTTTTGCTCACTTTCTTTCAGCTGGAGGATGCTCTTCAGAGTCTTTGCTTGAGTTAGTGTATTCAATTATTGTAAACTTGTTAGTCTTGGCCTCCTTTTCACCCAAGCCCTTTGCCAAGGGTCCAACCTTTTGATACCCAATGGCATTCAAATGACATGCAGTAGCAGTTAATGACACATTTTGAATAACATATGTGTGTGTCCTGCCAGCATTCATGTTTATTTTCATTGCAATTCTGCCTCACCAAATAATGGACCAATTCTTCTCCCTAACAACATGAACCTTGAAGATTCAGTTTATGATAAATCAGACTGCTAAAGCACTGTAAATTAATAATAGTTTTGACATTTGTGAAATACAAAAGTAACTTCAGATCATTAGTTTAAAAATGAAGGATTGGATTGTGATTTTAAGTGACTGGCCTTGCAGTAGAGACATGAAACAAATTGGAAGGTGTTGAGTGTCTTGCTTTCCTATATAAACTCAGTCACGGACAGTCTCCTCATTCACTTTTTTGTGGGGTGATGGACATAATCAAGCCTTTAAAACTCTGGGATTTTATGCTTCATAAATCCACATCCACTATGGAAAAAATGGTGATCAAAATTGGAACTTAAAAGGAATTACTTCTGTTTTCTGTTGTCCTCATCTAGCTTGTACAGACAGCTCAGGAGCACCTCATGCCGTGGGTGAGATCTGGAGAACTTCTTTGAGTGGATGCTGTATGCAAAAATGTGTTGACAGTGAGACCATTATTCCAGTGGAGCACAACTGTTCAGAGATCCACAGTTTGGAGTGTCAGCGATTTGCAGAAGTGGCCTTGCTTGTTCCTGATGATCAGACGTGCTGTCCTCAGAAGATCTGTAGTAAGTATTCCTTCATGGCTGTGAATAGTTCCCACTGGAATATGCAGATGTCCTTTCTCTGAGGTTTGCTTTCCTGTTACACATGCTACTTTTGAAGAAAATGGAAATTACTTTGGTTTGAATTTACAGATTATGTCAAAAACTGTAGAAACTGTTTGGCTCAGTATCCAATAGCTTTTGGGGTAGAGGTAGAGGATAGGAGGAGGACTGAAATAGCACTGTGTTTATTTGAATATGAATTGTGTTTCCCTCAAGTTTAGAGATTACTGTTTAATTTTAATATCCAAATACAAACAAATGATCTGGATAATTCTGAGGAAAAAGAAATCAGATGATTGTTTATCTAATTTATAAAATGAGCAGTAAAAATGATGGAAAAGCTTTTTTTTTTTCCATGTAATTCTTGCTTAGCTTAGAAAGTTTCCAAAAGAAACTGCAAGCAATTTTCATGTTTTGACCGACTGGGTATGGTGTTGCAGTGAGTTTTCCAGAGGAGGTTTGGTTTTTCAATTCTCACAAGATCTCAGCTCTAGTTTAACATTGCCTCTATGGAGAGTGTTGCAAATGATGAGCACTTCTGAATCCTGTCTCATGGGAGTTTTTTGCTGCTCCACTGTGTTTTTCAAATGCCTGTAATTTGGACTTTTGGGGTATCTAGCTGCAAATACTGCTTGCCACTGCTCTACTCAACTTATAAATGCATAGTTTAGAAGATGATTGTTCTCTCTTTTTTTTCCTTTATGTGACAGTTTGTAATCAGAGTCTTTGTGAACTCCTGATCCCAGAGTGTAGCAGCTTGGAAAAGTTGGTCACCTACTACAGTGAAGAATCCTGTTGTCCCAGCTACATTTGTGGTAGGTTTCTTTTGAAAGGTAAAAAAAGTGCACTCTGTAAAATACATTCAGTAAACTAAATAAATCAACTCAGAAGGATAAGGGTAGTCTAGATGCAACTGTTAGTATGGTCATTTACAAAATTCACTCTGTCTATAGCTCAGGGTTGGTTGGTGCCTCAGTTTGAGCAGATGTGATGCGATCTTGTGTTAAATGATCAGGCAAGATCTTGACATATGAGGTAAACATTTTTCTAAAGCAGCTTGTAGTACCTCTCTACTCCACACTGCCTTTCCTGGGATATATATATCCAAAGGAGGAATGCTGAGCTTCATCTAAAGGAATATATCTGTTACCCTTTTTTCAGAATGTGATCCAGAAAAATGTGAACCATTGGAGCAGGTGCCAAGCTGTCAAGATGATCAAACACTAATTGCTGCTCGGGTGGAGAATACCTGCTGCATTTCCTATATATGTGGTACAGTAGCCTGACTGGTTGAGATTGAGTGTGGTTTTGCATATGCAGTTATATCTATTATTATCTTGCCAATTAAGACTCCTTATATTCCCTTTATGTCCCCTAACATAGTAAGGCTTGAATGTAGTTTAAAAAATTGGCATTAATTTTCTAAAATATAAGAAGTGGCGACAACCACCAAGAGTCACAGAACAGCTTAGTGCAACTGAGTAGTATTCCTTGGTCGAGTAAAGGAGGTGGTGTAGTCCATGGATGAAGGATTTTAGGGTTTTTGAGGTTGTCCGTACGCAGAGTGTGAAGTAGATGCATGAATACTTTGTCTGAAAGAAGTCTGAATTTATATAGGATCTTACTGTCTGTATCCTGCTGCCTCAGTTATGGCCCATCTTAATTGATGACAAATATCCCATATGTATTATGCATATTTATTCAGTTCTTTTGAGGTTTAGCCTTTAATGACTTAATTCAATAATAAAATTGCACTTTTGCCATTAGTATGTGTGCTCCAGTCTTACCATGCAGTTGTTTTCTGTTTGATAATAATTTGATAATGAGGTGCTGTTGAGTTTATTTTATTTTTAAACAGATATCTGGGAAGGGAACAACCTTCCACATGCAAAAATTTGAGTGCTAATTGGAAATGTGAATTACAATTCTCTTATTTACAGTAATCAGATGGGTTTGATCATATGTTAGCAATGGGGCAGCATTTGGCTCTTCTCACTGTCTGCAGAGTCCCCTTTTGACTCTTTGATAAAATGAGTCTTTGCACTGTACATATTGAAAAGTTCCTGTTGTGGTTGTCATGTGTTCAAGTGGGAGGATAACACTGGGATCTCAGGGGATATATTTTATTGAGGATCAAAGATTCCTGGTAAAAAAACCAACAGTGTGACTTAGTAGGAGAGAAGACCTAGCAAAATTTTTCATAACAGGAGAAGGAGGGAAAATCATTTTTGCTCACAAAAAATGAATTAATTCTTTATAGCAGGCGACAAAGGAAAAAGAGGCAAGCTTCACTGAAAATTAGCCTTCTGTATAGGGTCTATAAGCAGTGAATGCAGAACATCTCTGCTCTCTTTTATATGAGTATGGGACAAACTTAGAGCAAACTTTCTAGGCAGTAGCAAAATTTCTTCCAATGTTTTAGATTTAAATAATTATTTTCTCCAGCATGTGGGGCTTGCTCGGATCAAATTCCCACATGTCAAGAAGGAGAAGTTCTCATCGTGGATGGCAACACTACTGACCGGTGTTGCCCTACATACCAGTGCAGTAAGTTTGACTTGACTTTAATATTCTAAATAACAGAGAACATGGGAAATTTTGTGGTGTGGATGTTCAGTGTCAAAGTGGTGGATTAGAGATACAGCTCCACTTGCTGTATAAGCAAGCTATCATCTGTTCTGAACAAATAAACTTTTAAAACTTCATGTGTGTAAAGCATTTTCTGATATCTGTATCATGGAGACAAGTGGGTAGTTTCAGACCTCAAATTCTGGATATTTAAAATTATTTAAATACTTGTCTAGAGTATTTTGTAGTTCATACTGTTATTACCCAATAGCTAACAGTCTAATTTTTACTATTAGTCTGGTAAACTAAGATGTTATCCAACTGTATTTATTGTAAGTCATTTACCGTATCTTGATTAATATTTCCACTCATCTAAAAATAACAACACTGTGTTTATTGTACTTTCTTTCCTTTGATTTTAGTCTGTGAAATACATCGTTGTCCTGAATTCAAATGCATGCCTGGCATGTCTCTGGTGGAGGTGTGGAGCCCAGAGAAGTGCTGCCCCTTCCGAACATGTGGTAAAATCACTGATTTTCACTGAAGTTGCCTTAGACAATGAGAGATGACAACAGCTTTGGCCCCTTGGTTTTAGCCAACTATACCCCATTGTGACCTGCTCATGAGCAAATGATACAGAAAAGTCATTTCATGCTACAGAACTTCCTAACCTGCAGGTTTTGCTTTTCTTGTAGAATTTGTCCGCCCAAACTGGGTTATTTACCATCTTTAAAGTGTTGTGAGAGTTACTGTGTTTGACTTTTATATCTGGAATTTTTATTCTCTCTGTTGCTCTGTTGTAAGCAAATTGCTAAACTACTGTTTCTGGCATTGTATTTTGTTTCAGAATGTGCGTGTGAAACAATCCCCAAACCTCAGTGCAAACTGGTAGGAAATTTATCTTGTCACTATTCTTTTATTAATTTCTTAATAAAGCTATTTACCAGTACCTGAATAATAGTTTTATCAGTGAAATATGAAATGGCACATCATCACCTCTTTTTCTAAAAATTACTTTAGAGTAACATATACACACTTGTAAGAAGCCACCTAAGTCTAAATACCTTGCAGAACAAAACGACTCTACAGCCCTGATATTTCCAGAGCTTTTTATTACCATATTCTGCCCCAGTATATTGGTAGAGTAGGACTGCTTTCATGCACACAGGGTAAGTCAGGATAAAATTTTGGGTTTAAAGTGTTGAATTAAATGCTTTCAAGCATTGCTGTTAATATTTTTTGCTATGGTGAATATGTTAACATACATCATGCACTCAGGCTGCTGACTAAGCAGAACCTTCAGAGATACTGCTCCCCAAATTCTGAAGGAAAGTTGTTTCAAAGACAAAGATCATATAAATAAGAAAACCTGCTGTTTAATGTGTATTTTTTTCCCCGTTTTTATATCCATAGGGGCAGAAACTTCAGATAGACGAACTGTTTCAGAACAGTACAGAAAATGTCTGTAATTGTGTGAAGTACAAATGTGGTAAGTCAGAAGATAATTTAAGTCAAAGAAATCTCCTTTCAAGTGCTAAGGGAAATTAGGACTTAAAAATCAGGTGTTCACTTTGAACATGGCCCTGAAGAGGACAAGATTAATTTACTTAATTCACAAATAGTGCTAATTCTCCTCTGTGTCCTCTGTAACTGGGAGAAATAGACATTTCTCAGGTACATCTCTTATCCTGAAGTAGTCTTCCAAAATAAAACAGTTGAAGAAGCCTGCACTGTCACTTGAGTGCAGCTAATAGAATATTATATATTTCTTTAGATTTCATGCATGGCTGGACTTGAAAAGATTAGGTGACTGCAGCAAAACATGAGATTACTATTAATGATTTGTTTGAAAATGTGGCCCATAATTCTAAAATAGGTAGAGTAGCTTTTCCATTCCTGTTTCACTGTTTGAAATGTTTTAGTGGCATTTTGATGCCAGGCTGATTGTCCTGAGAATGCTGTTTGTGTTTTCTTGCAGTGAGAGACAAAGTTTGCCTGAGTAATGAGAAAGGTGTGCTGCTTCCTGGGCAAAGAATCGTGGAACACAGTGCAGAGGGCTTCTGCCATATTTCCTATTGTACAAATGTGATTGATCCCTCCACTAAATACTACAAAATAAACACGTCTTCGATAGACTGCGCTGTCAAATGCAAAGCTGTAAGAAATTCAGAAATTTAGACCTGTATATTGTGTCTGGTGGCCTGAATTACTTTGTGATGGGTTTTGTTGAGCAGATGGCAGTCATAGAGCAAGTTGGAAAGAGTATTAGGTTATCTCCCTCTAATGATGTGCTACCACAATTCTGATGGAAGTTTAGAAAAGTCTCCCCCCCTCCACTGTTTTCTCTGCTGCATAAATCTTACACTAACTAAAGTATATACTGAATGCCTCCTTGGATTAATGGCATGCTGCCTCTTTGCATCCCTGCAGAGGTTCAGCTGCATTATGTGCAAACTGGTACAAATTCCTGGCAGACATCAGCTGAATAAGATTCAGAAAGAGAATAATTATGAATAGAAGAATTCTAAATGCAGTGAAAACAGCTTTATAAAAAAAGCAAATATTACACTGTCTTTTTACAAAATACGATACATTACCATGGGAATATTATACCGATTTTTTTTCAAATTTTATAATTACTTAATGTCTAATGTGTAAAAAGTTAAAATTTCAGTGGTTCTTGAAGTAAGCTGTGATATTTGAAAATGATAGAAGGACCAGTTAATTCTCTCAGATTTAGAACTCCTCCCCTTTTATTTCAATTAAGATCAAAGGTATTTTATAAAAGCCTCATGAGTGTGCAGTGTGTGCAAATGTAAGCTATGTGGTTTTCAAGGTTATTTAAAAAATATCCCTAAAATCAGATACCTGAAAAAAAAATCTGCCGGTTAAAGTAGTAAAACTTTGAACTGCAATATGGTCTCATACAAGGAATAATCTATTTGATTTTGGCAGAACCAAGTCTATCAGCCTCCAAAAGATTTAACAACTTGCTGTGGTAGCTGCAAGAACTTGTCTTGTCTCCACACTTTCAGCAATGGCACAGTTGCCAGTTTTAAGGTGAGTTTGCTTATTTTATTCCCTCAAAATATTTAGAAGTAAACAAAATTTACAATATATTGTACATATCTTGTCATATAAAATGTGCAGAAAAGAGTTTTATTTGGCCAAATACTAGGAATAGTTTTGCATGTACACAGCATTAATTTCTTGGAGAGTCAATCAGGTAAATGTTGACAAAAGTTGAAGGATTCTGATATATATGAGAGAATTACCATCAACCCGACTATTTTAGAACTTGCTCAACATTATGTATTTTTTTACTGGACTTTCAAATGCAGTACTTAAACAGAACTTGAATATGCATCTAAATTATATTTTGCTGTATTACTGTTGATTCAAATGAGATACCATTCAATGGAGTTGTTTTAATTAATACTTGAAATACTGTTTTTGCTGAGTAAAACTTCTGTTTTAAAATTTTTAACAGCCAGGTGCTGTTTGGATTTCAAACTGCATCAGATATGAATGCACCAACACAGCAATAGGACCAGTCCTGGTATCCTCTGCAGTCGGATGCCCTCCCTTTAATGAAACTGAATGTGTGAAGGTCAGTGTACAAGACACTGTTTGCATTCCAGCTGTGATTTATGTTTGCATAAAAAGATTTAACTCTGACAAAACATGCTTTTACCTCAAGAAGGGAGAAATTATTAATTTTTGCAGTGCCTGTATTTTTTCCCAGACATTTAAAGGTAAAAGGTGTAACCACACACCAGACTACTGTGCCACCAGGCTGCTGAGTAGCTCAGCTGGACACACCTCTTCCGATTCTTATAATTTTTTTTTTTAATTGGGGTTTGTAATATCAAACTGGTTTTCATACAACTGTCTGAACTTGGATGCTTTTCTGTGCTGGACCTCCCCTTTCTAGCATTTTCCATGTATAGCAATGTGATTCAGCATAATGATCAAAAACATTGAAAAAAGGCAAGATTGTCTGAAAATCAGGAGCATCTTTTCTACAGTGACACATAAGTTTTATGAACTAGTTTTGGAGCAAGAACAGAAGTTCTGTATGAATTTGCAAGATGAGATTATACTAAGTGCCAGGAAATGGAGGCAAAGATTACTCACTCTCTTACTGCTCTCTGTAATTCTACATTTACATGTGGATAGAAAGATACTTTTCTTGGTGGATGATGTTACACAAGCAGGGAACAGTCCTGAAAGAACTGAATGGCTGTAGTTCTTCCTCACAAATTGCAGTGGGCTGGTTCTTCAGAACTGTCTCAGTTTCGTAGCCAAACCTTCATCCATTCACCAGAGTGTTGCATTTGCCTGAACAATGATGCAGAGCTTTATCTGAAAGATACTAAGATATTTCTAATAGTGCAGATACATGGGAATGAATGCTTGAAAAAAATCAAGTTTTTTCCTCTTTATCTCTTGGTCAGGTTGGAGGCTATGTTGTGCCATTCTTAGAAGGATGCTGCAAAACATGTAAGTGATTATTGACAATTCCTGCCTCACAAGTCTCTCTGGTCTGTTACCTTATGAACAAAGTGGATTATTTCCCATTAGAAAGCTTGATTCACATCTCAAAGGCTGTGCTTTTCCCAGGTTTACTCATTTACATAACACTGAAAATAGTGGAGTCAAATCAAAAGAAGACACTTTAACATGAAAGCATTTACTCCACTGATAGTGATTGTAGCTGGTCAGGTCACTGAAATTCCTACCTCGAGTATTTTGTAGTTCTTGTGTAAAATTTGTCAAATTTTAGGTACTGCATTTAGTAAAATAAAAGGTACCATATTTTAGAAGGCACCTTAAAACAGTGCTTCATCTACATTAATATCTTCAAAATTTTGTAAAAATGAAGATTGATCTATGTGGTTTGTAAGTTAATTTTGTAAATAATGAATATAGTAATTAATAGATAGTTAAGAAACCTTCAGGCAGTATCTTTTAAAAGATTCTACAATTTAAAAATTCCCCCTTTCTTTATTATCTGTGAGAGCTAATAAATATTCTCTGGGGAAAAAAAAAACTGAATAAAAATTCTCTACAGAACAGGTTTGAAAGATACTTTGTCTTAATAGAAATCAAAGAAATAGAAATCTTTTTTTTTTTTAGCACATTGGTGCATAGCTGAAACATTCTGGCTGATTTCATGAAGGCTTTAGACTGAAGTGTGATACTATTAGAAGCAACTGAAAAGGAGATATTTATACTGGGCAGTCTAATAATATTTAAAAATGCAAAAAAATTTGACTGAATTTACATAAGTGGCTGAAATGGTGACCTGAAAGGGTGGGGCATTTCCTGCTGGGTGGGATGGAGCTGGCACAGCCGTGACTGCCTGACACGGTACCATGTGCACAGTTACTGCAGTGGGTTATGTGCTGCCAGCTGGGAGGTACCTTTTGGTGTTACTGACTTGTATTACATCTGTAGGAAAAAGTTTATGGAAACTGTACAAGATTTATCTGTTTTTTTTTTTCTCTGCTCCCACCATAATGTAATGATAATATCCAAGTTTTTTCCCTCTGATGGACCTGTGTTTCAAGCACTTGTCCTACCTAGTTCTGCAGTAAATTCTCCATAGGCACTCTGAGATCGGTTTTTGATTATCAGACATTGCCTTTCAATGTTCTAACAGCCAAATAAACCAGCTTCTGAACAAATTAGTAAGACAGTTAAACATGCATTAAGCTTCTTTTCAACAGGGCAGAAGATCTTGGAGCTATGCTTAGAGAAAGATTATAACCATGCTCCTTAATTGTTAAAGACAGAAGTAAATTAACCTGGGGCATGCCTCACAAAGTAAAATTAAACCCTTGAAGAAACCAGTGACTTCTGAGATGCATTTACAAGTACATTTCTATAGTTTTGATTTCACACCTGTTTGTGCACAACACAGAACCTCTGTGAATCATGTAGTTCATTCTGACTCCAAGCAAACCTGCCGTGAGAGCTGTCAGTCAGTTGTAATTGTGGGAGATGTTTTATGAGAGGAATTATCAGTGTTTTGTTTTCTTTTGAAGTACTTTACCATTAGAAACAACTGTGGGGGTTTTTTTCAGTCTTAATTGGTCTTGAAAATTAAGAGCCAGGAGCTCCATCAAAACCTAGAGAGGAAATTACACTATTTCTCTGTTGTAGCCCCAAAAGACATACTGAACTCAGGATACCAGATTGGCTTGGTTACACCAACGTAGACCAGATCCTTCCTGGTTTGCACACGAGGTTTAGCAATGCAAGTAACACCTGGACACGGTACTCAGCTGCTGGAACCATGAACCCTGCCTGAGCAGGGAAGTGGGACCAGATGACCTCCAGAGGTCTCTTCCAGCCTCAGCCATTCTGTGATCCTGTAATATAGAGACATTTTAAAGTTGAATTCTGTTTTCCAAAATCTAGTAACCCCCAAATGTTTTCATGCTACCGGAAATCCTCTGTAACACGTGCTCTGTTCAATGTGTAATATTCTTACCAGGTTCTTCAGTGTCAGTGCTCCTCCCATTCCTTGTTAGCCCAGTCACTCCTACAGCCTATGTTGGCTGTCACACAGGTACCTTTTCCTGAAATAAGTAGGACCAACCCAAAACAGCATCATTGTTGATTTCCAACAATGTACTCCCTGATAGGAGCGCCAGACCTCTCGTTACCCAATTATTGCCAAAGCTGCAGTGTAGCATAACTGCTCATGGTTGCTCAGTGTGGCTCCCATTTTGGTTTGTTTTTCACTTTGCACTGTGTGGGCGGTGCATTGTTGTCAGCCAACAATGTACTGTTGGTAGTAAGCACTTGCATAGTCTTTAGCTTGCTGCATGTGTAAAATTGCTGTGTTTAAAAGGGTAAACTAATTCCATCATGTTTACAGTGCACTAGAACATAGAGACTAATTGCTTTGCTTGTTAAAGCTTGTTATGTCAGCCACATTTTTGCAGATGATGTGTCATACAGTTCTGCTTCCAGTGCCATGTACAGTAGAAGCAAGTAATTGTTTTCCCATCCATAGTTAGGATAATATACTGAAAACAGCAAGCCTGTGTTTAGTCCATGTAAATTGGAGATTATCTTTGTTCTTTTCCATAAAGCATGTTAATTCTTTGAATTGTAACATGCTTGTTTTGGCATTTATTTCATGAAAACAACTCTCCAAATTTCTGTAAGAGAAATTACATTGACTGTAATTTTGTACACCCCTGAGTGATACATTCTACATTAAACTACACTTATTACTCCAGATCTCTTAAATCAAAATCTATACTTCTTTCATATTGCTGTCACTTTAAGTGACCACAGTGTTATGAGTCAACCCAAAAAACCAAGCAAGGATTTTCAACTAGAGAGATGGTGCAAAAGAATCGCATAATATTATGACATATATAAAATGCTCTCATATTTTGTAAGGTTCTTTATGTAAATGTATATTTATTGTAATGCTCATTAAAAAAGCATTGGATATTAAAACACATGCATGGAAATACATTATATATTTATTTTGTATGAGATACGATGTACTTTCACCATAGCCTGGATGAAGTCATAGTCACAGCTGCACTGAATTCTCCACCCTACACACCATGTATAATGTAAAAGAAGAAAGAACCATGAAAAGAACTGTGAAAAACTTGAAATAATGGTGAGTTGGGGTTTTTTAAAAACAATTAACTTTTTCTTTGTTTCTCAGTTTACTTTTTCCCTAAGCAAACATAATTCAGTGACAGTCAAGCAGTAGCCAAACATTTCTGTCTGTAGGTTTTTATTTGTTTCCAAGAAGATTTATTGCTCTCCTTTCTGTCATGTTATAGAAAACCCTGCTATGTCTGAAGAGAGTACCAGGCTTATATAATTAAAAAAAAAAAGGCAAGAAAACCCCAAACAAAAAAATCTAAATAAAAACCCCCCAAAAAACAACATGTAAAAACTGTTTCTCTAAGAAGCAGTATTACTGGTTTGACAGTGATTAGAGCAGGGAACTGGACATGGTGCAAGAAGATGTAATCAAATTGTGTCACAGTTCAATACTGGGCATTGTTCAAACCAATGAATCCTTTATTGCCCTTGCTTTTCTGGAGCTAACATATTCCCCTTTTGTCAACATCTTTGGATTTCTTGGCTCAAAGGAAATGCAGCTCTATAAGGGGAGAGTCGGTGGGGGCTGCATCATGACGTGTAAAATCTGGTGTGAAACAGTGGAAACTCTTCTGATGGAACGGGCTGTTCATTCTCTTACAGATCTGCCACATGATGGGGTTTATCAGCACAGAGAGGATCATCCTCAGAAGATACTGTTCTTCCTGTTCTCTTACAACTGAACTTTACACCAAACATTGTTTTTCTTCCAACGTTTGGCATTCCCTTGTTAAATTAAATTCAACTCAGCATTTAATTTCATGAATTCTTGTGATCTCTTTTATTTGATCCATGTGCCTTGTACATACTTCTATGAGAAAAATTGTGGAAATAATGAAAATAAAAAGTTTCATTTGTTCACTGGTGTTCTTTGATTTAATAAAAACATACAGAAATGTAAAGCCCCCTGAAGCCCTGTTCTTCATCAGGTTCTGTTACGTATTCTGTTACAGATTTATTTTAAATTTTGTTTATACCTCTGGAATGCAAGTGCTGCTGTTGAAGTTTGTTGTATTTATTTCATGGAAAATGCACTTTAATTTATTAACACATTTACCTTTTGATAATGATACAATTCGGTATGATTAACAAGTTAAATTAATTAACAAGTCTTCTCACAGGAGAGTTTGATCAATTTTACAAAAGTTTTTGAAAACAGTGGGCTTACTCATAAAAGGCCTCTGAGTGAAAAATAAACCTTTTATAGTTGTTATTAAAGATAAAAAGAGAGATACTTGAATGAAATAATTTTAAAAGTGATTCAATGTGCAGCTAAGCTTTGTATGTGCAGTGATGTACTGAGTATTTTCTTCCTTGTGTCTCTTGAACCCATTAAATGGTCAGGAGTGTTCTTGTCTCTGAAATGTTAGAAATTCGAGCTGATATTTTTAAATCTTATGCCCATTTTGCAGGTAAGGAAGATGGTAAATTCTGTAAGAAGGTGACTGTTAGGATGACCATCCGCAAGAACGACTGCAGGAGTAACACACCCGTAAGTAGACAGCCACTGCGACTTCTTCCAATAGGAGAGAAAAATTTTGAGATATTAAAAAGAAGGAAGAAAGGGAACTCCGATTCTACAAGGCCATTGCCTCCATCTCTGTTGCAGAGACAGAGGTTTCTGTGTTTCACAGAGCTGTTTTAATGCTTCCCTACATTCTCAGCAGTCATCTCAATAATAAAAAAGGACGCTGTTACTTTTTGTGTGCATTTTGGTGCATGCCAGTTTAGTCTCATTTCACCCTATACTGCAATTATTCTATGCAAATTAACTATTACAACTGAACCTTGCCCTGATATTCTACAGTTAAAATGGCTGCAGATGTGTGTAATTTTTCATCTGCCCAGGGACAGTGTTTAAATTCCAGCTTCATGAAGAAAGGCATCCTGGGTCCTGAAAGCTTTTTTTAGGCAGCAGCGTGAGCACGCTGTGAAATGTGAAGGAAGAATGAGGCACTATCTGTGTGTCTATCAAAGGATTTAGTGTTGGAGGACACCAACCATGTCCTGCTGAGCAGCGAGGCTGAGAGCAGCAGCAAGGGTGCAGACAGACGTCTCGTGTGAGATGTGTAAGAGCGCCTGGAAAAGCTGTAATAAAAGAGAGTAGGGAAACAGCTGTAGCCTCTAAAATGACTCCAAGAGTACATTTAGTAGAGTAAGCTGTTGAGCAGCCAGGAAATTTATTCTCAGTGTTTCATTGAACAGAAACACAAATCCTGACTATTAAATTTGGAAAAAAATTATCAGTTTCTTAAGCCTATTTGTCTTATAGTCTATATTACACATTTGGTAAAGTTAGTAGTAATTCCCCTCAGCTTTCCAAAGGATTGGTTCTTTTATTCCTCTTTGCTGATACCCAGTATAGCAACACTGCATCAGTGTATCACTGAAATTAATACTGTAGGGAGTTGCAGAAAGAACATTTGGTGCTGTGTTCAAGCCAAGGTTGTTATGAATACTTCTAAAATTCAAAACTGAAGTTGCTTCTTTGTGTCTGTTAAAACAGCACAAATCTGTTACTGAAATTGACAGAAAAGTCATCATTACCATCAGTAATACTAAAATTGAGACCTGTTTGAGCAGTGCACTTTAGAAGTTATTTTCAGATGTAGTGGGATTTCATAAGGGGGTAGAGGAAATACATCCACATTTTTCACTGCTTTGCTACTGGATTTGAGTGCCTAATGTCTTCAGAATTCCTTGAGAACCCCTAACTCTGCTGCCTGCTCCCATTTGTGAATTATTGCCTGTGTGTTGCCAGGTGAACATCGTTTCGTGTGACGGAAAGTGCCCGTCCGCCAGCATTTACAACTACAACATCAACACCTACGCCAGGTTCTGCAAGTGCTGCAGGGAGCTCGGGCTGCACAGAAGGACTGTGCAGTTGTACTGCACCAGCAATTCAACCTGGGTCAGCTACTCCATCCAAGAGCCCACAGATTGCTCTTGCCAATGGTCTTAAAAAAAAAAGAAAGAAAGAAAACAGCAAGCCCAGCTGTTCCCAGCATAATTTTATAATAGTTTATCTATTAAAAATATAACAGCCAATCCTCTGAATTTCACCAGTTACTGCATTATACATTTAGACTCTCCTAAATTTCTGAAAAGTGGCTTTGCATCATTTGTATTGTGATTTGTCTTCATTTTCATTCGCAGGGATTGTTTTAAGGGTTCTTGTCATACGTGCCAATGTAAAAGGTGATTTACATTAGTGACATCTAAAGAGAAAGAACACCGTCCCTTTTTTTTCTGGAAAGCTGATCCACTCCTTGTCAAGCCCCCATTCCAATTTTACATCATTATCTGATTTACCTGGCAATAGGTCACTGTTTTGAAAGCATTGTAATTGTGCAAGAATGTTTTGTGTCTATTAAGAAAAATTCCTTGGGCAACATGAGAAGCATTTTCAGTTTAAATCATATTCCTGTTGCTAAGTAGAGCATATATAAGAAATTCAATTTAGGATTTATTTTCTTTTAGTCAGGGAAACACTATTCATATTGATAACTGTATGTAACATTCCCTGGGAATCATTTGAGTTTTTCTAGTGTATTTTATATTGTAGTGAAAAGCATTATGGCAAGCATGTGTGTATGGAACAGATCTGCTGTCTTTAGGCTATCTACATTAGCCATTAGTCACTTTATCTTTCTGCTGAACAATATGACATAAACTGAAAATACACAGATTTAAAAAATAAAAACCATTTTATATTCCTTTGTATAGATATAACTTAAATGAAAACTTTCATCTTACGAAATGAACCATACTTAAATTGTCTCTTTAGGAGAATGAACATTGTTTAACACTAATTTTAAAGACGTGAAAGTTCATTAGGAAAAAGAAAATGAGGATTATATATCTGCCTTAAAGAAAAACAAAACTGAAAATCTTTGTCGCCTGTATAGTAGATGCAACTTCTTATGGTGAGTGCTTGAAATTCAAAATTGTACAATTGTAAGGTTTGAAATTTGAAAAGTAATTTTTTTATGAACTTGAAAAATTAATTTTTTTTTTGTAATGAACTTTTTTCTTCTCCAAGCTAATGTTACTATTCTGTTCTTCTTTAACAAATGCCACTGAGATGAAGCAAAAATTCAGTAGCTTTTATTTTGTAGATTAAAATCGTAGATAGCATGCAGTTATGCACTTGAGATCTATAAGAATAAATGGATCTCAGTATAACCTCTTTGGAAGCTGCTTGTCTGCAGTAAATCCAAAGAAAAATGTGTTGTTAAAATCAAATCATGTGAACATTTTTGATATTAATTTTGTATACTGTACATTTTATTCTTACAATATATAATAAACAACAGGAAGTCTTATTTTGTTACAATTAATTTTGCTATCATTGCTAGAGCAGCTTACTTCCATGTGATGAAACACACTATATTTACTAGTATTTTTCCTCAGTGGTGCACATGGGTAATTTTAGGGTTTGCTGATACCACAAGTAGTACATCAAGGAGGAGATTTGCTCATGTATTTTTAAAAATCTATATATTTTTCTGATTTCATCACAGTTCACTTTCAGCCTCAGAAATGCAAAATTCATCTATGTAATTTTATTCAAAACAGAAATTGGAAAACACTTGTTCATCAAACTGTAAACAACATAACTCTGATACTGTCAGACTGTTTGTCCTGGAAAATCAGGTGAAAAAGAAGGTGAATTTCTGCACATTCCCTTTCCATATTTTTTCTAAATTAACGTTCAGTTTGACTGCAATGCGTAGACTGTGTTTGGAGTAATTGTTGTGTAGTGATGATCATCCTTCAGTACCTAGGGCCAAATGTGTCTTTAAGCTCTACCTGGTGTTTGTGCAGTCCCTGCTTACTTTGCAGATCACGTTCCTTTTCCAAAGGTGTCTTCTGAATAGCCAGAAGAGAGAGAATTTGGGCTAAGTCCCATCCTTTGGAAATCCAGGGGAAAAAAAATGCAGTTGATAAGGCATTGAGCAGAGTTAAATCCTTGACGCCTCATGCTTAAAATCCATGCTTTGGCATTTTCAAAGTTCAACCTTCCTTAGTTTACCAGCTGGCAGATGCCATCCTAGAGGGCTGGAGTTAATGAGAGACATTTCTTTTGCTTCAGCCGAGATTATATTTGTTGTGAGGTGCCAAACAGCACCATGAGGGACAGAACTAGAGCAGGAATTAGGCCAACCAACATTTTTCCCTCTGCTGTAGTTTGGGCTTTCCTCTTGCCACTTGAGCAGAGAGCTCATTGTTTCAAGCAGCTCAAGGCAGTAACTCTGAACAGCATTTGAGATTCAAACTTCCAGCTCTTGGTTGAAGAGAAAAGTGAGTGCGGGCAGCAAGAGCGGAAAGCTGAGAGTAGTGTGTCTGGTAACCATAATTAAACACTGCTGCTGCTACTTCAGCAGTAAAATTAATAATAATAATAATAATAATAATAATAATAATAATAGTGGTAAGTCCCTAAGTGTGCTTTTGCAAACCTGAGGCTTATGCTGGGAGAAACAAGGGGAAAGATACAAACTGCCTGTCACGTGGCAGGGGAAGGTACTTTAATCCTGTTTTTGTGTTAAATTCCTTCACATGTCCTCAGCTTATCTGTGTTCAAAGCCACCCAGGCCTTTACACTGCATTTGCACAAAGCAGCTCAGCTGGAAAAAGATGTGCCCAATTTGTACTTCCACACCTTTGGAAACCAAAGGGATCTCAATCTGGCCCTTCCATACTGGCGGTACTTGGGCTGTAACAATGACTGAGTACCACAACAATTTTATTTTCTTTTTTTAAGTCCTTTGCTTGTAACTGACCTGCTTGAAACTCAGAATTCTTAACGTTTCTTTGAAAGTCTCAGAACTTTATTCCACCCCAATAACCCTGTTCTCCTCACAGGTGTTTGCATGCGTGGAGTTTCTTCACAAAACTGATTCCTAATGTTGGGAGGGAAACATCACAGGCTTGTGTTTCATTACATCTAGGAATTACAATCTTTCTAGTGCTAAGTGGTTTTCTATCTTTGTATAAAATGTTTCATATTTGAGTATGGAAAAATTGCTTGGTCGTTACAGTGCTGGTTGCCCATTTTCATCTCGTTTAAAAAACATTTTATTTGCATTACCTCAAGCAAGCTTACCCAGCCTTGATTCACAGAAAACAAGATATTTGGCAGCTGACTCTTGAGTAGTATGGATATTGGCCCTTGAGAAAGGCCTTTAAGAAGTATAATGATATAAATTGTATTTTCTAAATGCTCACTCTCTGAGGTTATTAGTACATGATCTGGACTCAGGCTAATGGCCTCTTGAGTAATGTTTCCTCTCATTAGTGATAAGGGCTGCCTGGTGGTTTGGTAAATTAATCTGAGATATTGGCATCTGCTGGGCTGCAGTTTAATGCAGCCCTATTAGTCACAAGTTAAATAACTTACACCCACTCAGACAGCTCTCAAGTATGCAGCCCACGAAGTCAGACCAAAATCATTCAAAAAATTTTGCCCTCACTCTTATCTCTGCCCACACCACCATCTCTCTCCCCCGTACAAGTGGCTAGCTATGAATAATTAAAACGAGGTAACAGCTGCTATGCAGATGGTGATTTTTTGGAAAAATCCCCTTAGTGTGGTGAAGATCTCTAACCTCTTTAGAAATAGTGCCTGACAGACTGCCATCCCTTCAAATCTGCATTTTGCATGGACTTCTGACCAAGGCTTTGATCATGTCACTTCACATCAGCTGTTTATAACACAGATATCTGAATTAACTCAGGTGTCCAGGCGTCATCCATCACCAAAGAGAGCTGCATCCAGAGAGTGACTCAACCCATCCTAAAATAAGTGCCTAAGATTGATATGGTAATTTATCCTCCAGATGTACTATCTTTCCTTTTCACTGTGGAGAGAACCTGGATGGTAAAATATGGTTAGGTGACTCACTTTTGGACTATTAAAATTAGTTGGAATTAAATTCACCTTTAATGGTTAAAGATATCTCAACAGGCTCAAAAATCAGCTACACTGATTGTGATTATGGCATATCTTATCTGACCACCTCATATGAGGCAATTAATGGTAATATTTGATTTGCATGAAGCTGAGTTGATTGTCATGTTTCTTGTTTGGTGTTTCCTGTATGTTTCCAAGTACACTTATTTTGTATAACAGCTATAAAACTATCCCTGTATCTCTAGAGCTGAATACAGACATCGTCATCAGCCAAACCTTCAAGATGGAAAAGCACAGCTGAATTTGCAAAGATGTTGTGTGTTTATTTCCATGACAATGTCTTCTATTAGCTGGAAAAGATCTATAAGGTGAGTAAATTTCAACATTTTTTTGTTTTATAGACCTTTCATTGTGTAGATGTTGGCTTGAGATAAGGAGCAGGTGATTTGTGATCTTGCTTTCTAGGCTTTTGGCTTCCAAGACATTTAAGATAATGTGATTCTTCAGAAAATAGTGAAATCCCTCTAGGAAATATAAATAAATGCTTATCGTATCTACCTGGGACAACTTTGAGTGGGGAAAAAAAAAGACAAAACCCGTGTTTGGTTAAAATCCCTAAAATGTTAAAAATTGTTTTGTGGCAACTTCCTTATTGTCAATTATTTAGTTGAAATAATAGTATCTTAAATCCTGACTCTCTTCCTTTTCATTTCTGCTCTGGAAGAGGAGTAGAAAGGAGATGAGGAATCGCGTTTTTCATGGAAACATTTAGAAGTTTTTTTCTTCAGATTGGACTGGCAAGCCCAATTATCGTGAAGTTGTTACACAGGGGAAAGTGGGAGTCAGTATCTAAGGGAGCCTCTTGGAATTTTCAGCATTAGGAGTGGGGGAAAAAGTCTCTCCCTTGATAATGAAGGAAAACTGACTTGTTCTGTAGTTATTGATGGCAATGGGCTTGAGTGTAGCCGTTGTGCAGGATTACTGCAGGTAATAGAAGTTTCTCTCCCATCTTACTCATGTGTCATAAGGTTAAAGGAGGAGTGTGGGGCCTTCAGGTAGCTCTAACAATGAAAGTCTTGTAATTACCTATAATTGACATGAAATGAAAGATAATATAACCTAGTGCCCTACAAATGCTGTATTTAAGCTGATCTCTGGAAGGAAATTTACAGCATTTGCACATTTTTTTGTTGGCTCCAAGACTGGAACACAGGGGCAAGGGAAGGTATCATTTTTAGGCTTTAGATTTGGCCATATTGTAGCACTTCCAAATCTTCTGTCAACACTGGCGTGATGTTGCATTCATTAAAAAATGCACGACCTTTTAAAATATCCATCTGTTATATAAATAAAAATAATGCAGCCCTATATTTTTAAGGTATGCTAATCCTGCATGGCCATGGTCTAATTATCAAATGATTTCATGCTACCCTGGTGGCAGGCAACATCCAGACCACTGAACACTTGCTATGGATCTCTCATTAAATCCCTCTTGCACAGTTTCATTCATAAATTTACCATGGCTTTTAAAACAAAATAGTTTGATGCTTATACAGCAATATCAAATAAGAGCAGTGTGTTTCCAGAATGCAGCAACATTTTTCAGATGCTCCACTTCATGCATGACTGAGTAATGGGTGGCAAACTCTGTTATTGCTGCCTTTTACCTTGAGTGGAAGCCTTGCTGCTGGTGGGGACAGCGTGGCAGTTGTGCCCAAAGATGAGATGCCCTGGATATCACCTTTGTGGAGCTTGGATATTCTGCTCTCTGCCCCAAGCTTCATTTTGATAATAGGTGCCCCAAGTTGGGTATCAACATTCCTGATCCACACCCTGCTCCTTTTTGGCTATGTTGGAGCTAGCACAGAGGTGCTGGGATGCTCTTGGCTCTTGCCTTCTCTGATGTTCTTCCAGGCACTATCCTGTGACTGCTCCCAAGTGAAATATAGTGCCTTAGAGCTTTGGAAACATGTCATATTAAGCTTGGAGACCCAAAACGCAAAGAAAATTGTGAGTTTGTTGGTTATGTTAAGTTAATTTAACTTTGGAAAGGCTTGGAAATTACTTGGTGGAAGTGGATAATGGAAGTGTTTGCTTATTTCCATATGGCAATTTTTGACTCTTGAATTCAGTGCAAATGGCTTATTCCCAAGTGACCATACAATTAACTCCATTAACAGTGGAATTATTAGAAACAGAATTAAAGTATTTGTGCAGATTTACCTTAGACTGCAATTTACCCTAAACGATTTCATGCCATCTGTGCCAGCTTAGTGCCATCTGCTCTGTTGCAAGACAACTTTTACAGCTTAACAAGAAATCTTCCTTCTGTCTTGTGACTTGGAGTACTCTGGTAGTATCACTTTCCCCAGGCTTGCACCACCCCTTATTGTGTATTTTTTAAAGCAGTATGAATCCCATAGCTCTATTTTCCTTGATCTCTCAAAGCAGTGCTGGGCTGGAAGTAAAGAGAATTGTTTCTACCCTTGTGTGAGGGCTGGTAGAGAGCCAGGTAGCTGGACACAAGTCATGGGGGTGACAAAGAAGAGCCTGTGACCCACCAAGGATAGATCAAAGCACCCCCAGCAAGTTTGCAGATGACATCAAGGTGAGTGGTGTGGTTGACACATGTGAAGGACAGGAGACCATCCAGAGGGACCTAGACAAGCTCAAGAAGCTGGTCCAGAGGAACCTCATGAGGTATAACAAGACCAAGTGCTGGTGCTGCACCTGGGTCAGGGCAACCCCTGGTATGAACACAGGCTGGGGATTAAAGGATGGAGAGCAGCCCTCTGAGAAGGACTTGGGGGTGCTGTGGGTGAGAGCTGGACATGCCCCAGCCATGGCACTCACAGCCCAGAGAGCCAAACGTGTCCTGGGCTGCATCCAGAGCCCCGTGGGCAGCAGGGCAGGGAGGGGATTCTGCCCCTCTGCTCTGCTCTGGTGAGACCCCACCTGCAGTGCTGCCTCCAGCTCTGGGGTCCCAGCACAGCAAGGACATGGACCTGTTGGGGTGAGCCCAGAGGAGGCCACCAAGATGATCAGAGGGATGGAGCACCTCTTTTACAAGGAAAGGTGGAGAGAATTTCGTTTGTTCAGCCTGGAAAAGAGACAGAGCTGAGGTGACCTAGTTGTGATCTTTGAGTACCTGAAGGGAGCCTACAAAACAGATGGAGAGGGACAAGAGCATGTAGTGACAGGACAAGGGGAATGGCTTCAAACTGAGAGTAGATTTAGATTAGATATTAGGAAAAAATTCTTTACTGTGGGGGTGGTGTGGCACTGGCACAGGCTGCCAAGAGGAGCTGTTGATGCCCCATCGCTGGCAGTGTTCAAGGCCAGGTGGGATAGGCCTCTGGGCAGCCTGGTCTAGTGGAAGGTGTCCCTGTCTGTAGCAGGGAGGTTGGAATGAGATGATCCTTCCAACCCAAACCACTCTGTGATTCTATGATTCACTGATAGTAGCAAACTGTACCAGTGTTCAGATAGCTGGGGGCTGTCTGGGAAGGGGAGCACAGGGAGAGATGCTTCGTGACTGTGAATTTGGATTAATTTCCTATCCTTGCTGCATTTTTTTTTCTTGCCTAATGAAAGGTTTACCACTTCCACTACTTCCATATTCTAGTTCAAATCTTTTATCAAAATATTTTATCTGCCTTTTATGTTTGCCCCAAACTGCTTCAAATAAGAATGAGAAAGTACCACAGTAGTGGTTTGCATCAATGTGCTACCAGCATCCTTGTCTTCCTGCTGAAGTTTAATGAATTATTTTTCCTCTTCTCTGGCACAGCTTATTCTGATGTAAGTATTTGTAATAAGTTGGAAATTTCAGTGAGTTGTGTGCTTACTCACCGGAGTATGTGACTTGCTCAGTGCTTACAGAGCTTGTTTTTGTTACCAGGTCATTTGAAGTTCAAAGCAGTTGAAGATCTTTGCAGCAGTCTTTGAGACACTGCTGTTCTCTGTGCGAGAAAAGCCTTAGCCAGAGCAATTGAGAAATGTTTTTTGAATGTGGAGTCTTCAGTAGCACACACTGCAAACTTAGGGAGGACAATGTCCATTACAAAAAATTTCTGTCTAAATTATTTGCTTGTCTAAACTGTAAACTTTCAAAATAAGAATTTTTACAGAGGAAGCTTCTGGCTAAATTATATGGAGAGTGGGCGGCTGCCACCAGCTCTAGCAAATAATAATGCATGGAGGGTTAATGGCTGTGCAGCTAAAATTTGTGTTACTTGCCCTCCCATAAATTAAGCACCTATGGCTAAGTTAGTCTGGTACTTCCAATAAACAGGTAAATTCCAATAAAAAGGCTTCTGAAAACAGGGAAACTGAAAAATAAATTTTAATTTGAGGTTCTGGTTGTACTTGAAGTGTATCTACACTGTGTGTACTCCGTGTGCATATATATTATGTACATGCATCCAATGGTATATGTGATACTGGTGGCTAACAAACAGCACTCAGTGTTCATAAATATTCCATTTCAATATTCCATTTAAGCGCCATTCATTTTATATATGTATGTTGGTGCAAGTAGGAAAAATCAGACATACAGATGCATGTCTAATATATGTAGTAACAGGTTATTTATTCAAAGCACTGGTTACTAATTGGATTTTCAGTTCACTGACCTTGTCACATCTCTGCTGAGTTCAAGATGTTAAGAATATTTTCCAAATGGCCAGATCTCATATTTAAAATTCTAATGTATTTTACATAACATAAGAAGTTTTTAGTACCAGAAAAATTCCATTTTCCTCAGTCCAGTTTCAGGTTCCTAACCTGATTTTCTGGGCTTAAGCCTCTTCCTGTTGAAATCAATAAGTACATTGTAATATAATGATTCACGTTCAAGGTTCAACCATAGAAAATTAAGGCTACATGCTGATTTTACTGCCATTGTAGAAAGATGATATCTTAAAATGTGTAAAAGCACAATTAACACTTTAACTCTTTCAGCCCTATTTTTTTTTCCTCTTCAGAGAGTCTAAACACTTGAAAATGGATCTTTGTTTTAGACCTAGTGATGGCAAGGAGATAAAAGCTGCGAGATGCTATTTTGATAGGAATTTCTTTTGTGGTTTCAGGTGCTTTGTAGTGGGACAGTCCCTTCTTTCCTTACCTACTGCATGTTAAGCAAAACTAAAAGGAACTAAAAACCAAGTGGAGCACATTTTATTGTTTTAACAGAAAAGAATACAATTAACACTATGGAATTGTTGAGCTTTGATTTGTTTAACTCTTTGAGAGACGTGGAGAAGCAGCCCCAGTCAATCTGTCGTGCTGAAATGTACTGGATGTGCTGTGAAGGTTTGGATGCCCTGTTGTCTTTGAACAGCCCGGTGGCATCTCGTGTGCTCTGCACAGAACTCCTCTGGTTAAGAGGGTCCTGTCAGATGCTGGTGAATCCAAAGGTGAATATTTCAAAATGGGCTCAGGGATGTGCTTCAAGCTGTCCTCAAATGGCTCTTCTGGAAGTTGTAAGTGGCACCTTTTCTGCTTTGCTGCATCACATGTGTGATACGACCACAGGGATATCAGAAAGGTGAATTCTGCCCTTGGCTGCCCCAGCTGAAGTGTGGGGGCCCTGCTCCCTGTGGATTGTGCCTGTGAGGAGCCTCTCCCACTGCTTTCCACCAGAGCTATCTGTGAAGGTCATTAACATCCTGATGCTCCTTCCTGGGAATAAAAGTCATTATACATTCCATAGCTTCTGCTTCTTAAATATGAAACTGCCTGTTAATGGAATAAATGCACCTAAAGCATGGACTTCAGGCTCTTTGTCATCCCAGTTGAACAAATGCTTTTTCTTAAGTCCAAAGTCTCTAGGAGAGGAAAAAAAAATAAATTAATCTCCATCTCTTCCCTCTTCCTCACCCCAGAAGACTTTCTTAGGAAGTGAAACCTTTTCCATTATTTTTCCAGTCTCAGTCAGGCACAGTGATTTCCCCCCAGCTGCTGAAGTCTCATGTCCCTTTTTGCCTTGCATGGAGGACATAATATGTTTGTTGGTGAAATACAGCCTTTCCCCTTCCTGCAGGAGCTTGAGGACATTGTGTCCCTCTCCCTGCTTTTGGGACCTTGTATGGAAATACAGTATCTGGAAATGGGAGTCTATGCCAGCTGTTTGGGGGGCCCTTTCTTGTATAGAGGGAAAGGGAAACTGAGACTGACAGAATGAGAGATGGAGGCTTTTTATAGCATGGAGGCTTCTGGGAAACTGGACTGATCAGTGAATATTTCCAGCAGAAGTGGAAATACGTATTTTCACAAGTGCAGTATCCAGAAAAACTTCATCTGAGAATATACAGTTAAAGCACACAAAGATTGTACAAAGACTGATTCCAATTCAAATGTGTCCATTATAGTATAAGATACTACTTCTTTTCTGAATCATCTGATCCACCATTAAAGGACTGCCAGATTACAGATAGTTCCTCCCTATCCCCAGATGATGGTGTGTATTGAATCAGTAAGGATATAATTTTTTTTTTGGAAAATACTGGCTGATCCCTGTTAGACCAGTGCAACTTAACTGAGGAGAAAAAGGCTGCAAAAGGTAGAAGGCAGAACAGATACAGCTTGGTCTCTTTGCAGATGTTTTGCTCTGGTGGTGGAAGAATGGAGTTGGCAGTTTTGGCAAGGGTGGTGAGTACATCTGCTCCAGGTCAGAAGATATTCCCTGTTCCATACTTCCCAGTGAAAAGGAAACTGTTCCAAAGCAATGCTAACAGGGCTGGTGCCTCCCAGTGTCTTGGACTTCTCTAAATGCTGTAGTGGAAAGCAGTGATGAGAAAAATTGAAAAATTTTCTCTTGTTCATATGGTACAAAAGAATAGTAGTACAAATGTGGTTTGTTTTCATGTTTGTTGGTTTTTTTGGCATCTGATTTGGTTTTGGTTTTGCTTGGTATTTTTTTAAGAGACCAAGAAACGGTCTGGTCTACTGGTTTCCACATTGGTTTTTGTAATCTCTTGAGAGAGAAATTTGTATGTAGCTTACAGACACTACAGACAGCCTCAGACACTGAGAGGCAGGACTCTGTGATGACATGAAAACAGACTGAGACTCTAACATCAGAGGCACAACTGACATTTTATTTTCAAATACGGTTTCAAGTTCATAAGTTACTGCTATACCAGAGAGCAAGGATTTGTGCTTTCTTCTTTGGCAGATAGTGATTCTGGCTTGTTTGGTATCATGGAAGGAAGATTGTTTCAAGGAGCTCGTGTTGGTACTTTGCTTTCTGGACCAAAGCAAATTGACTTATTTTTAGACTGGTTTTGATGTGGCTGTGGGCTGCCAGTACACTTCAGGAATTTGTGTTGCATAGTTTTCCCAGCAATATCTAACCCTTGACTCCTAGGAGTGGAATACAATATACATCCTAGATAAAAACATCTCGGTGATAATGCAACCTGGAATCAGAGTGAAAGTTACAAAGTGGAACAAATGGAAACACTTCCTAGAAAGATGCTACAGCTTGTACTTGCAAAAGCTTTCATGAATTAATGTGTGGTGATATCCTTACTTTTATTAGGTAAGATCTTGAAACTGTGAGATGTATGCAAATAGCTCAAAGTTATGGCTAATGAGTAACATGAATGGAAGAGTGGCCTAAAAATTAAATACAGGATTATCTGGGTGTAGGAAGTGTTTGGCTCCACACAGGACAGTCACTGTGTTGCCAAATCACACTGTGGCACTGAACATGGAGGGTCACAAGTATTTTTATCAAGGCAGCTGGCGATTAAAAATGTTGAAAACCACTTTAGATATCTTTTTCCATTGGTAAGAAGCTGAGTAGGATTGTTTTGAGGTTTGTTTTATAATTTGTTTTTTTTTCTGTTTGCTTGTTTGTTTCTTTAAAAAGAAGTTGTCATTAATTTTTGTCTTGACAGCTGGAACCTAATTTCTAACTTTGAGGAGGATATTGCTAGTGCACTTTATGCATTTAAAAAAATATCTTCCTAAATCTATCCTGTATTTGGCTGTCTGTTGCTATCTACAGATGAGATTTTAGCCATCTTTAAAAAAATTATGAGATTGATTAATAGGCACACTGAGGGATGCCTATGAAGAGATATGAATGTATATTCAATTCAGTATATTTTTTTTTTTATTTACCCATTATCTTTTATGATTCATGTTTTCAACTGGCATTTATTGGCATCCAGTTACAAATGAAGAGCTGGAGAATGCATGAAATTTCCCCTCAAGTCCTATTTGAAGTTAGACTGAAGATACGTATTTTAGTTGCACAAATGCATTTTTGATGTTAAAACAAGGAACTGTCTCTGGCGGGGTCCCATCAAGTTCCCTTTCTATTATTTTAATTCTTGGTTTAGCTTAATTACTTGTAGGTTCATGTTTTGTATGATGAGCGTGTTTGTGCCTGAGTTAGGTATGTCAACTCCTCGTTTATTGTGATGCTTTAAATAGAGAGGAGAAGAACTTAGAGGGGAGTGAGCCAGGACCTCTGCTCTTGAAAATGGATAGGGCTGTTTGTAGTAGCAGAGGATTTGCTGCAGTGTTCAAGTGCAGGAACTGGGTTTAGAGCAGGAGTGACAAGGTAGTACATGGATCTCAGCCAGAGGCAGGCAAAACAGTTTTACATGAGGTACGTGTAAAAAGCCTCTTTACATTGAAAATGTCTGCATTTAAGGAAAACATGAGAGGAGAAAAACAGAAGACTAAAGGAATTGATTTCAAATAGCTGGAATGTAGGTCTTGAAGGTCCATAGAGCTATGTCTTCATTTTAACTTAGATTTGTGAAAAGTTGGTAATCTCCTTGGACCTGTATCCACAGCTTTGTCTTTGCCTTTTCCTTGGCGGTTCCTCACCTGGTGCTGAACAGTCAGCAGTCAGCTGATGACACTGCTTGCTGCCTGCACTTAGATTTATTTCTGTAGCTGCAGTGTTGCTGGAGTGATGCTTACAAATTTAGAGGTGGAAATGTTTCTTTGGATTGTCTTTGGCTTTAATGATGCTCCTTCATCTCCTGTAAATGCGAAGATAAGTATGCTGACAGCCAAGACATGCTTGGCATAATTACCGTAGAGTTAGCTCAATAAGGGAGCTGGAAGACTTATAGGAACTTACTGCAGCAGGATCCAAGAAGGGAACATGGCAAAGAGAGGCTGGAGCCATCAGTTCTGAGTGCAGTCATCCCCATCAGGTGCATGTTGTCCCCTAAGGACAGGTAGCTAGTGGCACATGTAATTCATGGAAAAAAAGAAGTAGACAAGAAAACTAGCCTGTGAGTGCAAATGGATGGACCTTCCAAGAAATTATTACCAGGAAGAAGTCACTACTGATATCCAAACTGTCTCCATTACTGAGTTCATAAACACTTTTGGTAAAGAAGAGGTTAACAACTCTGTTTATAGTAAGAAAAGACCCCTGCCCTAGGATACACACACTTCACTGTACCCAGATAATCCCTGGAGCGAGGAGGTTTAAGGTAATTTGTGATGCAGCTGTCCTTTCCTGGAACATGAGCAAATTCTCCTGCACATGGTCAGCTGCAAGAACAAATGTCTATAGCAAATGAAAAAACAAGATGTTCAACCGCAGCCTTCTGCACTTCCAAGAGGGGCACGTGAGCTGGGCTGTTCTTCCTGCCGGAATCAAACTCCACAGCACGAAAGGGTTTAGAGTGCGGCTTATGGCCAAGTGGGAGCAACGTGTCAGTGGTGAGGGAGGAATGCTGGTGATGGAAACCCTACTGATTGACATACAGTGGCCATAAAGTCATAGTAAATCTATTGTTTTGCCAGAAGGAAGCAGGATTAGAAAATGTATAATCATTACAATCCCTGCACTATACAGCATCAAGTGACTGTTGCTCTCCCGTTGCTGGTGTGGCTCATACTTGTCTTAATCCTAATGAAGTCTGTACTTGGGTGAAATCTTCTTATGCTCCATGTGGTTCAAGCTGTAGCCATTCCTATGTTTTAGCCAAGAAATGCCTCTATGGCACTGCAGAATTTAGCTCAGTATTTCCAAGGAGATGCTTTCCCTGTTGTGTTGCTGCAGACACCCCCACACTGCAAGTGGCAAGTTAAAAATTACGATCTGGGAACTCATTCCCAATAGAATTGTTAACAAAAGTCTACCTAATCAAGAGAAGAAGGATCCAGTTCTCTGAACAGTTACCTTTCATCAACAAAGAAGTGAAAGTAAAAGCAGATAAGAATGGCATTAATAGTTAGAGGCCAAACTTGCTCCTGATCAAACTGAGCTGAAGGAAAAAGTTGCATTTTTCAGAAGCTTGAGTGGTCTGAAGAAGGTTGAAGGGTAAATGGTAGATGCAGCCACACCTTCAATTCCTTACTAATTGACAGACAAAACAATGGAGATACCCAAGTCTGCTGCATTTTTTGGACACCTCTTAAGAGATGCAAAACTTCTGTATTTGGATTATATGTTGCCTTAAATATAAGGATTTAGATTTCTGCCATTTCACTTGCCTTGCTGGATGAACTGTGAGTCTGATTGACTCTCTTTGCACAGGATGTGCACAGGATACAGAGGTCTACATCAGCACAAATCACATCTGTTCCTCCCAAGCAGACACAGTGGACAGAAACCCTCAAAGAATTTGCTATGTCTCTAAAATAGTTTCAGAGAGGTTTCTTTGAGATGAATGAAAATGTTTGGTGAAATACTGGAGTAGATACATGATGGATATAACAGAAGCTGATGCTTCTCACAGTAGTGTACACTGTCTGTGTTGTCATACAGAGTTTGACCTGATGATGACTTCTTGCTGCTGCATTTACTGATGTTGTTTTGATGATGTCTTTGTATTGTAACACAGTGTCTTTTGTAATTGAACTGTGGCCGGTTTTCCTTCTGAGTGCTGATGATATTAGGAGGATAGAACAGGTCTCTACATGCACTGCTGCTGGGATGGGAGAAGATCTGCCTGATACCTGCCAGAGAACAGCAATGGAAATTCCATACTGGTTGATGTCTGGGTTTGTCTTACTCTTGATGCTCAAGAACAGCAAGTGCTCTTTGTTTGTAGGGATGTACAGACTGCATGAGAGGATGTGAAGTGGTTCCTCTATAATGTCCATAACAGAGGGGAAAGGAAATTTCTAATTCCTTTCTGGTTTACACTTTACTCAGAGCTGAGATACCTGTGGAAAGGGCATTTGCTACCTAAGGACTGCACCTACACTGGAGTACTACCTGATGTGGGATTGGGAATGTGCTACTGGAATACAGCTGGCAGCTGCTCAGACACTGTCTGACAATGGTGATTCAGTCTGTTGGTTTTTGGGTTTTTTTGCTAAAAAAGGTGGAGGAGTTTGATAAACCACAGGCTAAATAGTGACATATTTTATATACAGTGAAATTACTTCCTGTCTACTTCCTTTTTTATGAAGCAGGATTATTTTTAACTAGATTACCAAATCCATAATGTGTTTATGGCTACCATGAGCTGCACATAGGAGGCCTTTTTGTTGAACATGACCAGTCCTTGCCTTCTACAAGCTAGGGCTGTCACAGATCTTGTGAAGAGTGAAAATACTGGGATTTTGCATAGGATTTTAAGAGTTTGGAAAATCACTCTTTCAGTTTAGAGTGCAAAAAAATTAATTAGCTTTCTGTTGAGGAAAACTTCGAATAAGTTATTAAACCATGTTGTTCTTGGAAAAACCCTTCCAAATGCTTATCTTTGACTTTCCCTTTTTCTATTCATACTGTCTGGATCAGCAACACTGAAAGTTCTAATATAATTTCAAAGTAAAATTAGGTATTCCTCCTTCTTAGGAAGTTAAGACAAGATATTTTGATGTGAATTGAGTTTCAGCATCTTAACGCAAATCTGTGTTGTCAGACTTAGTTTTTTCCCAAAAGCCTTGCCTTTAAAATATCCCAGAGTTCAAATGGGAGGTAGACAAGATGAACTTATTTTGAATAAATTTTAGCAAGAGTTGATTTTTTTCCTGGAGTGAGAAGCTGACAACATGAGCAGTGCATGACAAGTACCTCATGGAGTGATGTATGTGTTGGTTTGGGTTTTATGGTGTGGGAATACAAGTCTTGAAGATAAAGCTGCAATATCTCACTCATTTGATTTAGGACAGAGCTTGCTTTTGCACTAATTGGTTGGGCTTTGTGTATCTTACTTTTGAAGTTTATTTTTCTGTTTGTTTTTTTTTCAATTTGGCACTCGTAGCTTGGAATAAGGAACTTCTCTTAATATTTACTTTAAAGGCTGAATTTGATTGAAACACAGAGCAACACCTTCGTTTAAACTGGGTTGTGCTGGATGAATACCAGCATAAAGCTTTTGGAAAAGTCACTTGACTTCTCTTCTTCGACCTCTCATTAAAATGGAGCCAGGGTACCTGCTCCACTGAGAAATTCCATCATGACAGTGGCTATTGAGATCCTTGACTAGAAGGTGAAAGGGAAGAATCAGGCTTCAAATTCATTGTTCTGATAGGCACGAAAGCACTGAAACGAATGAAAGGGCAAAAGAAGCAGAGAAGGGGAACTGGAAGGAGCCATAATGCAGCCCCGGGTTTATGCAAGCAGCTCAAGCCGCTGAGGTGATGCCGGGAAGGGTTAACTCGGCAGCAGCTGGCCACCAGCGCTTGGTCCTTATCTCACTCTTATCCTCCGCTATTAACTGGCCACAATTACAGACCGTATCGCTTACTGCCAGCTGTTTTTTCATGAGGCGTTGGTGGGACTGCAGCCAGCTCGGGGGATTAGGGGCAGAAAGGCAGGGATGACAAAACGCCTCTGCGGCGCTGCGGAGGGCACGGCGTGCGGCGGGGCCGGCCACCAGCCCCGACAGCTGCGCACAATTAAGCGCAAAGATAAACTGTGAAGGCAGTTTCAAAGCTGCTGCAGAGGAAGGAAATGCATTTCTGCCTGCAGTTGTAATGCAGGGCTTGTGCAGGGAGAACTGAAGTGTGAAGCGAAGGTGGGCAGTGGTGGGGTGTGTTTTGGGTGGCCTTTAGCTTCCACTGAGACTCGTTAGTGCTGCAAGGTCCCCCTGCACAAGCAAAGAGCAGCAGAAACACGGATATTGGGCGTGTTGAACAGGAGGGGGAACCACCTCAGACTGCTGATTAAAATACCCCTTCAGTGATTACTTTTGCTGTAGAAATCACCGTCTGGGCTCACGCTGAAATCAGGGACTGCTTCAGTCGCCTCAGCGTGACCAGGGAAGGCAGCACATTTCAGTCCTGATTACTTTTAGAAGAAATAGGGCTTTTGACAAATATTAATAGACTGCAAAGCTATCTTTCTAAACTTCCCAAATGTTAGACCATCCTGCAGTAATGCGAGAAAGGAAACGTTTTCAGCATGATACCAGGGATTCAAGAATCATTACAGCTCAACAGCTGTACTTTGATTCCAAATTTTACTAAGACCAGATTAATTGAATTATTCCAAAGTACAATATACTGCCAAAATAAGGCTCTCTGGTATTTATTATTTTAGGTAAATTAAATTAAGGATAATACAGAATTTAATGTTGGAAAATTAATACTTAACTAATATTTAATATACTTTCTTAATTTTTAATTAATACACGGTAGTCAATATTATAAGGATTAACATCAATAGAGAAGCAAATCTAATTATTTATAGCACACAAGTTAGAGAAATAACTAGAGGTGCTCTGTATTTGGAAAGCTACTCTTTCCCCTTTCCTATTCCTGATAAATTTGAGTAACAAATGGTGGACAGGGGAAATTACATTGTTACGCCTTTTGACTTTTTCATTATTTCAGGTCAGCTGATGCTTTTTGGATCAGGGACTGATGCAGCACTGATGCCCTTAACGTGATCTGTGCTCTAGGTTTGGAGGTAGGAGGGAATAAGTTTCGGTTGTGGGGTTTCTTTTCCTCTGTAAATGGCTACAGTTTCACTTAGTATTGAGAGTAAGATGTATATCAGAAGCAAATTTAGGTTGATGATGCAAGTCAGTAGTATTCATTTGACATGTAACTACCTTCTTGTTCTGCCTTTAAGTAATGATAAATCATTATTGCAATACTGACTATTAGCAAATATTCAGACTTATCTGCCTGCAATATTTTAAACTGAAGAATGTGATAGGTTCCAAGGCCTTCACATCAACTTCCTTTCTTGCTTCTATCCTAGTTCAGATAATTGCTGAAATAATGTGTTTATTTTTATGCTATAGAATTACATTATTATTATTATTATTATTATTATTATTATTACCAAATGGGATATAAAGTTGCTCAACATTTATATAGAAATGTTCAGGTAGGTTGAGAGCAACCTTTTACATCTTTGTGTATGATTGAAAGCTGATTTTGTTGAACTCTCAGGTCCCTTGAGACTCAAGGTTAATCTGCCAAGAGAAGTCATAATGTAATGGTAATATTTTCCACCTGTTGAAATCAGTTTATTAATTTTAAAACTTTGTACCTTCTTTTCTTGACTATTTATGTAGAACTACTTGTGTGCCCTTCACTTAGTAAAAAGCACACAGAGGAGTATTGGCACTGTATCCCTTTAGCTCCTAGAATATGCCTCTGTCAGAATTTCTTCCAGCATGATTAAAAGATGGGAAGAGTTGAGCACAGAAAGTTATGCTATCTATACAAGGGCATGTCTCAGGCTCCTATTGTACCCAAGGCTGAAATTTAAACTCTTTAAACAGTTTTTTATATTCACCTATTTGATCATTTCTCTCTTTATATGCCTCCAGCTATGCGAGAGCTGCATTCCAGAGCTTTGTTGTACAGTGGAAACATCAAACTCATCAATGCAACAAAGAACGTGACTATGTGATGGTTCATGGTCTGCCTGACAGTAACAAAATTAAAAGCTGTCCCCTCATTCAGTGTTTTACTGGAACTTTTACTTGAAAGAGGCAGAAATTTTTAAAAACTAGTCTGTGGAAAGAGTCTTAGTTGACAGTGCCAATGGGCATGAATAAAAAGCAGCAGGAGGTCCCAGTCCAGGGGGGCCAGACTGAGTTGTTGGTGCTCTCAGGGTATGGGGAGAACTAATTAACGCCCTCACTGCCGAAACTAATTAACACCCACACTGCTTCCAGGGTGGCAGCATCTCACAGCCTGGGGCTCACCATAGCGTGGAGGAGTGGAAATGATTTGTGAGTGACTGGAGAGCTCAGGGGTGGAAATAATTTGTGAGTGACTGTAGAATTCGGGGGTGGAAATGATTTGTGAGTGACTGGAGAGTTCCCTGTTCTCAGCACTCTCCTTCTCGAGATGTAACTTGGGGTTGTGTAAATGGGGCTGCGGCTCCTGCAGTGACTTTGCCCAGAGTGAGTGATGGCAGCATCCAGGGGAAATCAACAGCAGTGTCACATGGTCTCATTCTTTTATTATTTATCTGTTCTCTTCAATCTCCCTGGTCCTGTAGCAAGAGAGGAGTAGAAGTTTTCTTGCAGTGAAATCAAACCATGGAAGATGCTGTGGTTCTGAACGCAGTCTGTACTGCCATAGCTCATATGAGTGGTGAGGGAGGAAAAAGGGGAGCTGAAATATTGTCCTTAAATTGCTTTTCCTGGGAAGGTGCATAGGGCAGCACTGGTTGCAGGGAAAACTTTGGTCCTTCCCCCACCTTGATGTCAGCCTTGTGAGGGAGCTGTAGCCTTGGAGCAGCCATTGAGGTGGGCTTGCTGCAGGTCCACCCACGTGGGGCAGGGAGAAGACATCCATGTTTAATAAAGCGTTCAACACTGGCCAGCCTCCTTCAGCTGTAAGGCACGGCCAAGGCTTCCACAAGCCATGGACCACGAAACACGATCTCTCCTTGCCCTAGTGAAGGTGTCTGGTTACTTTTCCAGAGCATGACATGGACTGATGTTGCACTTTGCTAGATAGATGGGGCTGGGCTGACACCCGCTCACCCCTGCAAATGCTTAATGCCTCTTGACTAAAGGGGAGTCACTTCTAAACTGCACAAGAGGTATGGCTGTAGGCTGAAACCAATGGATTTATTTTCAATTTATCCTGTGGGCATGGAGGCACTGCAGATTGTGTTTTCTGGGAGTAGGCAAAAGAAGTTTTATTTATTTTCTCATTCTATTTTTCAAAACACTTTTGCATGATCCTTTAGATATTTAAAGCAGCCTTTGAGTTTAAAAAATATGTTAAATTTCTTTATAAATATTAGTACATTTTAAGGACATCAGAGAGCAACAGGCCTAAAATCTCAGTAGTGGAAAAATTGATGTACCCTTGTAAAAATTAATGGTAATAATACGGTGTAATGGGATAACTTCACCTTAAGTATGTCTTTTAAAGGGCTTCTCAAATTTTCATAAATTATTCTTAAACAACAGACGCAGCAGTTTGAATTCAATATGAAAACTGAAACTAGGTTTCAAACT
The DNA here is from genome assembly GCA_013398275.1 of Promerops cafer. Classification (NCBI taxonomy): domain Eukaryota; kingdom Metazoa; phylum Chordata; class Aves; order Passeriformes; family Nectariniidae; genus Promerops; species Promerops cafer. The sequence goes on along the minus strand of VZSE01008502.1, from coordinate 700,677 downwards.
GAATCTCACTCAGATTTCTTTTTAATCTTGTCCCATAACTGACTTTCCACTTGAGGAAGAAAGTGGATGTTTCTTTATCTGTTTTCATTTTGGTTTGGTTTGTTTGTTTTTTTTAAATACTAATACTAAAATGATGAACCTATAAAACTGATCTCAACTCAAGACCTGGAAATTATGAGGCTTTGAGTAAATCACTGCTAAATTTATGTCACTTTCTTGGTTAGAAGTTTGTTTCTCTATGTTTTGTGGTGTGTTTTGGTTTGCAGTTGGTTTTTGCTGTCATAGTCAGCAATTGTGGTGATGAAATGTTAATTATATTGCATTAGAAAGCAGTTTCTTCAGCAAGGAGTTCAGAGCCAAATGCAGGGACTGTAGAGGGGGAGTAATTGGAGGCAGTGTGGAGTCTGCCCTGGATGCTCTGTTTACATGAGTCTGGTTGGGTAGGTAAGTGTAAGGATGGAGCTGATGCGTGTGTCATTCAAGCATGTTATTCATCCCCTTTTATAGCTTTTTAGATAGTTGCTATATTAGAAAGAAAAGTAAATCCTTTCTGACATAAAAATAACTTTTAAAAGTGAAGCCTGAAAAAGAAACTGTTATCCTTTATTCAGTGAGTGTTGACAACTTCAAGACTTTGAAATGCAAGTTCATCCTCACCCACAGCAAAGAGTATAAACCTGTTGCCCCTTGTTCTGTTGAAAAATGAGCAATTGAAGTCTTCCAATCCAAAAGGGTTTAGGTAAAATCAAAGCTTAACTCAAAACAAATAAATATTTATGTAAAATAAAAAGGCTGTTAGAACCATTACCTTTCAATAGGCCAAAAGGCTTCACCTGTATATCCCTAGTAAATATTCCTAATCAAATACAAGTTGGCTGTGTTTTCTCTTCTAATGCCAGCATGACCTTGCATTGTTTTTTGTGGTAGGAATACCAGACATTTGGTGACTTTTCCCATTTTCTCACACTTATATTCTGCCTTGTGCCATATGGCTGCAGCATGAGCAACCTGTGAGTTTCTATGACTGTGACTATCCTGATTATGCAGACTGTGTTCTACACTGCTTGTGAAGACTACCTGCCTTTAATAATAGTGGAATTTCTATGTGGCTTATGGGAAATTATAATATTTGTTGCCATGGTGGCGTTTTTTGCATGAACTGGCACTTTGCATGCTCTTGGCTTGATGTGCTGGGATGAAGTGATAAAGTTAAGGCAAAGGACAAGGAGTAATGGTTTTAAACTGAAATAGAGTAGACTCAGACTGAATATAAGGAAGATATTTTTTGCAGTGATGAAACATTGGAACAGGTTTCCCAGAGAGGTGGTAGATGCTTCATCCCTGGAAACATTCAAGGTCAGGTTGGATGCTGGGGCTCTGAGCAACCTGATCTAGTTGAAAATATCCCTGCTTATTACAGTGGGATTGGGCTAGATGACCTTTAATAGTCCCTTCCACCCAAAATGACTCTATGAGATAGCAGGTCCAGCACATGGATGAGAAGAATTCTCTTCACATGCTTCATCATATCTTCAAACACTTCTATTTCTAGGTGTTAATGAGAGAACAAACAATGGTATGAACCCAGAAACAGTTCCTTGCAGCTGCCATATTTGTTAGATCCTTGAAAATCCCCTCGGTTCTTGGATATTACATGCTCCATGCAGTGCTACTTCAGACAGTGCTATGGACCACAGCATTTCTGAAGGTCTGAGCAAGAAAGCAAGCCAGCAGTGCTGCTGCATGAGGAGCTGATGACTGAGAGGGTGAAGTCTTTGCACTGGAGCAAGGCTTCACAGTGAACCCTGGTGTGTAAGAATGAGGCTGGAAACAATTCATGGCAATCTTCACCCCGTGAAGGAAAGATGTGAAACAAGAATGAGGAGTTGCTATTTGTTCTTTAATTAAAACTTCAGGTGGTAAAACTCTTATTACATTGGCCCTTCTGAGCAGATCTCAGACAAAGATCATTGTACCAGATTAAGCAATCCAAGGAGCCGTTAACAGACAACATGGTGAAAATGTTTGGGTTTGTGTTTTATTGAGGTTTTTAACTAAAATGGTGTCCTGTGTCATACAGCTTCTTGGCATGGAGGCAGGGAAGATAAAATACAAACTCAAAAATCATCAAAGGTCCTGGTTTTACTGGGCCTGTACTCTATGTGCAGTTAGAAAAAATCCTTGCAGGACCAGAGGAGGAAGTCCATAAAACACATTGAGCTTTAGGGTGTTCTTCTGGCCCATGACAATCCAGCTTCACCCAAGGAGTGATGCTGAGTGCCACTGAAGTGAGTTTTATGCAATGGCATGTGCTGTCAATGCTACCAAGTGCTCCATAGTTTCTGGATGTATTCTGTGCTTCAGAGCAGTACAGCAGAGTCCTAAGGGGCCAAAAAGCCCTCACTGAACTTATCTTCCCAGACGTAGAGAAGGATCTTACCATGGCTGTTGGCAAAAACATTGTCAAATTAACATTGCAAATGGTTAAAATGTTAACAATTTCACTTTAGGTGATTTCTCAGTTAAACAGGCCACCAAGTTAAATATAGGCTATGCAGGACACCTTTAAAACCTTGATCTTCTTCCCACTGCCAAAGAACTGGGACCAAGAGAGAGTTTCTAAAGTGGGGTTTTCAACATTTCCTGGGTTTGTAGATCTTGGCTTGGTTGCGCTTATAGTGACAAGCCCCTAGGGGCTTTCTTATTATGGAGTTGGCATAGTAAATTATTTCTACCTCTATTAATTATTTCTACCTATGATCTAGTTACAAGGATATTATGAAAGAAAACACAAGTAGAAAGCCAGGGTGTAGCCTGCACGAAATGGTTAAGGAAACAACTCTGAAAGGAGGTTGTGCTTCCCTGTGCATTCTTGAAAAGCAGAAACTGTCATAAATAAAAAAATAAATTAATAAAAGGCCACAGACAAAGCACAATCTAAAAGTATGACTGTAAGATTTAGTGGCCAGCAGTTGCTCTTTTAAGAGATATGTGGAGTTGAAGCATTTGCTTGCCCAGACAAGTAAAGTGCTGGGGATCTGCTTGTATTAGATGGTTTGACTCCCTGCCACTCATACCATTATTTATAGTGTGGCACAAGCAAAGTGACTTATTCCAACAGGCACCAAATAGGTGGGTAATATTTTTACACTCTGATGTTTCAGGGCCAAGTAACCAAAGAGGACTCAAATTAGTCATGGTCATTAAAAAAAAAAAAAAAAAAAAAAAAAAATCCTTCAACTCTTTCCTCTATTTCATCTCTTATATAAGCAACACATTTTTGTGATTAGAGCTATAGTTTTTTCTCTTCTAAAGATGTCACATAACTTTCAAAGACCCCAGTGTTCAGCTTAACAGCTGCTCTTGCTTTTTTAAACCAGGGCTTCTTCATTCATAAGTAATGTAAGGAGAGTGTGTCTGTATAGCATCTGACAAAGTACTCCCCTGACCTCTTACTGGATAGGTAGGTGCCACCAGTACTTAGATACCTTTGTTTTATCCTTTTTGAAGGACAGTTTTATATTGTTCCTCCATGAAGCATTGGGTGTTTGAAAGTCCCAAAAATACCACACACAGCACACAGACAGCAGAATGACCAGTTCCTGTTGTGCAAAACATTTGTCCTTGGAGCTGTGCACTTGGCTTTTCTGCTGGCAGCATTTGTGCATTTGCCTTTGACACCTGGATGTAGTGAGCAGGGTAAATGCTGGGTATTAGAGGAATGAGCTGCTTGCAGGTTCAGGCTTTGAGCACTTACAAGAGCGAAATGGGAGGAAATGGCAAAAGAGACAAAAAGGTTCTAAAAACGCAGAGTGGTATGTCACTGTCTTAACCTGGCTTTAATTTATGCCTCGGTTACCATCAGTAATGATACATGTTGCTGTTTTCATGAGTGGCATAGCAAAAGACCTCAACTCAGGACAGTAATATTTAGAAAAAAAAATCCTTTTCCATTGGTTATTGCTTGTATTTTTGCCTTTTTGAATTATTTCCAAGAGGAATACAAGTTTTAAACTGAGATATTTTGGATTTGAGCAGGACAGGCAGTGTTATAAGTGTGTGACAACTTTTTTCACATCTTCATTTTCATATACAAGTGTTTTAGCAACCTGGAATTACAAAAATGCTTTTGTCCTTTGTCACTGCCTTTGTGAACATGTCTCTTGATGTGTTAGACATAATTTAAGCTGTTCAGAAGAAGAATAAGCACCCCAGGAAGTTTTGTTCCTCACTTCTGAAGTGGCTGTGTAATTTTCAGGCCTGTTCTTTCACTAGTTCACAACTCAGGTTCTAAATGTGAGTAAAAGTCTGTACTGAGAGATGGGAATAGCTTTCCCTCTTATTCTGAATTGTGCCTGAGCATATTTGCCAAATATCTGCTGAGTCATGGTATTGTCACTGCTTCTCAACAATGTATCAAAATTTGCCTAGTCCACATTTTTGGGGGTTTGTTTGGTTGGGTTTGGGGTTTTTTTTGTTTGGTTGCTTTTTTGTTTGTTTTTGTTTAGGTTTTTTTTGTGGGGTTTTGGGGTTTTGGAGGGGTTTTTTGTTTTTTGTTTGTTTCAGTTTGTTTGTTTGTGTTATTATTTTTAAGATGGGGAATTTATCATGCAAAGATAAAATCCAGCAAAATTACTTTTGCATCTTATGGCTGCAGCTGCATCTAAGAGAAAATGCTCAGCTGGTGTCTTGCTGCAGTTTTTCATTTTCCAGTGGATTTCTGACAACTTACCCCAGTGAAGAGCCTGTCCTTTGCTCCACAACTATTGAGTTACATTGACAAAGCATTCTGCATGCAACAGAAAGGTGCAGCAAATTATGATTAGTAACATCAGCTGAATACCAGATCTGAAGAAAAGGCTTCAGTTATATTTTTATGACTTATTTACAGTGAGAAAGAAAAGCAGTTAATCAGGTATTTTAGTACACTCATGAAGAAAATTAGTTGGCTGGTGTAAAGACTGCTTACACTGTTATGGAAGGGTTGAGTGTACTAATAACTCATGACACAGAGTGCTAGAATTTGGTATTAAATCAGGAAAAGTGGTCCAAGAATCTGGAGAAAAGGACTAAAAAAAAACCAAAAAACAAACAAAACCCAATGTCAACCAAACAATCAAAACCCAACAGACTCACCCAATCTGATTTTGTGCCTGCCTCGGGCTTGAGATGGTCTCTTGCTAAAGCTTATGACATAAGCAAAGTGCAGAGGAGCTTAGGGAAGAGGTGCCTCTCTGGCTCTGCACCAGGGAAAAGGCATCCTTTGGGGTGTTAAGGCCTTGGTCACCTCCTTTCTGGCTGACTGCCTTCAGGCAGACAGGAGACATCCCACTCTCCAGGCACTGTGGAAATGCTGCTGAAGTGGGCATTCAAAGTCTGTTGTTTTGGGGCACTTGCTTGGGGGTTTGTCACCACTGAGCAAATCACTTTTTCCTTCTTGGTCCTGGTGTGCCTAACCCAGGCTTTCCTTGATTGCATTGTCTGTGGCTTCCTTGGGGAAGGGAAAATTCCCTTAGTTAGTGGGGAACTCAGCAGACAAAAGCTTTAAGCATTCCACAGTACAGGGTTTCTTCACTGTTTATGTGGGGTGATGAATGTAACATGAAGAGAAATTGCAGATTTTGTTCTTCCATTCTCCATGTTTTAAGTTGTTTAATTTCTCTAGATGGAATCCTGTATGTTTCAGCATTTGGCTAAAGCCAGATCAATGAGACTCCTTGGCCCTAGTTTTTGTGTTGGAAGGGAAGGGCTGTATGTTTACAGGCATTTGTGACAGTGCATTTTCTCCTCAGGGTCTTTTCTGCTGTGTATAAACCCTCTGGCAGCGCTGCCGATTGCACGTTGTTGTTCAGTGGGCTGCTTTTGTGTGCACAGCCACAGCTCTGAGAATGCAGGCCTGAAAACTCATCTCTACAGCTCAGCCTTCCAGATAAAATTCTGTGTGACTGTTGCAGTGGGTAGAGGTAATTTGTTTCATTTTTGTGATAGCACGTTGTAATATACACAATTTTTACTGGCTTACAACTTGAGAGCGACTTCCAGAGTTCAGTTTATAAGCCTCTGGGAGGCTTTTGGAATAGCTTTTTTTTTATTTTATGGGGTGGGGGGAGGAGGTTAGGCATTTCAGCTATGATAGGACTGAATTTCATGCTCCTCTAGTATCAGACATTACTACCTAAAATAGTTCCACCCCGCTGTGGGCCGAGCTGGTTTCCCTTATGCCGCAGTGGACAGCAGCTCGCCGGGAGAAGGGCAGTGCAGGGGCACCCCCGAGCTGCTCAGTAAAAATCCACTCACCCAGCCATCTGCAGATGAAAGTTAGGGATTGCTCACCAGAAAGATCAGTTGGTAACATTTAATAGCACCTCTGGTAGGGTCTATGACAGTGAAAGCCCCATGCTTTTGGCTAACCTTTCCTATTTCTAGCCAAAGCAGTCTCTGATTAGATTTTGAGTTGTTCTTTCAGGTTTTCCCATAAATACTTCACAGTCATCAAAGAACGGCTTGTGTTGTAATGGACTTTAAAGGTCATCTTGTTCCAACCCCTTGCCATGGGCAGGGACACGTTTCACCAGGTCAGGTTGCTCAGTGCCCCATCCAATTTGGCCTTGAACACTGCCAGTCTTTTGTCACATGAGAGGTGCTTCATCCCTCTGATCGCCTTGGTGGCCTCCACCGGACACAATCCAGAAGATCCATGTCCTTCCTGTGCTGGGGACCCCAGAGCTGGATGCAGCACTGCAGGTGGGGTGTCAGGAACAGAGGCACGGAAGGACTAGAGGGGTAGAATCTCCTCCCTTGGCCTGCTGGCCATGCTGCTTTGGATGCAGCCCAGGACACATTTGGCTTTCTGGGCTGTGAGCACACACTGCCAGAGGTTTAAACACATGTGCTGACAAAACTTGGTACAGCAGGATGTCCCCAGAGCACATTGTCAGGTGGAAATAGCTGCCACCATTTAATGCATCTCAGCAGAGCCTGAGTAATTTCTTCAGAGGGAGGCTTTGCTTTACTGCTGTGGGTCTTGCTTTAGGGGAAGGTGTCCTGCACACGTGAGTGCTAAGCAGGGATGCTGTACCTGCTCTCCTTGCAGGAGAGAGCTGCTCCATTCCCCTAGACAGGCTGTCACCTAACAAACATGGATCATTTTCAGCACTGGGTCCAAACTGACCACAGTGAAGAGCGCAAGCTGGTGATATGTGGATTACTTTCCATGTGCAGGGATGGAAGCACAGCATCCTCCAGCTTGTGCTAACCTGCTGGATGAACTGAGTTAGAAATGAGACATGAATATGAATGTGGGCACAGCCTGGTAGTTTTGGCATGTATATGCAATTCACAAAATGTATTGACTTTGGAGACATCGAGAGAATGCCACTGTGGCTTTTAGTGTGTCTCAAAATTTTACTGCTTTCTTTTCCCCTTCCAGACTATTCTGTGTATGGTCAGATATGGATATAAGAAAGCAGGATGGGGTCTGGGGGGAAGGTGGAGAGCAGAAGAGAGAAAAATAAAAGTGAATTTAGAGATATTTCAGAGCTGAGCACTACCCAGAATACTGTATTTAAACCCTGAGCAAATAACTAATGAGAAAAAAAAAAGGTACTGGTTTTACTCATCTTAAAGGGAACTAAAATATCTGAGTATTTTTAAAGGAGAATTAAAAAAAAAAAAAATTGCCAGGACTGTGGAACTGCCATGAAATGAACTTCTTAACCTGCTGATAATGGCACAGCATTTCCAGTATATTCTGTGGAAGTTGGATAAAGGTAGAGGTTTTGCGCCTGGTGAAAGTTTTCCAGGCTCAGAGCAGTGTGTGGCAAGCAGTTAAAGAGGATTAATCTGTTTCTACTGATTTCAGGATGACCACTAGCCCGGTGTTGCCCATGAAGCACCATCCCCCTCTGGGCAGATATATATCCTCTTCAGTGGATATATTTCCTCTAAAACAGAGACAGCCACAGCTTATAGTCAGATGAAGACTGGAAAGGATGATGAGTGCTGCCCTAAAGCTGATGCATTCCATGTTTATTTGAGGAGTATAAACTGGAGCTGGAATAGCATCCAGACTTGTGACTGAGCATGGCCAGGAGTGTGCAGGGAGCTCCTGGCAGTGGCAGCCAGTGCTGGGGAGCACCTAGTGATCCCAGAGGTACCCAAGGAGTGCACATGGAAAGATATGACCATTAAAAGAAAAAGGAATGTAGTTATAAACCTACACTGTGAAGAAATTATTGTAGAAAGCTTGTATCTGATTTAATTATATGTACTTGGATGAAAATTTATAAAAAAATTAGTAAATCTCAGTAGTTGAGAGTCAAGCCGCAAATGTGAATGAATATCTTCATTACTGTAGACAGCTACATCTAATAAGCTAAAGTTCTGGCTATGAATTTGCTACAAATTTTTGCTGTACAAATGCATAAAAAAGTTTCACTTGTTGTTAAATGTAACTTACCTAGTTTTCAATCTAATAGATATGACTTTACTTCTCTAGTCTCTACCAAAGATCAAGGCACCATTTCTGTAGGTGCTAAAGAGGTTGCTAAGAAGAGTATTATTGCAGAGGCCTTACAATGCCAAGGTGGTGGTTGCAAATGAAACACAACTCCTCCTTTCCTCCCCCACATCAAAACCTCAGCAAAGACAATGTTCTATGGATAGGTAACTTAAGAGGCATAAACAAATTGCCTGTGCCAGTGCTGATGCCTTAGTTGCTGAGAAAAGGAGGGGAAGAATAACTTATTTAAATCCAACTATGCCTTTGGAGTTGGCTTCAAGTCCCTGCTGCATGGTGGAGTACCAGGGGTTTCACATCAACTTTCTATCTGTATTGTGGTTTCCTGCTTTTGTTCAATGAACTTGCCTCTTGCCTTTGGGAGTCTTGCAGGAGTTTGCAGTTTAGCACAAGGGCTGTGAATGGGTCTTAAAGGAGTTTGGAGTATTTAGCTAAACTCAAGTGGAATTGAAATAAGCATTCCAGTGACAGAGTTGGTCTCTGAAACACAGTGTGCCTGGCACCAAGAACACCAGCTGTGACACTGCTTCTAATTCTTCACACTGCCCTTTTGACATGTAACTTTTTCTGTATCAGTCCTTGAGGATGGAAAAACAAAGCCTTGTCGTGAAGGTGACTGCACAACCACAGAGAGCAGTGGTTTCAGCATGCTCCTGGCTGGCTCAGCAAAGGGAGAAAGCCTTCAAGTAATGTTTGCTGCTGTGGTTGGTGACATTATCAAATTTCCCAGTGCAAATACCTTTGAGAAGAGCAAGCCTTCAGTTTTTCTTCTTAGGATCATTTAATGAGTCATTATTTACTTTTGTCACATAGCAATACAGGACTTGATTTCTGGGAAAAAAACTGTAACTCTGCCAAGGCTGTTGCTGAACAGAAGCAGCATATTTACCATAACAAAGTTTAAGCTCATCACATGGGAAGTTTCCAGATATAACTTTCATTGTGGTTTCATATTTTCCACTACGTTCCTGAGGGACAGCAGCTCCTTTCAGATAAGGGCTGCTTAGTAATGAACTTGAAAGCTGTTTCTACTTGGAAAGGAGAAATCTACTAACAACACAGGGAAAGTACCATAAAAAGTCAGGATGTGAAGCTGGGAGCACTTCAGTTTGGGTTACGACAGCAGGAATTTTAGGATGTAGAGTGTGAGGGGAGCCTGTGCATTGTGCCCTCCTGCCACAGGCTGGGACAGGGTGTACTCCCAGAGTGTGGCCTTGGGCTTTAGTTTCACTACAACCCTTTAAGCCAAGTAGTTTCAAAGGTCCTCGTTGCTGTTGTCCTGATGGGGTTTGGAGAGCCCTGGGGGAAGAGACTCACTTTTGCTTGCTTTAATCTTCACTGATCTGTTTCCCCCATAGGGTGGGGTTTGTTTTGGGGTTTTTTCTTCTTTTTTTTTAACGCTAAATGACAAAGTACATGGGCTAAGCAAGTTTATAGGGTATTTTCAGCTTAACAGGAGTAGGGTGGATCACATTGTGCCCAGTCAAGCCCTGGAGTGATGGGGATCAAATGTTCCTGATGTCTTAGTCACACCACACAGAAGGAGACCCTTCAATCTTCCTGAGCAAGAGAAATTTCTAATGCTCAGAAGGTGTCTCTGCAAGCCTGCAGTGCCAGAGCTGTAGGAGAAATAGGCAAAGGAAGAAGTGATACGTTTTCTCCAGATTAGCCTGGCCAGTTTACTACAGTGGTTTAGGAAGAAGTAGGGAGCAACTTTTGCCACTGGGATGGCACGTGAGGTTTGCTGCTGAGCCCTCCTTGGCCGTGTGCTCGTTAGCAGCTGCACGTGTAAGGACCTGAGGTTCTGCACGCCTGCAGTGCCAGGCCCCATCTGCTGTAAATACAGGCAGGCTCAGCAAAGCTGCTGTGATTTATGCCAGCTGGGGACTTGGTCCAGGGGCCAGGCTGAAACACTGGTGCAAGGAAGTCTCTCTGACTTTTATTTTTAAATACTAACTTCAGCAGCTCTGCATTCATGTTAGGGTTGCCTCTTTATCTTGCCCCCGCCTTCCTCTCTTGCTGGTCTTGTACATTTTTGTTTGACCTTTACAGTTGTATCAAATGGGATCAAAGCAGAGGTTTTGGGGTGGGGTTTGATTTGGTGGGTTTTTTTGATGTTTCTTTGTTCAGGATTTGTTGTTGGATTTTTGTTTTTTTTCTTCCCTGATTTTCTTTACCTTTTGAGTGTCTACTCCAGTGGAAATAGAAGAAGTTTTGGCTTGACCACTGAGGTGTGAACTGACAGTAGTCTGTTCTTAGGATGTCTTTCTCTTAATCAAAATAGTAATCAATACTTTGCAATACAAGACTATGAGAAACTTGCAGCAGCTTTCTTTAAAACAGATCTCACTGAACAGTCTGCAGTCTTGTACGTGTGCGTCCCCAGTTCTTGGACTGCTTGGTTGCAAGCTGGGGGTCACCCATGGCATCAGCTCTATCACCTTTTACCATTAGGGCTGTACAAAATCTTACATTAAACATACAGAGTAAGAATCACTTTTCACAAAGGGAAACTGCTGAAATTTGCAAACAGAAAAGGGAGGAAGACTTTGACTCACGTTATGCTTAAAAGGATGCTTCTCAGCCAAAGACTACAATTCCCAAGTGTGATCATGAAGTCTTGACAATTTGCCCAAACTCCATTTTCATTCAGGAAGTTTGTGATTAATAGAATTAAGCTCTAATCATGCAAAGCATAGGAAAGTATGTGAGAATACCTGCCTTTTATGGCATGGCATTTGTTGGCACTCTCAGCTTGGTTGTAGCAGACAAGATTAAAGGATTAGTAAGTAAGCCAGATACTGAACTGCTGCTGCTGAAGTCGTATTTTGCCAGTATATTGATTACAGAGGATTTTTAAAGCCTTCAGAACAATGTCCTATATCCTTATTTCGATGTTAGCTTGTAACTGTATATCTTTAATGAGGTGGAGAGCTTATTTCAAAAGATAAATGTGAGGTGTCCTTTTTGCCAGATCAGTTTGGTCCATTGCTTTGGCTGCCTGTGTAGTTTTGGGGGTTTTTTTCTTTTTTTTCCTACAAAGTTTTCTGTGAAAGAGAAGCAGATTTTTGACAGTGTTGACACAAGCAGGAAAACCCATGCTGAGGTCTGGTCTTATAGTGAGACAAGAGCAAACTTCAGTCTCCTTTGGAGGATGCTGGCCATACCTGATACTGTCTGCCAGCCAGCCAATTTCTTTTCTGGAAGATGTTCCAGAACAAAGCCCTAAGGTCTGTTCTCCAAATCCCTGCTTAATCACAGAATAGGCTGAGTTGGAAGGGACCCATCAGGATTGAGTCCAACCCCTGGCCCTGCACAGAACACCCCAAGAATTGCACCATGTGCCTGAGGGAATTGTCCAAGCACTTTTTAATTCTCTTTGTGTCAGAATATGTTGTAATGGCTTCACTTAACAGAGGATTGCAGCATTTTTTAAAAACTAACAATATGAATGTAAGGAATTAAATGTTAAGCCCCTGAATTTCTTTTTTTTGAGTAAGCTTACACTTGGTAGGATGCTTTTCTACAAGTCTCTCAGTTTGGGCTGGTTTTTTCACACAGCACCAAGCTGGTAGGAAATGCTGGTGATGGATTGAGGGAGCAGGAAGGTAGGTTGGAGCAGGGCCCAGGCAAAACAGAAATCCAGGGAAACTGCTCCATCAAGTGTTGAAAGGTAAAACTGGCACTGCAGGACGCTAAAAATACAGGTCTGCCTTGGGCCTGAAGCAAGGTGATCTGCACATGTCCATACAGATCAAATGGACAAAATCCCTGCTGATCTTCATAGGGTCAGATTCCCCTCTGAGCTGCACAACATATTATGGGATGGTCTTCATTTTAATTTGATGTTTACTCCCTTAAAAATATCCACTGCAGTGGCCAGTTAAAGGCTGATCTTTTTTTTCTTCCCCAACAGTTGTAATAAGAGCAAATGTTTTGCATATATGCACATCAAATGCATGCTTCAAAAGTAAAGCTTTACTTGCTTTCCTTTGAAATGGAATGATAATTGTTGAAAGATTTGTAGGGAGAGAAAACTAAGCATTTGTTTTATCTTGAATTTTAAGAGTGTATTTAATTATTCTGTTAAATGTTGACAAATATAAAGGCTGGTCTACATGTACAAATGTCACTGAAATAATTTTTAGAATTAGATATTTAGGCTTTCTTGCTTTCAGCTCTTCTGAGCTGAACCTGTATTTTACTTACTCGTTTAGGATATCTGCACTGCTCACTGCTTAGAGAAGATTTACCATCTACATGGTTAGTTTACCATCTCCAAAGAAGACTTTGATTTTTATGCAATGATTTTCCCAAAATGAGTCCACTCCACAGCCACTTGAATCAAGTGAGGAAAATTTTACTTAAAGTTTTTGGCTTCTAGGGCTTTCTGTGGAAAAACTACACTGAAATTTTATTGAAACTTCATAAGAGAATAAAAAATTTATTAAAATCTTAGTTGGGAAATCCAACTAGGAAATGAACGGGATTAATGTAGTATAACCCGATTTTCAAGCAAATGTAGTGCTATGAAGAATTGTATTTTTGTAAGAAGAGGTAAGAACTTTAAAATGTCGGTTCTTCAAAATGTCATTGCTGTTTAGATTTAAAAGCTTTCTGATAGAGTTGTTTTTTGTTGTTTGTTGGTTTTGTTGGTTTGGTTTTTTGAGTGACAGAAAATTCTTTCTTCTACTATTTTTGCTTAAAGCCATGGAGCTTTTGCCTGTTTCTGCCTTTTGCCCAGGGGCTGTCCCAGGATTTGTTTTATCTTGTCCTGACTGGTACCTTCAGGAGCCCCAAAACTTTGTAGAGTCATGGAGTCATTTAGGTTGGAAAAGACCTTAAAGATCATAGAATCCAGCCATAACTGTTCTGATGTATTGCCTTCATCCCCAAATGCTGAATGAGGCTGGGAGACTGTAAAAAAGCTAAAAATTTCTTTGAAAGCCTCAGAAACAGGTGCCTAATATTTACAAGCAGGTACAACTCAGAGTGTGCTCCCTCCTCACTCCTGCACCCTGTTAGCAAATAATTATCAATAATATATTCTATAAATAATGGAATTTTTATTAAAATATTATCAAATCCCACTTTTTTTGTAGATGCGAGTTAAAACCACGGTATGGGAGCAACCCAATATGAGCACATATTACAGCACTGTGGGTTTCTGTACCTGTATAAAAAAAGGTACGTATTTATCAGCACCTAAAGGCTTCCCTGAATTTTGAGTTGGTGAATTATTAGTTTACAGAGAAATAAATAGCAACCAACCCTAACTTGTTTCAGAAAAGGCTTGGAGAGGGAGTTACCAGCTTAGTACCTATTGCCTTCAGTGGGGTGCAAAAGATGTGCATTGGATGGCTTCAGGTGCCTCCCTGAATTGTTTGGGTTTGTGTTGAATTTGTCAGCATGGCTGAAAACCAGCCTGAAGGGGAGAGTGGTAATTGCTGGGGGACCTGTCAGCAGAGAGTAAAGAAAAGGATGGTGAGTCAGTGCAGAGTGATACTGTTTTTCATCTAAAATCCCAAAAACCCCCTCCACTACTATGCAGAGTAACAGGTGTAACCACAAGCTTTCCTAGCTCCCTCCCCCAGCCCAAGCTAATTTAGCTTTCTAAGCCTATGGAATGAGTACAACATGATGGAGCCAAAATTTATTTTATTGAAAAAATATCCATGTTAGTATAGCCTGTAAAATAAATGCAAACGAAAGCTGAAGTAAAACAGCTTTATTCACATGAAAAAATAAACCTGTTAGCTCTGATAATCAATTAAAATATTATAGAATCAAGCAATCACAGATGTAGAAGCTTATCCTCCTTAAAGTCATTATAAATCACATCCTTTCCTAAATCTCTCTATTCCCTTTTATTGCTTACATTATAATCCCTGTCCGGGTATCATTTTCTTTGCTAAACACACTGTTTGCCAGTCAGTTTATTAAGGTTTGTCTTGATAGTGCCAAAACAAATGCTCCTTTTCAAAGATAAAAGGAAGGCTAATATTAAAACAATAATTTCACCTCTTTGCTGGCAGAGCCTACTTATTGAAGAAATTGGCACATGAAATCTCTGAGGTGACAGGGAATTAGTGTGTCAATAGGAGCCTGCTTTGAAGTTGACCCATGCTGTTCTTGGTGGTGTTGGGTATACCCTGTCTCTTGCAAGAGGATGTGGGGAAAGAGAACTGTTTGGAGTGGGAAGCAGCTAACAATGAAAGTGTTCTTCGCTGGTTTTAGTGAAGAAGCTTCAGTGGAAAAAAGGATGCAACACATAGGAGACACAAAAAATAAAAGCAGAAAAATTATAGACTTGAGACTGCAGTGACAGGACAAGGGGTAATGACTTCAACTGAAAGAGAGCAGGTTTAGATTAGATATTAGAAAGAAATTCCTTACTGTGAGAGTGGTGAGACACAGGAAGAGGCTGCCCAGAGAAGCTCTGTGTGCCCCATCCCTGGCAGTGTTCGAGGCCAGGTTGGATGGGGCACTGAGCAACCTGTTCTAGTGGAAGATGTCTCTTCCCAAAACAGGGCTTTGGAGCTACATGATCTTTAAAGTCCTTTCTAAACCAGGCCATGGCTGATAACAGCAAAGAGGCATTAAAGGGGCTGGGGCAGTTAAAGGAAATGTTAAAGGAAATGTGTAACTCTTGGGTTTGTACAGGAGGGGTTTGGTGACATCAGGCTTACAGCAATGATGTCAGTAAAATGCTCTAAGTAGTGAGAGGGCAGTAGGGCTGGAGAGCATTACTTAACATAGTGAGGAGTGCTCTAAAATACTGCTACAGAAGCAAACACTTGTATTACACCCAAAACTGCTATCAGTTCAATTGAAACCTGGGGGAGACACGAGCCTAACAGCTTAACAGCCCTCCTGGTTTATATGCAAAAACTACTATGAACAAGAAGCAGAGCTCCTAAAAACATGACTAAAACCCAGGCCTGAGAACAGATGAGATGTAAATGAAATGTGTGCTGTTTTTCTATGGTTTAGGTGGTGGCAGGCAAACCCAGAGCCAAGGAAAGCTGACAAGCCACACTAGGGCTCAGGAGTCTGAGCACTGGGAGACAGAAGCTGCTGGTAAGTGGGAAGGCTTTTAAACCTTGAGCACTCAATACCATTTCAGCTTGAAATGCTCAAATTTCATGAGAACTTGATGAAATAAAATCTAACTAACACATCATCCAAATATGTACTTCATGTATTCAATATAAGTATACAAAGGAACTTGAGGAAATGGCATGCAGTGGTCAGGGAATGTTCAGGCTGGATATCAGGAAAAGGTTCTTCACCCTGAGGGTGGCTGGGCACTGGGACAGCCTCCCCAGGGAAGTGCTTACAGCACCAGCCTGACGGAGTTCAAGAAGCGTTTGGACAATGTTCAGGGACACATGGTGAGATTCCCAGGGTGTCCTGACCAGGGCCAAGAGCTGGACTCGATTCTGGTGGGTCCCTTCCAACTCAGCAGATTCTGTGTTTCTATAAATCTGATTGCAACAAGAGCAAGACAAGCAAAGTTGCCTTTTGGCATGGATAAGACTATTTAAAATGAGAAACAGAAATGGCTCCAGTTCATGGTAAACAGCTGATAGATCATTATGGTTGGACGTGGATGGGCATCAGAAAAAGTGGCAGTCTCATCTCTAGGTGACCAAAACATTAGGAATAACAGTGCTTGAGATAAAGAAATAGGTCAAGATGAGGTAGCATGGGGGAAACATTTAAAGGAAAAGAAAAGTATCTCTCAGATAAGAGCAGTCAAGTGTCTTCCTATGGAGTTGCATTTTGCTTCACATTAAATTTGAAACTGTATGTTCTTTGATGTTCCCAACTTCCTTTAAAGATGAAGCCAGAGAAATAATTGATGTTTCAAGGGTTTGCCCCTGGAATTGAAAAGTGGCCTCAGTGGTGTTTTGTCAATAGATGCAAACTGGTATTACATTTCCATTACAGGCTGGTCATCTGGACATGGAGAGATGGGTCTCCATAGCTCCAAAGGGATTTACAGTAGGTCAGAGAAAGGAAAGTGTTAAACGTGGAGTGAAAAGGTTGAGCTTAGTGTTTGTATTAATGTAACTGTACTGATTTTGGTGTTCTTTCAAATTTTTCTCTTAAGGATGTCTGTTGGGGTTTATCACTGGGGAATTACCAACTTAGCTGAGGGGCAAAGACATCTTTAATTTAGAAATATCTCTTTTCTTGTGACGGAAAATGAAATACAGGAGTTATCATCAGATTTGAAAGACTGGGTTTGCAGTATGGAACTTGGAGAAGAATGCATGATCCTGACAATCAGGAATTTCTCCATGGGTTTTCTGGCATTGGCTCTCCAGGTAGGTGGTAGAATCACCATCCCTTGAGGTGTTCAATGCCACTGGATGTGGCGTTTAGTGCCATGGTCTAGTTGACAAGGTGGTGATGAGTCAAAGGTTGGACTTGATGATCTCAGAGGTCATCTCCAACCTAAATGGTTCTGTGATTCTGTGATCCCTGAAACACTCATCCCAGTGTCCCTAGGCTTTCTTCTGCTTTGTAAAAGTCACCCAGAAGTGATGGGATATTCTAAACTCAGTGTAGAGGTAGAGGAATGAGATTTCATGTCTTTTTGAATTGTCATCACATTTATTACATAAAAACATCTAATTTTTAAAGAAATGTGACTGAAGGAAAGAATTTTTTTCAGGTTGCTCATCAGATAACTGGTGGGGAGTTCTATTTCTGACTGCTAATGATTAGTAAGGCAAGACCAGAGTTTCCCTGAGATACTGGATGTTTCTGGCAGTCCTCTTAATGAAACCATGTTTTTATTAAATTCCTTGTCTCTAAATAGAACAAATTCCTGTGTCAAAGTTGATGGGGCTCCAACATCTTCTAGCTACAGCCCTGCCTCAAGATAGTAAGTGAGCTATAAATTTTCAGCTTCTTCTGGGTTAGGATGAATTGGCTGTGAAATTTCATTTGAAAAGATATTTTAAGTTACTTCATTTTTAGTCACAATTTTTCCTGCCTACATGAAGACTCAAGCATCTTGGTGCCCCATTCATTTAATGGAGCCATTGGACATTCAGTGATACTGAAAGCTGCTCCCAAGCTGCTTCAAGTGAGTAATTTTGAACTCACAAAGCAATAAATCTTTCCTAGAACATATATAGACCACTATAAAGAGGTAAGTGAGCTACCAGTTCTTTTCTTGAAAATATTAGCAATGAACTCACTTCACTGAATTTCTGGAGAAAATAGAAATTAAGTTTTTAACATTCTGCTGACCTGAGAAGTGTTATTTTTTCTGCTTTTAAATACATCACTCTGCTGTAGAGGAAGGATGTCTGAGTTGATAACTCAGTTTGAGATGTTCATGGCAGAGAAGAGCTGGTCTAGTGATGAGCACCACGTGCTCAACACTGAAAATGCTGCTCTGACCTTTTCCTGGCATGCACGCTCTGGACAGAAAGATATTTTGACATTTTTAATGTGATATGAGAGGATATGGATATCCTCTTGTGAAATACAATGAACTTATGTGTTTTATGTCACTCTGCTTTGAGACAGCTGGAGCTGAAAATGGACTGTAACTATAAACACCATTAGTCTTTTTTTTTCATTTGTGTGGAGCACAGCCACCCCTACTCCTGTGCTTTTAGACCCATAAGGATGATGATTTACCTGCCCCACCTGCACTCTATAGGAACATTGAAAGGTATGCTCAGGTAAACTGAGACACTGGTGGCTGGGCTTTTGTTGTGCTAATATTTCTTGGCTGTGCAAAGACAATGAGTGTTAATTACTGCTTATACCCTAAGATTTTTATGAAAAGGTTATAAATCGCTATTTAGTGATTTATAACCTTTTCATAAAAATCTTAGGGTATAAGATTTTTATGAAAAAATCTTATACCCTAAGATTGTGGGAAGGTTGATGACCAGTGTGGTGAGGGGTCCAAGGTCGACAGGTGCAGTGTGGTGGAGCAGTTTCCTGGGCTTCCATCACATCAGCAGTGAAGGCTGTTGCCTTAACCTGGCCACCATCTGCAAAGCCAGCACTGGAGAACACTATCATGGCCAGTAGGAGGGTGCTGCAGCCCTTCCAGCAGGTTTTTGAGAGCTGCTGGGAGAGCCAATGGCTGGTGGAGAGTGTTGAACACAAGTGCGCTGTATCCAGATGAACCCCCCAGCACAGCAGCTACTTAAAGCACTCCCCAAACTCCCCCAAAAGAAGGGGAGGGATCACCCAAAGGCAGCTTCTAAAAGCCTTCTGCAGTCATTAGTGCTGTCCCCTGTGCTGCAAGCTGCCTGCAATGAGCATGTCCACATCTCTGCAATGTGCTCACATTTCAAAGGCGGTGCTCCTAACCAGCTGCATCTCAAAAAATCGAGCAGTTTTTTAAATTTTTTGTTCTTTCTTTTTTTTTTTTGAAGATACCATGCCAAGTCTTTTGAAATGAAAGCTGGGGCAGGCCTAGTGGAGATTAATGTAGGAAAAATGCTGCTGGCGTGATAAGCCACAGATGTCTGTGAGATTTGTGGACGTTGCTGACAGCTCGTGATGGTTTGCAGCTTGCGAGGTCCCCCGGCTCCAGGACCAGTGTGCTGAATCCATGGCTGGAGGTGCAGGGCAGGGCTTGGCCCAGCATGGTGCTCGGGTGAAGGGTTTGAGAAGACCTGGAAGAAAAACTGGTCTGGACTCACTCTGTCATTGCAGAGTTTTCTTAAGTGCTGCACCTGTTTATGCAAAAGAATGACCTTTTTTTCTTTAATAATGTCAGTATTGGCAACTGTTTTTATAATACTGTAATGGGGAGATATAAGTTGGTGAAACTCGGTGAAAGCATAATATGGTGATGGAAACTCAGGTTATTGCAACAACCTTGGAAAATTGCAAAGGTGACTTATCTTGGTGGAATCATTCCTAGTGGGTGGACAGGAGCTGGGCTTCTGTTAACTCTGCATACTTAATAAAAACTGTGAAAGTTTTTTCAGGTAAGACTTTCATTGAGTCCTGTTAGGTGGTATCAGTAACACCAATGAACTGATAGAAAATTGTTTCATGCTCTTTTTAAACTCAAGATTGTCCTGCCATCAAACACTGTCAGAGAAGCAGTGCAGAGTGTGACAGAAGGTCCCTCTGTTAGGAAATGGGCTGGTCTGGGTGCTTTTTTAGACAGTTACAGATTATTGCATATATAAAAATACAACAAAATTAATAATTTCTTGACACTGATCACACATATAGACTGCATCATTAATGAGATGCTGCCAGTTAGACTATTTGTGGATCAAACTCTGTTGTTTTCATGACATCAAGGCCAAATACTTCATTGACCTGTGGGCACACATGAAGTTATCCCTCACATGCTGTCAGTGACTCCTCATGCAGAAATCCCCTGGGAGTCTTATCCTCTGCTCAGATTAAGGTTCTTCCAAAGCTGCACTCTTGCATGCCCTGATATTGTACGCTCAGGTTTATTTTAGGCAGATAATTAAATCTGTTGTTAGTTTTAATTTCGAAGGGATGCTTTTTGATCACCTTAATATACCTTTATGGGCCCTGATGTTTATAAGCAACTTGTTGGTACCAATACTTTCCACACCTGGATAACAGGAATTGGTACAATCCTTGTCCTAAAAGTCTTGGGAAAATACAGAAAATTGCTTTGCCAAAATGCTATGAAAATAATTTGAACCAAAATAGCTTTTGGGGTTTTTTTGTTGTTGTTGTTGTTTGTTGTTGTTGTTGTTTGTTTGTTTGTTTGTTTTCCCTTAGAAGAACAGGGAGGTTTTCTGTAAAATTTTGATAAATGCTAGGCAAGGAAGTAAATCACTAAATAGGGATTTAAATGCAAATTTATCTACAGTAGGAATCTATGCATGTGTTTGTAAACAAATTAGCAAAGAACCAGGCCTCTTTGTCATCTTTCTTATACTGTCTTTTTCCTGCTGACAGCCTCTGTTGCTCACCCAGGCTGGTACCTTTTGCCTTGTGTCTAATCAACACCTTTTAGTAGAATTCAGAGACAGCTGGTATTTAGGATATATATTTTTATTGGAAAAACTTGTACATTGGTAGCTCACATAAGCTGATTGAGGCAGCTAAGAAATAATTTCTACAAATGATAGAAAAACTTTTATTCCATGTACCCTCAAAAATAGCAATACTTTTAGGGGAATTTGAAAGGAAAATCATGGAACAGTTTGGGTTGGAAGGGACATTAGAAATCATCTCATTCAAACCCCCCTGGCCAGGAACACCTTCCACTAGCCCAGGCTGCTCAAAGCCCTGTCCAGACTGGCCTTGAACACTTTCAAGAATGAGGCATCCACCACTTCTCTGGGCAACATCTTCCAGTATCTCACCACCCTCACAGTAAAGAGCTTCTTCCTAAAATCTAACCTAAAACTGCCCTCTTTCAGATTAAAACCATTCCCCCTCATCACTATTTCCCCATGTAAAAGCTGCTCTTCCTTTCCTTCATAAGCTCCCTTTAGGTACTGGAAGGCCACAATGAGGTCTCCCTGGAGCTGTCTCTTCTCCAGGCTGAACAATTCTCAGCCCAGTTTCATATCAGCAGTGCTCCAGCCCTCTGATCATCTTGGTGGCTCTCCTCTAGACCTATCTAACAGGTCCACCTCTTTCTCTAGAGGGGGTTGCATGAGGGCAGAATTATGGAGCAGAATCCCTTGAGAGATTGGGAAGCCTGACTGCCAGTGAAGACTGAGGCAAAGAACTCATTGAGTACCTCAGCCTTCTCCATATCTGTTGTCACCAGTTCTCTCTTCTCCTACCCATCCTGTACACCCACCTTGGCCTTTCCTTTCTGACCTGTGTACTTATAGAATCCCTTCTTGTTATTCTTCACATCCCTTGGCAGGTCCTATTCCATCTCTGCCTTAGCTTTTCTGATCTTGTACCTACACATCCAAACTATGGCTTCAGCTACCCAAAATATTTGAGTATTTGAGGAAGAAAATTGAAAATTCTTTCATTTCAATTCCTCTATAAAATAAAAATTTTTAGACATTTTATTTGGAGTAGGTGAACAGGATGGAGACTGACTATGTTATATAGCATATTATATATAAAATGAGCTTGAGCCTCTAGATCTTTACAATATTCTGTGCTCACAGTTTGGGGTGGGAGGGTAGGGGGGATAAAAAGTGCTATACATTATGCTCCTCTGATATTTCTGCTTATGAGCACAAAAAAGCCTGATATAACAATAATAAACACCTGCTGTCACCTACTGCCACCACGATGTTAACAAAGGGAACTCTGATATCTGCATTTGCAAAGTGTGAAGAGACAATGCTCAAGTGAGCCCCAGGGAATTATCTCTTCTTGTCAACTCTTCTGTTTTTGGCTTGTCAGTGCAAAGATATCTCCTGCTCTTGTTCACTTTGTGGCACTTGTGGCGCTCTTGGTAAAGCTCACACACCAAGTTACCATTTAAACTCCTGTATCCTTGGGTGGCATTTAGAAGAGTATTCGGAATATTATTTTTCTTTACCCAGGGGACAAAACAATTACTTTATCAGCTGCAGATTGCTGTGTACCTCTACAGGGAAATCCATCAGTGTAATAATGTAAATTCAGCTCTAGGAGTTCTGTGATGCGCAGTGGGGTAAAAATGTCACCCCTGTTTGGGATGGGAACGTGCCTCCCTATCTCCAGACAAGGTTTCTTTTGGGTAGCTCATCTGTTGGGCCAAGCCAGCCTGCAGTGGGGATGACTTCAGCATTGTTCAAGGCCTTATTCTGTGAATCTGTAGGATAAGATATAAGCACAATTTTATGAGGATCTAAAAACCAAGATTTCCCACAGACTGCTGTGCTGTAGCTGAACTATGACTTCTAAGTAGGTCTTAATCCCTTGAATCTTATTTTCATGCTCTTAATGGTTCTGCTATTTAAATTCATTATTTTTGAGGTGGAATGGGTCTGTAATCAGAAAATTAATACAGCAGATATCTGAATAAAATTGCTTGTGAAGATTCCTTTGTGGAAATAAGCATATGAAATTCACCATATAAAGCTGGCAATTCTACATAAACCCCTGCAGGACTGGGTGGGGGAATGTGTATGTTCGGGGTTTGTTTTGATCTTTTTAAGAATAAGGAAATAGTGTAATTTATGCCTGGATAATTAGTGGTGTTTTACCCCTGAAACATACACCGCTTGGAGGAATAGTCACTGGCGCCTTTCACACCTGCACTGGGTATGAAATTCCAAACAATTAAAACAATTAATGTTTCCTCCTGAAAAAAGTCCATTGTGCCTTAGCAAAAAGCGTGCTGTAGAACTTGTAACAAATGTGGTAAAACAGAATGTGTGATAAATGAAAAATGTGCTGTCAAAGGCCTTGACACATTTTTTTCATTCCCAAAAGTAGATATGGATAACTTTGTGAGCTAGTGTCACTTGCCAAGATGAATTTATTGAAGTGTTCCGTGTGAAAGGCTTTTGCTTTTCAAGAATTGTGACAGGGCATTGTTTGGGGTTTTTTGTTCTGCTAGAAACAAAAGTGTGGTGCCATTTGGTCTTTTGGTCAAGAACTGAAAACAAGTAGTAGGGGTTAAAAGCCACCTAAAAAATGAACAACTTGTCTGTATTTCTACTTATCTTCTATCTGAAAGGAACTTTAAAAAAGGGGATACCACACAAGTCTTTATATTAAATATTAGTTCATTGTGTCCTGACCTTGCTGTTTAGGTGTTCACTCTATTTCTTCAAAGGGCAGGAAGACTGCAGTGTATTAATCACTTCATTTTGACACTTGGTGCATTCTATGAATGTCATCAGACTTTAAGTCATCACATGTGCGGTAGTTTGTGCCCAGGGCGGGCACTTTTGGAAGTAGTGCAGGGGAAGCTCTTAGCAGCTTCCTCCGTGTCTGACAAAAACAACCAATCAGTAATTAGCTCTGAGGATTGACGCTTCATTACACCAGGGAGAAAGTTCATACGCTTCTGCAAACACCCATGTTAAAAACAAAGAAATCCCGGGAAAAGCTCTCTCTTGATATCCGGCCGGGAAAGAGGTAACAGGGGGATGAGGTAACAGGGGGATCAGGTCGGGCTGGGCGGCCCTGCTGCAGGGCCAGGCCCAGCCC